>PISX010000324.1:52685-309657 GCA_004024625.1 Mellivora capensis
GGGGGGGGGGGATTGTTCCCGGTTCTCACCGCATCAATTTCTGGAATCTCTCACTTAGCAATGAGTAAGTTCAAGAGTCACTAAGGGATATTTCAAAGCTAAAAAGAACAAGACTGGCTTGAAAAGGGTGCCCAGGGTCATCACATCAAAGGGCCTGTGGGGGTGAACCAGTTATCCTTTATGTGCCTTAAAAATGTGCAAATTTGGGGCACCTGGGTGGCTCTGTGGGTTAAGCCTCTGCCTTCGGCTCAGGCCATGTTCTCGGGGTCCTGGAATTGAGCCCCAAATCGGGCTCTCTATTTGGCAGGGAGGCAGCTTCTCCCTCTTTCTCTGCCTGCCTGTCTACTTGTGATCTCTCTCTCTGTCAAATAAATAAAATCTTTTTTAAAAAATGTGCAAATTAAACTAGTGACTATGTCGTGAGCTTTTTCTTATTAATGCTTTAATCTTTCTGAACTACGAAAGTAACAGCAATCTCACGTAATGAATTCTAGTAGTTTAGAAGTATATACAATAAGAAGGAAAAGTCTGGAAGGATACAGACCAAACTATAAATGGTGGGCACCTCAACACCTGTATTCTTCCAGACTTTGTGCACATACACACACACACAAAGGCATGCCTAGATGTAATTTTCTTGATAAAAGATATTATGTGTAGGTGAAATTGTGCACAGCCGTGAAATGTTATTTTTATGTATATTTGTGTCTAGTTCTGCAATGTGCTTTTTTCACTTAACAATACATCAAGGGGAGTGTTCACCAACAGTTTGCATAGATCGATCTCATTTTATTTAAGTTCTCCTTCGTGTTCGAGATCATGGAGGTAGCTTAGTTGACTGATGTGGTCCCCGTCGATGGACAGGGCGGCACGCAGAATTCTCTGACAACTGCCAGCGACAGGGTATCCCCGCCCTGGAGTACCGAGGAAGGAACAATAGGAAGGGGTCTCCCTCCTGGGGCTGGGACCTGTGACCCAGTACTTGATGATTTTAAGAAAGGGATATTTTCCTCGGTGGGCCTGACCCGAAATGGATGGGGCCTCCCTGGTGGGGACATTCAACGCGTGAGAGGGTTTGGTATGAGGGAGATGCTCCATCGCTGGGGGCCGGGCGGCCGAGAGAGGTTCCTGGCCGACGGGCAGCAAGAAGATGAAGATCTCAGTTATAAATTCATGAGGAAGCTCACCCCGGGGAAGCTCTGTGCTTGTCCGCACACCGCCCCCTTTTCCCCATGCCCCCACCAGCCCCGGAGAGGATGCCTTTTTTTCTTTTTTAAATTTTGGTAAAATACACACAACATAAAATCTACCATTTTAACCATTTTAAAGCGAACAGTCCAGTGGCATTACACTCATTCGCAGCATTGTGCAACGACCAGCACTGTCTACTTCCAGAACTTTCCATCACCCCAAAAGAACATCTCCTACCCATTAAGTAGCCTCTGTCTACCCCTGCTGCCACTCCCCTCCCCGCCAGACAACCCAGGACAGCCGACTCTGCTTTCTGTGTCTCATGAACGTTTTTACTTTGTGCAGGTCGGATATGCAAGCAGGGGTATGGCGCACACGGAAGCCAGCTCGTGCTCTCTCCGACTTGTGTGAGAGGCTCCACAAACAGCAGCTGAGTGCCTGCCTGACCTCTGGCCCCTCCCCGCCTTCCTCTGATGCACGGTCTGTCATCCTTACTGGGAGAGTGGCCTTGCATCTCATCTGGCCCTCCAGTGTCCTCTCTGGGTGAGGGGCAGGGAAGGAGGCTGAGTGCCCCGGGGAATGGCACGGAGAGGTGGGGGCTGTGCCCAGGGAAGGAGTCGCACCCTGCTTCCGAGGGCAGCTCTCAGCCCACATGGTGGTGGCTGGGTCAGGGTGAGAACTCAGACCTTTTGACTTTTGCAGAAGAGGCCCCAGGAAAAGGCACTGGCATCTTTTCAGAAAGCACGTTCTAGCAGTTCTGGACAGCATGGAGGGGCGGGGGCGGCGGGGAACAGGGAGCCATTTTGCCCCAAAGGCTGGCTCCTTTGCCAAGGGAACAAGTGGTACGGGAACAACAGGTTCCACGATGAGGGAGTCTCGGAAGTCCCAGACACCCCCAGCTCGGTCGGTCTCCAGGCCCAGCGTGATCCTGCCAGGCTCTTTAGAGATTCTAGAACATTCTCTTCAGCTGCCTGTGTGGCTGGCTGTTTCCATAGCACTGCCCAACATCTAAGGAAAAGCAAGCCTGTGTGTGTTGCTTTCCCCCCGAGCATCTCAAGGCCCCCTTTGGGCCCCGCACCCCCAGCCCTGCGTGACAGGGAGATGCCCCCCCCGAGGGGATGGTTTGCTGGATTTATGTTCACCAGGAGCAGATGCTGTGGGAGGGCTCTGACCTCCCCAGCCTGGTGCATTGTGCTGATTTAGCCTTGGGGGCTGGGGCTGTTCCTGAATGAAAGAGGGAGAGAGAAAAACCCCACCCACCCGGCCAGGCCTTTGGGAGCAGGCTGGGGGCACGCCAGCTGTCCTAGAGCAGGGAGGGGCCGGCCCAATGCCAGGGGAGTGCTGGAGAGTTCTTGGGCGGGGGGGGGGGGGGGGGGGGGGGGGGGGGGGGGGGGGGGGGGGGGGGGGGGGGGGGGCTCCCTAGGGCTGCCTAGATGTGGAGGGAAATGCTGGCTTTAACAAGCCCACAGGGGCCTTAAAACCTGGCTCGGGCTTGGAAGTTTTTTCTAAAAGGCTCTTTTTGACAATGGCCATCAGGCCAGAAGGTCTGCAGTCACGTTAGCTTCAGCTCTCAGGCTTCATTTCTGGGTGAGAAAGTGCTTGCTCGGGGCCTCCCATGCAGCCCCGTTGTGGAAGTCTCCACGCTGCTGGGGAAACTGGGGGGCAGTGTAGGGAAGGGGAGCGAGAACCCTCCCCACTGCAGGAGTGGTCTGCGATGTTTGTGACAAGCACAGCCCGTGGTCACCTGTGAGGGCGGTGGGACTGGGAAATACGGAGGCTCAGAAGCTATTTGCCTGGAATCCCAGAGCCAAGTAGCGAAGCCGGGACTTGAACCCAAGTCTGTCGGCAAAGGCCCCTCATTGGAGAGGCCTGCCTGACTCCCGTTCTGAGGTTGTACCCTGGGTCCTTCTCTAGGCCCTGGGCCCGGTTCACATGTCCTAGCCCATGTCCCCATCTGAGACCACGGGTTTGCCTGCCCCCACGTCTGTCTCCCTTCTACCCCCGCCCCCTGCATTTGCCTCCCTGTCCCACTGCTGGCTTCCCTTCTCTGTTCCCAGCACTGGGGAGGACACCTGGGCCATGGTGGGTGCCCGGTAAATGCGGGCTACTGTCTTTGTCCTAGAATACTGGCTGTGTGACAAGGACTGGGAGGGAATGTGGGGGAGATACTGAGACCTTGTGTTGATGACGCCTTTGACATAAACACTGGGGGACACTGAGACGGTTGTACACAGACTCTCCAGAGGCCCCTGGGACATCGCCAGTGATAGGCCCTGCAGTAGAAGAATCTTCCGTGAAGTGGAAGGGAGGGTGGGGGATGGCAGGGGAGCGGGTGCTGATTGAGGAGGAGGGTACAGATGCTGCTTAGGATAAATGAGCCCCCTCGGGGCCCCTGGCGGTGAGGACCCGATCTTAGGGACCCCTGGTGATGAGGACCTGATCCTGGGGACCCCTGGTGGTGAGGTCCTGATCTTGGGGACCCCTGGTGGTGAGAACCCAGTCCTGTCCTGGGGACCCTTGGCAGTGAGAGGACCCGATCTTGGGGACTCCTGGTGGTGATGATCCACACTCCACATCCCCAAATGGTCTGGGAACCCCTGGGAAACCACTGTGGAGATAGGACAAGATAGCTATTTGATTATTCATGATACACCGTTTCCGTTGAAAAAGGAACAACTCAGTCCAGAGGCCATTTTCACGGTGCCCTGGGGGTTCCACTCTGAAACTCTGGGCTCCTATTTCAGGGTTTCTTACTTCCACCCTGGGATGATCCGAGGACCCCTTCCCTTCGGGCCCCTGCTGGGCCAGTGAGGAGGGCCCTGGGACTCCATCTGCTGGCTGAAGGCCACACACAGGGGACAGCCAGACCGCTTGCCCAGGTGTGGGCCTAAGGTTATCCTGTCCCTTCTCTGGCGCTCAGTGTCCCCTTGGGATGAGGTCACTCTTCCTAAATGTGATGGCAGGAGACTGGCAACTTAGGGCAGTGACGCCAGGCCGCATGGAGGAACAGTTGCTACATTAATCGCTACAAAGTCACTGGAATGTATTAAAGCTCACCCTACCCTCAGCCCTCCTGACACCTGCGGCCTGCGTCACAAGGCAGAGGGCTGGGCCCACCCCCAGCGGTTCTGACCCATGGGTCTGGGCAGGGTGCAAGGACCTGCATTGCCGACAAGACCTTGGGTGCTGCGGGTCTGGGACTGGGCTGGGGCTGGGGGTCATCCTTGGGTCTGGGTAGAGAGGTGCCAGTAGCATCGGCGAGAACCACACACAAGCCCGTGTCCGTGAGTGCTTCCCTGGGCCGGGACATGCTGTGAGCTTCCCTGGGCCGGGACATGCTGTGAGCTTTCCTGCATGGCACCCCCCCTCCGCCCGCCTCCCAAGCACTCTGTGGGAGAAGTATTCTCATTGCACAAATGAGGGGCCTGAGGCTCAGAGGGGCAGTGACAGACCCTGGCAGGTGACACCGACGTTCTAGGGTCCAGGTCTGACTCCAGTGCCCAGCTCTGGGCCCCTTTGGGGCCGCCTCTCGGTTAGCAGGAAGATTTCACATACGTCGGGAAACCCGCTGCTTCACAAATTTGCTCAAAAGGCTTTCCGGAGTGCCCCTCTGTGTGCTGGGCATTGCATGGTTAGCTCAATTTGGTTCCCAAACCAACAGAACCCAAGGCAAGGATTCCAGTGCGAGGGGCTTATGTGTGAAGTGGTCCAAGATACATGAACAGGGGAGGTGAGACGGGGGGGAAGGGTCTGCGATGGGAGGGGTTGTGACTACCCTACGCAGCCCTAGGCAGCAGGGACTCAGTCCCACGGGGTACCCTGAAGACCACACTGTGTATCTTTTCCCCCTAAGGTCAAGGCAGCTACTGCCAGCCCTCTGCTCCCTCCGACCATCTCAGGGCTGCTCTCAGGAGGATTGGGCCCCCACACTCCCTTCCCTTGCTGGTGGGCAAAGTGGTCTTGTCCACCAGGCAAGAGAAATGCACATGTCACGGTGGAGAGCAGGTGCAAGGGGGTTGGGCTAGAGTGGCAAAAGAATGGGGGGTGGTGTATGATCAACATATTTTTTCTTAAAGATTTTATTTATTTATTTGATGGACAGAGATCACCAGTAGGCAAAGAGGCAGGCACAGAGAGAGGAGGAAGTAGGCTCCCTGCCAAGCAGAGAGCCCCATGCAGGACTCGATCCCAGGGGCATGGGACCATGACCTGAGCCGAAGGCAGAGGCTTTAACCCACTAAGCCACCCAGGCGTCCCTGATCAACATACTATTAACATATCATTAACAAGGGGTCCACCAAAATCTAATCCCAGGGCCAGAGAGGGAGCACGTATGAGCCAATGGTCTGAGTGGGGACAAGGGTCACTAACTGCCCAGGTTTGGCCTTTGAGCTGTCTGGTTTGAAAACTGAAAGACACACGTCCCGGGCACTTTAGAATGGTTGGTCCCTCCTGTGTAGACTGCAGTACCAGGCAGAGCTGGTGCTCCCTCCAAAGTGACAGGCACCCCCCAGCTCAGCGAACTTCACTGGGTTAGGGGTGAGCCTCCATTTTGCCAGATCATCCAATATTTCAGGAAGACTCAGAAACCTGGGTTCTAGGTGAAATGCACCAATTTAAATGGGAATGAATCCATATTTCAAAAGCTCTCAGTGGGTCCAAGCCTCCGCGTCCAGGGAGTGACAGAGACGGCTTTCCTGGTAAAGGGTGAGACGTCACGGCTTTGGCAAGAGGCCCCGAGGGGGGTCAGGATGGGGGCAAAGCTGTTTGTCCTTTGCCCCTTTGCTTTCTTGGCTGCTGCGCCGCATGGGAGGGATCCAGGCCCATCTGTGGGTTGCCAGAAGGGAGCCCTGGGGCAAGGACGGCCCGTCTGGGTCTACAAAGCTCCCAGGGAAGGGAGCCGAACATACGTGAGTCCAGCTGCTCCTTTCACCGACAAGGCCCAGAGACGGGAGACTCTTGTCCAAGGCCACACAGCCAACTGAGCCCCCACGGTTCACCCCTCCTCGCTTCCCAACCCAAACACAAGTACAAGAGGCGTCCTCCTCCTAGCCACTCCTGCCAGGACGTCTAGGACAGCGTGTTTCCTTTTTGGTGGCAAGCGCGTCGGACAGGAGAGTCACCAGATGTTCTGGCACGCGGGGAAGGCTGGGGAACAGGCTGCTCTCGGGACTCGGGGAGATGCGCCCAGGGAGTGGCCGTCTCTAGGTGGGCTCGCCAGGACCACGGGCAGCGGGGCCCGGGGGAGGGAGTGGGAGCCGGCCGAAGGCCCTCAGAGACCCTGGTACACCCGTCCTGCGCCTTCCGTCACTGCCAGTCTGCCCAGTCCCCATCGGGGACGCAGATGCTTGCCCTCGGCTCCTAAACTCGTGAGCCCCCAGGCCGGGCCACAGCATGGCGGAGGCGCGCGTGAGGGAAGCGTCTGATTGGCCCAGAGTGAATCAGGTGACCGCCCTTGGTCCAATCAGCTACAGCCAGGGCCAGCGGCTCGCCAGGTGCGCATCG
Organism: Mellivora capensis; assembly: GCA_004024625.1. Taxonomy (NCBI): domain Eukaryota; kingdom Metazoa; phylum Chordata; class Mammalia; order Carnivora; family Mustelidae; genus Mellivora; species Mellivora capensis. Next base: position 59,382 of record PISX010000324.1, read on the forward strand.
GTCACGTGGCACGTCGGTCACATGGCCAGGCTCGGACGTGGCGGGGACGCTGGCAGATAGGCTGGGTGGGCTCGGGGACGGAGCCCACCGACCGGCTGTCTGTCGTCTGGCGTTTCAGAAGATGCCGGAGGACGAAAGGCCGCGGCAGAGTTAAGGCAAGCAACGGGAGGCAGCAGGTTTCATTCCCTATAACCGCATGTATGGGAACGTGCGACGTAGCAGATAGACCCTGGGCCCTTGTCCGAATTCTGTGCGCTGGAGGCCTCGCCGACCCCTCGCGAGGACCCCACCTACAGCCTGAAGTTACGGGGAGGGCGCCTCGTGCGGCTGGCTCTGACCCTTAGCCTCCGCGCTGCCCGCCCGCGTCCTCAGGGATCCCCTCCTGCTCTGACCCAGGGGAACAGAGTTCCCCAGGGACGGTTGAGGGCGAAGCAGCTTGCCGGGTCCGGGCCAACGACACTCCGATGAAAGACTGGCTGAGAACCGCCAGGCCGGGGCCAGCCCCACGGGCACCCCCTGGTATGGACTGCATGGCGGGCACCATGCTTCGTGCTCTACCTTTCTTCTGCGATCTCCATGACGGTCGTCCTCCAGGAGCCCTCCTGTCACCCACCGCGCTGATAAGGAAATGGAGGCTCGGCCAGATTCAGCGGCTTGAGCCCTCTTCCCATCTGTGTAGCTTGCTGTCTCTCCTGCGTGCCCAGGACATGTGGGCGTCACTCCATTATGGCTCACTGTCCATCTCTGGAGGGCAAGGACTGCACCCAAACACAGTCCCCTGTCCTGTGCTTCCCTGACCCGGACCCTCAGATCGCAGGTGTCTAGCCGTCTGTGAGGGCTCCTCCTCCCACCCAGGAAAATCTGCCCTCAGCTCCTTTTCCACACTGAGGTGCCAAGGACCATTAGTGGCAAAGGAGTACCCCTCCAGGGGAAGAGCAATGGCTGTAGGGATGGAAACTTCTGTGGTGGGATTGCCTGCATCAGGTGGGGGAGAGCGCTTGAAGACCCGCCTGCCTTGCTCCTGGAAGCTGCCCCCCCAGGGAAAGTGGTTGTAGTAAGAGGGCCTGGGTTGTAGACGGAGCTGAATCCCAGATTTTCCATTTCTGTGTTGCTTTGATTCAGCAGCCCAGCGGACACCGGCCTGCATGAATGCCCCCAGGTGTCCTGGATCTCGGGAAGGTACCCAGTGGTGCTCTCAGCCGCTGTCACCTTTCATCTTTGGACTCACCTGGAGGTCAGTACTTCTTTCCCAGCAGGTCCCAGTTGCTTTAAAAATGCGAGAAAAAAATCAATCGAGAGCAGCAGAACTTAAAACAATGCCCCATCCCTGATTATCAACGGAATTAACAGAGGGGAAGGGCCGGCTGTACACCCCCCACCCCCGCCACTGTGGTCATAGAAAGACTTAAGCATCAGCTTGAAGGTCACATTTCCTCCCTCCAGCCCAAATGATATAAATCTGCATGGGATGATGGCCTGAGGGCCCTGAAATTGAGTTCCAGCCACTGTTCTGCCCCCCACTGGGCTGTGTGGCCTCCGGCTGACCACTTCCTCTCTGGGAGGGAGCTTGGGCTCTGCTCCTCGCTCCTCAGAAGTGACAGCCTGCAGACCCAGGTGCCCCAGGGAGGTGGTGGTTGGGCTAAGTGAGCCCCGGAGTGGGGGGGTTGGGGGGGAGCACAGCCAGCCTCTCCTCTGGAAATGAACAAGAGCTTGGGTTTCTAGAACATCGGCCTTTTCAAAAGAAACCACAACTTCGGGTTTTTTTTTTTAATGTTAGGATTTTTATCATACTTGTTTTTGTCATTTTGAGGTTTTTAAAGTAGAATATCCATGCCCAAAAAAGGTACTCAAATGCACCTTATCCCCACCCCCTGCCGTCACTGTCCCCATGGCCACCCCACCCCCGCCCCGCCCCCTGCCAGGTCCTGATCTCGAGCGCCCGTGGTGGCTTTGACAGTTACGCTGACACCTTGCACATGGGTGTTCTCTTGTGTCCGGTTTCTTGCCCCCCTCCCCCATCCCCACATTCCATCTGAAACTCATACAGGTTTGGGGTGTAAGTTGTGAATCTTCGCTGCCCACTAACGTACTGTAGTTGATGCCGTGAACATTCACACATATGTTCAGTCTCAGTACCGCGATGAGTGTCGGGTGGTCCCGCGGGCTGGGGGGCTGGAACGGAGAGAAGTGTCCTGAGGACCCTAGCCCACACCTTTTGGGGGACATGCAAGCACGTTTCTACTGAATCTATCCCAGCAGGAGGGACTCCTGGGTCAGGGCAAGGCAAGTATTCCAAGAAAGATGGATTTTATCGAAATCTCCCTATTTTCCAGTGACAGAAAGCAATGAATATCTGTTTATTTTTCTTTTTAAAAAGATTTTATTTATTTGACAGAAAGAGACAGCGAAAAAAAAAAAAAAAAAAAAGAAAGAGACAGCGAGAGAGGGAACACAGGCAGGGAGAGTAGTAGAGGGAGAAGCCGGCTTCCCGCCAAGCAGGGAGCCTGATGTGGGGCTCGATCCCAGGACCCCAGGATCATGACCTGAGCTGAAGGAGAAGCTTAATGACTGAGCCCCCCAGGTGCCCCTGAATATCTGTTTAAACAAGGACTCAGTTGGGGCGCCTGGCTGGCTTAGTCAGTAGAGCATGGGACCCTTGATCTTGGGGCTGTGAGTTCGAGCCTCATGTTGGGTATGGAGATGACTTAAAAGTAAACTCTTAAGGGACACCTGGGTGGCTCAGTTGGTTAAGCATCTGACTGTGATTTCGGCTCAGGTCCTGATCTCGGGGTCCTGGGATCCAGCCCTGTACTGGAGTCTGCTCGAGTTTCTCCCCATCCACTGCTTCTGCGAGTGGAGCGCACCACGTCTGGGCTGGGTTGGACTTGACCTTCCTTATCCCTCATAGCTTGTAGTCAGCCTCACGTGGGCTCTATCATCTTAAATGTGCGCACCTTTTGTCATTGTGAAAGTATCACAGTATCATAGAACATGGAGGAAACCGAGAACGGAAAAGCACAAGGCAGGGAGTTCAGCGTCTGAGAGCGAGCCCCGAGCGGGGTAGCCTTGTGTATTCTGTGTCGGCGCCTCTCCCCCCCACCACCCCCATGCATGTGCACACTTCTTACAGCTGGTGATACCGCTGTCCGTAAATCACATAGCCTGCCTTTTTTACTTAATCCTGAGCGTTTGCCTCATACTACATGGTCTTCCTATCTAGCTACGGTTGGTCTTAGCTTCAGTCAGTATTTTTTGGTGGGGGGGATTGTCCAGTAATAATATGGCACAGAGGAAAGTGATGTGATTGGGGTTTTTTGTTTGTTTTTTAAAATTTTATCTATTTATTTGACAGAGATCACAAGTAGGCAGAGTAGCAGGCAGAGAGAGGGGGAAAGCAGGCTCCCCGCTGAGCAGAGAGCCCAATGCGGGGCTCGGTCCCAGGACCCTGAGACCATGACCTGAGCCGAAGGCAGAGGCTGTAACCCACTGAGCCACCCAGGCGCCCCTGGTTGTTTGTTTTTTTTTTTTTTTTAAGATTTTATTTATTTGAGAGAGAAAGAGAGAGGGCAAGGGCAAGCACAAGTTGGGGGGAGGGGCAGAGGCAGAGGGAGAAGCAGACTCCTCACTGAGCAGGGAGCCGGATGCGGGCCTTGATCCCAGGACCCTGAGATCAGGACCTGAGCCAAAGGCAGACACCTAATCGACTGAGCCACCCAGGTGCCCCGAAAACTGGTTTTAAGGGCATGAAGTCTGCGGCCACGTCGCTTGGATTCAGAATCCAGCTGTGCTGATTGCCCATGAAATGATCTCTCCAGGCCTCAGACAGCTTCATCTGGAAAATGGGGATAATACGTGGCCTCTGCCTCCAAGGTTGTGAGAGGTTCATGCTTACAGAACGTGCACATGTGCGTCCCCAGAACTCAAGGTCACACAGGACCTGGGGACTGTTTTGTAAACCATTTCGTGGTGACCCCCCTGTTTCTCTGCGTCATGTCTGGGGAACAGTTCATGGCTCTCCCAGGGATCTGGGTGTCTTGCAGGGAGAAGCCAGGACTCTCTTTTTAAGGTAGTTTGTGGATCAAAAGGTCTTGTTGGTTAGACGTAGTGTCTTTCTCCGATCCAAAAGCGACGTGGGTTTCTGCCCCTGTGGCACAGAGTCTCACTTCGGGACTAGAGGTCAGGCAGGTTTCCCGTCCAGCAGAAGAGGTTGGGGTTTCCTGAGCTCAGGGTTCCTCAGTGGGGAGGAGCACACTGGGTGGCTTCTCATCGCCCCTCAGAGGCCTGAGCCAAACGGGACGGAGGCAGATTGGAATCTCGCGTTGCTGTGGGGCTGTGAGTCGTGAACCCCTCTTCTGACTCAGAGGGCTCATGTCTTCTGCCTGCAGCCTTGGAACTGGTGGGCTAGTGCATGGGCTGGCACGCAGGGTAGTCTCTGTCCACGGTCCCTGGGCCACTCCGTGGTCCTCCCCAGCATTACTCCAGGGACTGTACAGCATTCCCTCATTTTGCTTTTCTGTCCCTCTTAGGACCAGTCTTCCACTGTCAGAAATACAGGTTATTTCTGACGTTTCCCCTATTTATGCAATGCTGCAGGGAGCAGTCTTGGAGTTGAACTTTGCTTTCATGTGACTCTTTCCATGCCGTAAGTCAGAGAGAAGTCGAAGGCAGGATCCCTGCTATTGGCCCATCATGCCTCTTGATCCCATCATAGAGTGAGGCCTAACGGATCGGAGCTGCTGGGGTACTGCCCACCCCGTTCGCCACGAGCCCCAAGAACCGTGTCAGCCTTCCCATCTTCCCGATTCCCCCTGGGGAGCACCGAACACACTGAGCTCTACAGGGAAGTCATCCCTCTGACTGTCACCAGACCCTGCGCACTTCGAGGGCAGAGACATCCTTATCCTTGTGTGCCTAGGACCTGGCACATAGTAGGTGCTCATCCCATGTTAGCTGAACCTCTCCGGGGCCATAAATAAAACCAAGAGGATGCCGAGACACCATCCTTCTCGGTACTGAGCCCACTGGGTCTCTCTGACCATCACTGCACGCTAAGAGGCGTTCTGAGTGTCGCGAAATCACATCTCGTGTGAGGAGCCAAACAGGAAGACAAAGGAAAGCTAGGACCTGGGGTACCGCCTGGAGCCAGCTCCTTGACCTCCTAAATCATCCCCATGATGGGCATCTGGGAAAGGCTGTTAGAGCCTTTCACTTCTACTTTCTGTTGAGATAGAATATACCCAAAGCAGCGCACGCACATGCACTGAACACAGCCGGGTTGTCACGCTGAGATCAACATGACCAGCCACCCAGCCCCGCCTTGTGCCCCCTGAGCCCCCCCGCAATGCTAAGTAAGCATCATCCTGATTCTAACCACGTGGATTCATTGTCCTGCTTCCGTATGCACACACACACACATGTGCACACACACCACACACACACACACACACACACACACGTGTCCATGTGCACGCACACACAAGCTGGTGTGCTCATTTGTGTCTGGTTCCTCCAAGTCGGTGTGATGTTTGTGGGACCGGCTGTGCTGCCATGTGCACTGGCCACCCTCCTTTGTTCTGGGTGGTTTTCTGTGTGGACAGACCACTTTTTTTTTTCTTCTCACCATTCTACCTTTGATGGGTATTGGGGTCATCTTTAGGGTGAGTTGTGCTGCTAAGAACCTTCTAGTACAAGTTCTTACACATGTACCCATCCTGCTGGGTGCGTCCTGAGGAGTGGAATGGCTCTGTGCGTCTGAGTTCAGCTGTAGGAGAGACTCCCAAAGGGTTAGGCACTGTTTATCCAACGAACGGCTTTCTGGGATTGAAGCATCAGGGGGACGGGTAAACGAAGGCATGGCCTCGGTCAGGGCTGGTGTCGTGGGTATTTGGGTCCCCTGCTCGATGGGGGCCTGCATTCGGGATTTGATTCTCTATGGCAGCTCTCTTGGAAGTCTTGATAATTTCATCTTTTCATTTGTGTTTGTAAGTGAAGCACGATGGGGACAGTGGAGCACACGTGGGGGGCTTGGTGGCCTGCCTCCCAGCACACACTATGCCCTGGCTGTCCCCAGTAACCACTGCTGCTCAATGACTCATCCGAGGGCGTCCTTTGCCCCAGAGACATGTCATTAAATAATAAATTAAAAACACCACGACAGGTGGGGGATGGGGGCTGCAGAAGAAAGGAGAAAGGTTTTTCCTGCCTTTGAACGAGAAGGCACAGAGTTTTCTTTTGCCCTGGCAGCCGATGGCCAAAGTTCATCCCACACTCACCACGGCCCCGGCCCTCTGCCAAGCACTCCGCACACGTGACCGTGACCGTATTGAGCCGCTCGGCACCCCTGTGAGCTCAGCCTTACTGTCATCATCCCCCTTCCGTAGACAAGGAGACAGAGGTGGGGAGCTGGGAAGTCACCCCCCCGGGGGAGGGGGCTAGCCGGGAAGTGGGCCCTGGGCAGATTGGAAAGCCTGTGCTTATTATCCCCCCAGGGTACCCGGCCTTCTTGCAGGTCAGAGTCCTCTCACCAGGGTGATCCTCTGGGGAAGCAGAAGAGCCTCATGAAGAAGGCCCTCCCCACCCCCAGCCTGGATGACAGCCAGGGTGGCATTAGCAGAAGGCCTGGCTGCGTTACGGCTGGGGGGCTGGGAGTCTCCCCAGGGCTGAAGAGGGGACTGTGGGAAGGATGGCAGTCTTGGGGTGGGGGGTCTTCTGCGGGACGCAGCCTGAAAATGGGCAGTGGCCATTTCAGAGCCCGGAAAGCTTTGTGAAATGATGGTGAGGTCACGACTCCTGATGGAGAAGAGGTCGGGCTGGAGGCGCCTGGCTGGACACTGGGCCTTTGTTCCCGCAAGGACTGCTGGAGCACTTTGCTGTAATCATCGCTGAGAGGAAGGAAGCGAACAAGATTTATCTCCCAGAGGCTTAGCGACTTCCTTTGGAGAGGCCCCTGTCTGTCCCGCCTAGAGCTCTGAATAACCCCCCAGAGAGCGCTTTGCAGTGAGACATGGACTGGCCAGCGATCTGTAGCTTGCTGAGAGAGTCAGGAAATGCGCATACGTGCGTGCTTGTGCGTGTGTGTGTGTGTACATACGTGAGTGCCCACGTGTGCATGCGTGTGTAGCTTCTTTCCAAAAAGCCATTTTCACAGACACCTGTGGTGTTCACCATTCCAGCCTCTAATGAATTTTTATTTGTTCATTTGGTTGGTTGGTTTTTAAACAAGAGGAGAAGGAAAATGACAAGTCGCCGTAGGATTTTCCCTAAATCAGTAGCTCCGCTGGAAAAGGACTGAAGGTCGGGTTGAGGACCTCCCTCCCGGAAGGGAGGCCCTGGGGGCGGATGGGGGGAGAGGGAGTGGGCAGGAAATGGTTAAGCCCCTGCAGCCAGGGGGCTCTGGAATGTGTCTCACTGCAAGTTTCAAGGCAGGCTTGTTCTTTGCCAACTGCTGACTCTGGTTTCTGCTTCCACACGGAAGCTGGGTGGGTGCCGCGGGACACTGACCCCTCAGCCAGATCTGGTTACACCGGGACTCGACGCCCGACCCAAGCTGGGCTGGTCAGTGTCTCCGTCCCTGGAAATGGCTGGCAGGATGGAACCTGGAACAGATGAGATTAAATCTTGGGTGCGGCCATCGTCCTTGTGTCTCCCTTGAAGAGGGGCGGAGGGGCCTTCTGGGCTCCTCTTGGTTTTCCAAGCCCTGCTTCCGGCCCTGTGAGACCCAACCACAGTCTCGCCTTGGGTTCTCTGAGACACCCCCTGCTTCTTCTAACAACTCTCCTTCGGTGATTCAAACTTCCTGAATGGTTTTACGCAGGACCGGCTACGTAATGCGCGGGGTTCAGGGCAGAAGGAAACCGTGGGTCTTCTTGTTCAAACATTTACAAGGACTCCAAGGTGGCGACAGCAGAGCTGGGGCTCCATGTGACTGTACAGGTTACGGACTCCCTTTTACCAGCAACTAGAGGAACCTGAGCAAGACAGACCTGGTTGGAGAGGTGTCTTCCCACTCAAAGGAAAGGGGTTTCAGAATCCTCCTAGAACTTAAGGGGGCGGGGAAAACTGCAGAGGACAGAAAACGTCCAGGATGATTACAAGGAGGAAAAGGCATTCCCTGGGCAGATGTCTGGCAGGACGGAGAGCAGCCCCCGTCCAGGCTGGGGGTGGGTGGGTCTGTGGAAACTGGGAGCAAACTCCAGTACATTCCATATTACTAGGGCACATGCAGACAGAGCCCAGGGTCCAGGGAGGAGGGCTTGAGCACAGAGCACTGCATTCCAAGAGCCCCAGAGGGGGCGACCATAGGTGCCTAGCAGGGGAGAGTTGGGTCTGGACCAGATGAGAGCAAAGAGAAGGTTCTCTTCGCCCAGGGCAGCCTAGGGGCCCCATCAGCAGCACACATGGGAGAGCCCCAGAGTGCTCTTGTGCCTTCCGTAAGGTCTCTGCATGGCTGTCTTTTGGTGCCAGCTGTTGGTTTGAAAAACCGTGGAGCGAACTGAACCCTGTTCTTTCTCCGTCATGGGTTCATATACTCCCAACCCACCGGAACCCCCCAAAGGCCCCCATCTCCAAATGCCATCAAACAGAGTGGGGGTAAGGCTTCAGCAGATGCACTTGGAGGGGACACCGACTTTCCATTGGAAACACTCGTAACTGTGGGTTTTTCCTTAGGATCTGGCTACATGTCCAACAGACCCTGTTGCTGCAAATACACCTTAGCCAGGAATACAACCCCATGCTGGAAACAGGCATCCTTCTAGCAAACCTCTGTGGTGAGATGGTCCTGGGGACCCTCGACATAAGGTGTGTGGGTGTGATTTCTTGCCTTCTGTTTCTGGAAGGGAGTCCTGTTACTTTTATAAGAAACAAACATATACGCCCGAACATGGTTGAGTGAACGTGCATGAAGATGCCGCGTCAGCAATGAGATCAGGGTCTCGGTCCAGCATCCGCTCCCCCGGGGGGCTTCCTTCCTCCCCTGGCCCTCGGTCCATATGTCTCTCCTGGTGGTGAGGATGGCGGGACCCTGCCCGCCTTTCTCGGCAGCCCAGAGATGGCCGGGTGTCCCTGGGAGGGGACCAAACTTGTGCCCAACAAGAAACCAGGACTTCCAAATCCAGAGACGAGATTTTGAGCCATTGAGGAAGATGCCTCCAGGGACACTGGCCACCAAGGTCCCCGGGCGTGCCTGAGGACTTCCTCTCAGGAATGCGGAGGCAACTGGCCTTTTTCTTCCTGAAGGGTCACTGTTGGCATCACATTCCCTGTCCCAGTGACTGCCCTGCTTACACTCGTGAGCGACAGAGTCAGAAGGAAGGGATTTCAGCAAGCAGAGTGGGCAGAAAGGACAGTTGGCTAAAAATGCCAGCCTGGCAGCCCCGAATGCCTGTGAATTTTGCAAGTTGGTGACATTTTGGGGTTTCTTTGTTCAAGTTCCGACTTGTCTGCTTGGGGCCGTGTGTGTGTCCAGACTTCCTGGGATGGCCCCAGGGGGCCTGGTTCCCGCAGGACAATGCCGCCTCCCCAGCCTGTGGAAGTCTTGGGGACGCAAGCCCATGGTGGAGAGTGGGAGCAGGCAGCCTGTCAGACCCGGGGTTCCACACGGCGCAGGCTGGGAGACAGGGGGCACAGAGGGCGGAGGACGCAGTGGTCCGAAGAAGGGCTCTGGCATCAGACAGACTGTGTCCCCCAGCCTGCCTCAGCCTCAGAAGTCGGGCAAATCACAGGACCACTCTGAGCATCTGTTTCCTCATCTGGAATGTGGGGACGGTAGCTTTTCCCAGTCCGGTCTGCTGCTGGCCCATGACTGCGCTCTGAATGCCAAGAACACAGGTGACTCTGACAGGGAGTTGCCCATTTCACAGATAAGGAAACAGGTAGAGTGAGGAAAACAAGTTTTCCATTTGACTGAAATCGCATCCAGGGCTTTGGTGTTGAAGTGAAGCCAACTACCCACAGCCCCAGCTGCAACCCTTTTCTGAGCTTTGAAAAAGTCAGTCATATATCACCAGCCACTGTGGTCCATGCGTGGTCATCACGGAGTCGGCCGAGGCGGGGGCTGCCGATTCACCCCGGCTCTCAGATGGCGGCGGGGGGCGAGTGGTGGCGGTTTGCAGGGTGTTTTGAAATGACCAGAGAAACGGGGATAACAGCGGCTGTGCTCTGGGGAGCACGAGAGCCAGCGCCGCTTTAGGAGCGGTCCTTGATGCCTAGAACATGGGGTACGCACTCCCACCCGCTTTTTACAGTTGGGGAAACTGAGCCAGTTCGAGAAGTGGCCTGGGCACACAGCTAGGGGTCTGCAGCGTGCCCTCGCCCCTTACCCGGAGGCTCTACAGTCTCCAGTCGATGGTGCCTGCGTCGCAGCCAGCCGTCCAACGCTGCGGGCCGATGGCCTCTTTGCCTTTACATTTCAGTGACTTTCCATCCTGTTCATGAGCTGGACCGGCTTTTCCTTTCCTTATGGGATCTTTCTTTCCTTCACCGCGGAGGGCCGTGGTTCAGTTCACAGATTCCAGAAGCAAATCCCAGCTCAGACATTCTTGTGGGATTTGGAGCAGGTCGGATTTTCTCTGCCTCGATGTCCTCGGACGTAATAAGACTGGGCTAATGCCTGAGCCGGCCTCGTGGAGCCGGGGCCTGATTCAATGATCCACGCTGGCGACGGGCTTAGAACAGGACTTGGTGTGTAGGGAACGCCACTTGTGTGCTCGGTCAGAGTACCTTTTAAAATAGCAACATCCATATCTGCTCAAAGAACAGACTTTGGTTGGGAAATTCTTGTAATTGGTTCCTGGGCGACCAGACACGTGCTTGGAACCAGGAGACCCAGGCTCCAGCCTTGGCCCTACCCGTCGTCGCTGTGTGACTTGGCGCGAGTCTCTAGATCTTTCCGAGCCCCGATTCTGATGTCTCTGGAATCAGGCATCACGCTTCCACACCCGATTGCTAGGAGCATCCCAAGAAATACGGGCTCGAAAGCAATGGCTGAATCGGAGCCTCCTTTTTTCTTTTTTTAAAGCAGTGAATCTGAGGTTCACGCCGCCAAGGAAACATCAGATTGTGTTTCTCGGAGCCTGGCGCGTGCCACTGTTAGAAAGCCCTCGGAGCTGCTGGTAACACGGCCTCAGAAGTCATAGCTGCTGGCTTTGCCTGTTTGCTTCTGCCTCCAGGGCTGCCGGGGTGCTGGAACCGTCCTCTCCACGGTAGGGTCAGCTGCCCTATCCAGAGGGTGCCAGCAACGCTCAGCCCTGACAAATGACAGTGTGCCCGTGCTCTCTGAGGGCTGCGGTCCCCACTGCCAGAGCAGGAGGGCTTGGCCCACTGTCCCCACTCCGGGGCGTCCCGTGACTCTGCTGAGCTGGTGGCTCGGGCCAGTCTGGGTGGCCTGTCGGGCAGGCTGGGCTCCCGGAGGGCCAAGTGTGCTTTCTCAGGGGCATTCGCTCGGACCTGCTTGTGTTCTTAGCTTGGCCGGTGCAGCTGAACGAAGATGGGCCCTCCAAGGGCCATGGGGCCAGTGAGGGTGCAGGCAGAGAGGATGGGGGCTGGGAGGAGCAGGAGAGAGGGAACCTCTACCCACCCACCCCACCCCTGTGGCCCATGTGGTGTTGAGACGCTTCTCTGCCCAGATAGGCCACTGGCCGGAGGCTGCCACTCCCTGCTCTTGCCTGGGAGAGGGGGACATGGGCGTGAGGACTCAGCAGCCGCTGGGGCGTCTCTAAGGGAGGGTTCAGGCATGTAGCCTGGGGACCCCCCTGCCCACCGGGACCTTCCTCAGGTGCTTCTGGGCCAGTAGTCAGCAATTCCCAGGACCTTTGTTTTTCCTGTGTAAGTAAGGGATGTTTAGGACTGACACAAAAATTGAGTCATTGAGGTAAGCATTCTAATTATTAAGTTGCTGTCCAGGGGATAAGGAAAAAAATATTAACAAAAACATATGCAGGGGTCACCCAGCTGGCTCAGTCTGCGGAGCATGGGCCTCTGGGTCTCGGGGTTGTGAGTTCAAGTCCCATGTCAGGTGTAGAGATGACTTAGATAAAACTTCAACAGAAAGCACGGGCGTCCTTCTCTTCCTTCCGTCTGACGGCAGCGCCAATTGGCCAGCTCAGGTGGTGATAGTTTGGATCAGGGAAATGGCTTACGTTTCTGAGAAGGGACACAGTGACAAGATGCACGTGACAGAACAGAGCTTAAAAGGGCAGGACAGGTGGGAGAAGGGTGGGACTCTGGGACAGACATGAATGCAAAGGACACTTGTCACACTGTGGCCACTGTGTCTCCTGAATCCCATTCCTGTTCCTGGGGACACACCCAGCAACTTGAACTCTGAGCCAGTTCAGATCCCTGTGGGAAGCAGACCCCCAGCTGGAAGACACTTACGGGGTGTGACACCCGTGATGGATCCTAGGGGACGGAGAGGAGGAGGTGGGAAGCCTTGTGCCCACCGTGTGGGTCTAACATTGGAGAGGGGAGAAGTGGGAGGAGGCTCAGCCGGCCACACAGTGAGGAGAAAGTCTCGTCCAAGCCTTGGGGAGCCCCACACTGAGTGAAAATGTGCGGCGGCAGCTGGCATGAGTTCTCCGTGCCCGCTTACAGGCAACTGAGATCTCTTGGAGGACACAGGCTTCCTTCCTCCCAGAGAGGAGATCTGACGAGCATAGACTCCTCAGAGAAGAGCCAACTGCAGGCAGACCTGTGGCGGGCCGAACAGCGCGCCCCCACCCCGCCCCCGGAAGCCATGTCCGAGCTCTAACCCTGCTGGGACATGGGCATGTGACCTTACTCGGAAAGAGGGGTTTTGCTGACGTCACAAAGGATCTCAAGATGAGCTCATCCTGGATCAGGACAGGCCCTGAGTCTAGTGACCAGTGCGTCCTTCTAGGAGACAGAAGAGAAGTCACAGATGTGGCCGAGGCCGTGGCATGGAGCACAGCCGGTGGCCACCAAAAGCCAGGAGAGGCCCAGAGTGGATACTCCTCCAGAGCCCCTGCCACCGCCTTGACTGGGGACCCGGTCCACTGGGACAGCGAGAGATGGTGTGTGTCTGAGTGTTCCCTGGATGCTGGCCCGAGCCACCGTTCCTGACCAATTCAGGCTTTCTGGGACCAGCCCTGGAATGCAAGTGTTCACCACTTCCCCAGGACGCTGACTTTCAAGCATGTAGGACTACACGGGCTTCTGTGATGGCCCGAGCTGGGCGGACAGTGGTTCCTGAGGGAGTCTGAGTCCCCCTCCTGAGGGGGGCAAGGAAAACAGTATCCACATTTTTTTCTAAAGATTTTATTTGTTTAGTTGTCAGAGAGAGTGCAAGTAGGCAGAGAGGCAGGCAGAGGCAGAGAGAGAAGCAGGCTCCCTGCTGAGCAAGGAGCCGGATGCAGGACTCGATCCCAGGACTCTGGGGTCATGACCTGAGCCGAAGGCACCCATGTCACTGACTGAGCCCCCCAGGCATCCCGTATGCACACTTTTTGGGCATCTATTCTGTGCCACATCCTGGGATAGAAGGCCCCACACTCATGAGAGTATTTATTTATTTATTAAAGATTTTATTTATTTGACAGAGCTCACAAGTAGGCAGAGAGGCGGGGGGAGGGGAGGAGGCTCCCTGCTGAGCAGAGAGCCCAATGTGGGACTCGATCCCAGGATCCTGGGATCATGACCTGAGCCTAAGGCAGAGGCTTAACCTACTGAGCCACCCAGGTGGCCCAACATTTCTACTTTCTTTCATGCAATTATTTCTTTATATTGCTCCCGTGTGATCCTTTTTTTTCTTCTAGATTTTTAATTATTTATTAGAGGGAGTACAAGCAGGGGGAATGGCAGGCAGAGAGGGAGGGGGAAGCAGGCTCCCCACTGGGCAGAGAGCCCGATGTGGGACTCGATCCTAGGACCCTGAGATCATGACTTGAGCCAAAAGCAGAGGCTTAACCCACTGAGCCACCCAGGCGCCCCTCGTAGAGCGTATTTAATCCTGAGAATAGCTCCTGAGGGCAGCTCTTGTTCTTACCCCATTTTACAGATGGGGAGAATGAGGCTCAGGAAGACGAAATGTCTTACCCGGGGTCCCACGGACACGTGGCAGAACGGGATCCCAGCCAGTTCTGTGACAACGCACAGAGCCCCCCAGCCCACGCCATCTGACTGCACCCCTTCCCTGGGTCTTGGCAGGTGTGGACAAAGCTCTGTTCAGGCGGAAGCTTCTCGAACATTGCTGTGCCTGTGAATCAGCTGGGCAAAATGCGGGTTCTGGCTCCAGGCGACGCGGACGCCGTTGCCCCCCCGATCTGCATGGGTTAGCCACCATCTGCAGGGTCCATCTGCAATGACGCAGAAGGGAGGAGAGAGCAGGGGTCGCCGGGGAGGTGGGGAAGGGTCAGGCCACAGGCAAGCCCATTCTGTTTTCCAGCCATTTTAGCACCTGGATAACAGACCACACAATCGAATTAGGGAGCCTGGCATTGAGCAGAGCTGAGTGGATGAACACCTGCCAGCGGATTTCTCTGAACACTGCGCCGCTGTCCAGTCGCCTTGTTAATCTCATTAGGCACCTGCTTAGAGAATTACCATCCCTGGCAATTCAGTGGCCCTGCCTGATGGGGGTGGAGGGGCTCACTCCACACCAGCAGCCAGTCAGGTCACAGCACGCAGAATGGGGCAAACCTGGTGGGGTCCCGCTTTACAAAACCGTGCCCTGGGGTGAGTGAGCGCCCTGTGTGATTCCCACCCCCTTCTTCCCTCGAGGCAGGCGTGGAGAACCGGCCAGTCCAGGGTGAAGTCATCCCAGGTCTGCAGTAACACAAGAAAAGCGAGCGTTCTGCAAAACAATGCATTATTCCATTTGTCACTTTTTAAAAAATCTCCTTTTCCTAAGACTTGGGTGTTGAAACGTTTACTTGATGAACCAGAAGCAACGATAGGCAATATTGTGGTTCTTAAGCGTCCTTTTAACATTGTAGCGGCCCCTGCTGTTTCAGCTGGCCTGTGACATCCACAAGTCTGGAAACTCCGTGTCGAGCCATTTGTGTAAAGGCGTGTGTCCAAGAATGCTAAAATGCAGGCTTGTGCGCACACGCGGAGGGTGGGGAAAAACCAGAATGCGTGTGTGGAGGGCTTGGCTCAATTATACGGTCTCAGACAGCAGCGTGTTAGGAAAATAGAGGGTCGCGTGAGCCCCAGGGTGGCACGTGTTGTTCCAAGGAGGAAAGAGACAAGGTGCGCCGCATGCTGTCATTGACTCCTGGTGTGTCCAAGGGGTGCAGATGCCTTCGGATGTGGATTCACACACCAGCTCTGGGAAAAGCCCCAGGAAAGCTTCTGGTCGTGGCTGCCTTTGGGGGAGCAGGACTGGGAAAGGGTGTCCAGATTTCCCTTTTATTATATCCTCACTTAGGACCGTTGGAAGTTGTGACTCTGTTGGTGTGTGAATGCTTGAACGCGCAGCGATCACGCTAGTCTGAGGTCCGGGCAGGAAATACCCAGGCTGAGGCTAGTGGCTTGGGGTTTTACTGCTTTAAACCTGGGCAGAGCAGAGCTGAGGCGCTCCCGGTCCCTGCGGGCTGGTACGGATGGAGGTTGTCAGAGCACGGGCAGAGTTTGGGCTCGCACTTCTTTAAGGCTCTGGTTCTTACCGAATCGCCGGGCGGGTTCCTTACGACTATCGGGGGTTCCTGACCTCTGCGCGGGGGGCAAGCGTCCGCTTTCCGCACAAGCTCCCGGTGCTGTGGGTGCTGCTGCCTCGGGGCCCCGCACTGAGGACCGCGGCTCTGAGGACCCCTACCCTGGTGCTGGGTTTTTCTCTCCCCACATGATTCACTAGCCCTGCGCAGAGCGGCCGGCAGCAGGTGGGGGACTCACCAGGCTGTTTCATGGTTAACCAGGAGAACAGAGCGAGGATTTCAGCCGAGGCGGCCGCTGACCCGAGCACCCACGCCTAAGCCGCACCCAGACCAGCGAGGCGGGAGCCCTTCAGCGTGGCCTCAGCCTCCGGTAGTTGAGAAACACTGCAGGCGCGCTTTGGAGGCTTTTGAGTGTGGCTTGTGTGTCATGTCCCGGGCCGCCGTGGCCCAGGACCCCCAGCTGCATGGCTGAGACGGGCCGGGCATATCTTCACCCGGCTCTGGGGTCCCGGAGTCCGAATCAAGGTGGCTGTCAGCAGGGCTGGTCCTTCTGATCTGTCCCAGGGCCCCCTCCCCCAGCCTGTAGACGGCCACCTTTCCCCATCTCCTCACATCATTCTCCCTGTGTGTTTCTCTGTGTCCAAATTCCCCCTTTTTGTAGGAACACTGGTCCCATTGGATTAGGGGCCCATCCTGCCCCAGTGTTACCTCCTCTGAACTAAGGACATCTGCAATGACCCTATTTCCAAATAAGGTCACATTCTGAGTCTGGGGGTTAGGACTTCGGTGTGTGAATTGGGGAAATGGAATTTAGCCCTTCGGGGCACCTGGGTAGCTCCTTCAGTTAAGCCTTTGACTCTTGATTTCGGCTCAGATTGTGATCTCAGCATCGTGAGATCGAGCCCATGTCCGGCTCCACACTGGGCATGGAGCCTGTTGGAGAGTCTCACTCTCCCTCTGCCTCCGCCTGCTCTCTCACTCTCTCTCAAATGATTCTTTAAAAAAAAAAAAGGATTTAGCTCATAACAGACTGGGTATGAAGTCTGGTTTTCAAACTGTAGTGTGCAGTAACTTACTGGGAGACCTTCTTAGGACACAGATGGTGATTCAGTAGGTCTGAGGCGAGATTGGGGACCCAGCTTTTCTTAACCAGAGTCCCAAGACTGAGGATCAGATGACCACTAAGGGCTTTTGTTAGTGGAATTGTGGTTGGATATGAGAGGGTCCTGTTTCACAAAGAGATGCAGATGGCCCCATTTAAGGCCGAGTCAGGATGACTCTGGTTTCCTTCTAAATACCATGAACAGCAGGAAATACGGCAAAACATTAACAATTGTTCTATGTAGGGAATGGGTGTAAGAGGATTTGTTTTATTCTGCTTTTTCTTATGTTAAAGTTTTTTCTTAAATGAAAAAAATTTTTTTGCAGGTGAGTCTAAGGGGGCAGTGGGGGCTAAGTACTTCTGGAAATGGATGGATGGATGGATGGATGGAAGACAGACGGATAGATGGACGGGTGAGGGGGTGGGGGACCTTATGAGTGGGGTGTTGGTTTGCAGGGGGGCCCCGTGTGCTCTGACTGGGAACAAGGGCTCAGCACACCAGCACCTTCTCCAGGGGTACCTCATTCTTCCCCCACCACCCCTGCCTCTTGTTTCCCTGAGCATCAGCTCGGGGGTGGGGGTGGGTATCGGGACTTGGAAGGCCTTCTGGATCCCCCCATCCCCTGCCGCCTACTTCACTTGCTGGGTGGGGGGAAGGGACACTTGATATTTCTGTGTCCACACCCTTGCACAGTGCCCGGCACACAGCGGCGGGCACTCAGCAAATGGGTTGAGTGGGTGAATGATGGCACAGTTACTCCAAGGACCTGGGCTCCTCCAGAGAAGCCAGACTTGGGGAGGTCGGGTGACCCGTCCCAACCGGGGACCTGGGGTCTGAACTCCACCAGTGCTGTCCAGTGAAAACAGGATGCTGTTTCCCATACAGGAAGCCCCACACCAGAGCCCCAGTGATCTAGTAGCTGCACTCTAAAGTGTGAAAAGAAATAGACAACGTTAATTCTAGTTTCTATTTAACCTGATACGGCTAAGATATTATTTCCACGTGTCATCTCTGCTTTAAATTTTGGAGAGGTAGCTCAAGGGAGAGCTTTGTGGTCAAGGACTTGCCCTGTATCTTGTTGGCATGGCGGCTGCACGCCTCGACACGTGGGATGAAGGGACACGGATCCTACCCACATATCACGTCCATTTCCTCGCTGTGACACCAGCAGTAATTTTAGAAGGTGTCACAAGGGCAAAGCTGAGTGACCCTCTCTGTCCTTGGAACTTCCTGTGAACCTATAATTATTTCAAAATGAAACTTAATGAGACATTTTACAATTAAAATTTTTGTCTTAAACAATTTTAAAAATTAAACACACACACACAAAACGAAAGCTGGTCTCTGAACTCTGGTGTGTTTCACACTACGAGCACACCACCTTGGGACCAGCCATTGTTCCCGTGCCTCAGGGCTTGGACACAGCCACTCCAAACTTGGCTCCTTGGGCACAGTGTCATGGGGCATGTGGGTTCTCAGAGGCTTGGTCCGCCCCTCCCACTCACCAGGTATCTGGTAGACCAGTCCCTTATCTCAGATAAGTTACTGCCACTCTCCAAGCCGTAGTTTGCCTTGTCTGCAGAGCGGGACCAATAGTGGGGCTTTTCCTTCTGGGGTGTTAAGACACCAGGTGCTGGGCACCTTCCACAGGCCTGTCCCAAGGCTCATTGCTGGTGACATTCACCCCATTGCCATATTTGAGATCCAAAATGGCAGCTTCCTCTGGTGCCCCCTCCATTTATAATACCCTGCTGCCTCTCTGCTGCCCTTCCCTAAGCCCCAAGTTCCCCACGCATCTCTTCTTGTTTTAACTGCTGGGCAGGAAGTAGGATGACCCCCCTATGTATGGACATGGAATTCCTCGTTGCCATAGACACATGGTCCCTTCCGGAAAGCTAGTGAGCATGCTGTGGACTTGGAGGCCAGACCTTCTGCAAAAAAAAATCCGTGCAAAGCCTCTTTTGAAACTTTGGACTTCCTTTATGAGCCCCATGGCGCTCCCCGCAGAGCGGCAGCTTTTCACCATATAAGGCAATCCCCTGAGCAGCCCGGGTGCACAGGTGAGAGTGGCTGTGACCCTGGCCTTGCTCAGCTCAGCTGCAAGGGTGCTTCTGACTGAGCATGTGCACAGAGGATCTTAGCAGTCAGGAGGTTTTTGACACCTTTTATGGTTTTAGAGGAAGAAAAGACCTGTGTACCGCAAAAGCAGAAACATGGCTTCGTCGTGGTGAGAGCCGGTGGGTTGTCAAACCAGGGTGTGACAACACTGTGAAGGGGCCGCGTGTCCCCAGGCCACCACCGCATGGCAAGAGGCTGTCAACAGGATGGGGCATAAACCCTCCATCTCCACCCCCACCCTCCCCCGAGCCCCAGGGCTCATCCGTGGTGTCTTCTCCCACTGTCCTAGAACCCGGTTCTGTCTTCTAAGGACTTCAGCTCCTCTGCCTCCAATTCCGCATGCCCGCGTTTTGGGGGGATGGGGGTACAGAGGGGCAGGTAGGTGTCTGGGAGCTTGAGCTGGGGCCTGAAGGGTGAGGGAGTGGAGAAAGTGGCGGTGCTTATATCTGGTGGAGTGCAAGGACCCTTGGGAAGGTTTGGAGCTGGGGGGTCGGCGTGCGTGCAGGGAGAGAGGGCCAAGCCCAGGGTGTGGGGAGTCGTGGGGTCTGCTCAGGGGCATGGAAGTCACTGTAGGGTTTTCAAGCAGGTGAGGAGTGTGACCCGACTTACTTGGTGGGATCTCGATGACTAGTACAAGGAGGCTGGCAGGGACCAAGGGGGGAGTAGCCATTTCCTGAGCACCTCGGACTAGACAGGCATAGGGGCACAGGTGTGGGGGTGCTGCTCACATGGCACCCCTTGGCCCTTCTCACACTGCTGTCCTCTGGCTGCCTTCTCCTGCCTATGACCCCTTTGAGGACACTGATGAAGGTTTACTCGGCTTACTAGAGAGGTTCTAGATGGTTCTAGATGAGGCTAGAACCCCAAGTAATTGCCAGATGCTCCAACCCTTTGAAAAAGACATGATTCAGAGAGTACACTACACAAAGAGGAAGAGAAGCCAGATGGACGTGACCTTGGCCAGGTGACTAAGGTCAACACCAACTGTGGTAAGTCACAGTGATAGCCTGTAACCTTGATAGGATGGGTGGGAAGGTGCTCTACGTCTGGAGTCTTCATTCCCCCCAAACCCACAGCCCTAGTCTAGTCATGAGAAAAACCTCAGACAAATCCCAGCGGAGGGGCCAGCACGCCTCAAACTGCTCAGGTCATAAAAACCAAGGAGAATCTGCGAAACGATCCCTGTCCGGAGAGCTCTGTAACGAGGAATCAATGCTGGTTCATGAATGGGGACACATGAACCGTACTAACATAGGATGTTACTTATAGGGCCACTGGGTATAGGGCACACAGGAATTCTCTGTATTATAGTCTCAACAACCTTGTAAATCGAACCTTCATCTGAAATTTTAATTTTTTAAAAAATATTTTATTTGTAAGTAATCTCTACACCCAGCGTGGGGCTCAAACTTAGAACCCAGAGATCAAGAGTCACATGTGCTACCAACTGAGCCAGCCAGTTGCCTCCCAAATTTTTTTATTTTAAAAATAAGGACTGCGGCAGTGCATCTCGCCGTGATCGTGAGCGCCACCTTGTGGGAACGTGGCCACATTGGAAAATGGGAAGAGCCTGTTTCCCGCCCAACAGAGGCTGGGGTGTGGAGGCAGGAAGGATGCAGAGCGAATGCAGGACTCTAACTCCGGGCTGACTCTCTTTGCACCTTGACTTTGGGCAAGAGACTGAGCTCATCTATCGCACTGTCGCTGGTCCAAGACCCCCACAGGTGCGATCATACCGTCACCTTTACTTCTGCCCTTTGGACCTGCTCCATGGCGATGGGGGGAGAGCCACCCTGTTGATCCTGGATGAAAAGTCCAGAACTTTCCCATGATTTTTTTTTTTTTTCTGTCCATTCTTGGGAAATTAGGTCCTGGGTCACTCGAGATTGCAAGTGGTCTTAATTTATTAAGTAAACAATGTCCAGTCTTGGCTAATAAAGCTTGGACCTTGATTTAATATTAAAACTTCTCCCGTCATTTTTGGAGTCTGCTGTGGATATCAGGGGAGTGTAATGTTTCTTTTTTTTTTTTTTAAGATTTTATTTATTTATTTGAGAGAGTGAATGAGAGAGCATGAGAGGGGAGAAGGTCAGAGGGAGAAGCAGACTCCCCATGGAGCTGGGAGCCCCACGTGGGAATCGCCGGGGGTCATGACCTGAGCCGAAAGCAGTTGCTTAACCAGCTGAGCCACCCAGGTGTCCCTAGTGTTTCTCCTCCTTGCTCCTTTCTTCCCTTACAGGGAAGAAAGCAAAATTTATTTGCAAGAGAGAGCACAAGGGCAGAAAGAGGTGAGAGGAAGAAGCAGACTCCCCGCTGAGCAGGGAGCTGACAGATTGGGAGGGGGGCTCGATCCCCAGGCCCCCGGGATCATGGCCTGAGGCTTTAACCCACTGAGCCACCCAGGTGCCCCTGAGCAATTACTTTTCATTGTAAGAATGCCCCATGCAACATTTGCGACTATCCTAAAAACTATTTATCTGAAATTCAAACTTAACTGGGTGTAGGGGCGCCTGGGTGGCTCAGGCAGTTAAGCATCTGCCTTGGGCTTAGGTCAGGATCTCCAAGTCTTGGGATCAAGCCCCACGTTGTCGGGCTCCCAGCCCCAAAATTGAACTGGATGTCTTGTATCTTTTTTTTTTTTGCTACATCTGGTAAGCCTGCCTCTTGACACCTGCAGGCTCACAGCAGAGGGAGGGAGGAGAGGCGGCAGGCAGAAAGTCTTTCCATGATGAAGAGCCCAGCGTTAGTTTCCCATTGCTGCTCTAACTACCACAGGCTTAGTGGCTTAAGATGGTATTAACTAACTCTATTCCAGTTCAAGGAAGCCACACGTCTGACATCAGGGTGTCAGCAGGGCTGTGCTCTTGCTGGAGGTTCTAGAGGAGAATTTCTCTCCTGCCATTTCCAGCTTTTAGAAATCCTTTCTCCATCTTCAAGCCAGTGACAGCATCTTCCTTCCTGCTCCCCGCCTCCCCTTCTATCTTCCTGTCTCCTTGTCTGCCTCTGACCCTCCTGCCTGCCTTTCGGAAGGACCTGTGATGACATCAGGCCCACTGGATCATCCAGGATTATCTCCCCATTTCAAGATCCTTAACTTAATCACATCTGCCAAGTCCCTTTTGCCACATAAGGTCACAGGTTCTGAAGATCAGAATGTGGGTGCCTCCCACTGTGGCAGGCTGGTTCCCGGCTACCTGTGCCTGGCCCGTGTTCACAGCTGATAATGGATCTCGTGGTCACTTCTTTCCCTCCTTGGGAGGCTTCCTTGCCCACTGCAAGTTCCTGGACTGGGCAGTGTCCGTCGTGGGCTGGCCGGTGCCCTTACAGGCAGTCACCGCTACACCGTGGGGACGGTCTTTTTCACAGTGACTCCAGGTGGCCGTGCCCACCTTGCCTTCTGAATCCTGTCCTAGATCCCACCCCTCTAATGAAACCTCCACTGGCCCTGAGGTGGGAGTCTGGCTCGCCACTTTGTGATAGGGAAATGGCCTCAGTGCTCCCAACAAGCCTGCCCCTCCACCAGATCTCCCCTTTCCTCCATGACCTTGGGGACCCTCCTTCTGGGAGGGATTAACCCTCCCTCCCTGGAGCAGAGTCACCTCCGTCAGGTTTGTCCATTGTGGGGTTAATCCCTCTCCTGTTTCCATCCTGTCCCCTTTCAGAGGAAGTCATTATCTCCAGCTCACCGAAGGACTGGGGAGTTAGGATCTGCCTCCTTGACTTTGGTCCATCTATGTAAATTATTGGATTTTTTTTTTTTTTTGGAAGGGAAGATTTGCCTCTAGTCAATCTCATATATATATATATATGTGTGTGTGTGTGTGTGTGTGTGTATAGTTTATTAACTTTCCAAATTTCTTCATTACACGTAGCTCCACAGATAATGAAAGATCCAAATTTCATTACATAGTACGTGCCAGAAACTGAAAAACTGTTCATGCCTCTGTGTGTTTGGGATTCATTCCAAGGGTTTTTAGGCCACTCTATCATTGAGAATTGTTCATCCCCAAAACTCCAAGTGATCATGCAGAATGAACTCATCCTAGTAGCCCAAGGTCCATTTCTTGGTCTTTGAGATCACTGTGTTTCCAGCCATTACTTCAAATCCAGTCTTTAACTCAAGAATGTGGCCCAGGAGGGACTGGAGAACCAAGCCACACCCTAAGTGAGTTTGGGAAGTTCTGGATATTTCAGACTTCCCCTGGAGCCCCAAGTCTTGTGGTGGAGTCTCTGCGTGCTAGGGGCCAGAACTGTGACTGAGAGTTCTCCTCCCCAAAACCCAGTTTTTAAAGGGTATGTAATACAAACGTTTAAATTTGAAGCTTATATAAATAGCATGAAAACACAACAGCAGCCATACTGAATTGTAAGCCAAATCTGGCTGGCTGTTTGGGGTTAGCTGGTGAACAACAGATGAGCCTCATATTTTAAATGGCTGGGGGGGAAAATCAGCAAGAATATTTCACGAGTAAAAATCACATGAAATTGACATTTCGGCATCCTTCCTGAAGGTCCTAGGGCACACAGCCACGTTCAATGGCATATTGTCCACGGCTCTCTCTGTGCAAGGACAGTGGAATCCGGTCGTCGTGACAGAGGCTGAATGGCTTGAAAAATGTAAAGTATTTACTGTCTGGCCTTTCACAGAATAACAGGTCTGCCCCTCATTTAGTGCTTAGACCAGTAAAAGCCTTTCTCATGGAGGGCAATTATATCATGGATGTGGCTTAGCCTTGCCAGCTCTGGCTGAAGAAAAGCAGGCAGACCTTATAGACGGGGCAGCCCCCATGGATGCCACTGAGCGATTTCCCGCCAGCCGGGACCCAGCCAGGGGCAGGGAGGGTGGTGGTGCCGTCCCAGGTGCGGGCATTGGGCACAGGGGAGTCCCTGGCTCTAGAGATCCGAGCACTCTGAAACCACGTCTGCTGCTTATTCCCCTGAGCCGACATGTGTGCCTAAGTGCAGGGGACCCAGTCCTTCTGCCACCTTGGCGGCAGGTGGCAGAAAGCTAATTTGAAAGAGCTGGAGAGCTGGGGTCGTTCATTGGTGGTTCGTCTGCAGGACATGGGGTTGGCTGGGCTTTGGGACACTTGACTGTCGTGGATCTGCTGCTCCTGGCCCACAGGCCTTGGTTCTTAGACCAGTTTTGTCACGAGGA
This sequence comes from Mellivora capensis, assembly GCA_004024625.1. Classification (NCBI taxonomy): domain Eukaryota; kingdom Metazoa; phylum Chordata; class Mammalia; order Carnivora; family Mustelidae; genus Mellivora; species Mellivora capensis. Next base: position 83,372 of record PISX010000324.1, read on the forward strand.
ACCATGCCTATCACCAGCCAGGAGCAGCCCTGAGGCAGGGCCCATGGAAGGAAGGAACTCCCATGTCCAGGTTCAGAGCTGGGAAATGACTACGAAACATCTGATTGGTAGGGAGGGTGGAGACAAGTGTGGGCAGAGAGAGCTTGGAAAGGGGCACCTGGGTGGTTCAGCTGGTTAAGCTTCTGCTTTCAGCTCAGGTCATGATCTCAGGGTCCTGGGATCAAGCCCCACATCGGGCTCCCTCTGCCTGCTGGTTCCCCTGCTTGTGCTCTCTGTCTGTCTGTTGAATGAATAAATAAAATCTTTTTAAAAAAGAAGAGCTTGGAAAGGCAGTAGATCTTTGACACAAGAAAGGAAAATTTTCAGATGGCCTTTGAGTTCTTTTTAATCCTAGACATCCCTGGATATTTCTTTCCCCCCTGTTTCCCCATGATAGCCTCTCAGTGGGCTTGTTTTTTCCCCTTGATCGGCCCCAAACCTCTCTTATATGTCACTGTTCCATGTGCATCTGTGAACTGGAGAGACAAGCATTGTCCTTTTGGACCTTTGGTTCCACCAGCCTAAGACCCCCAAGATCAACCCTGGAGCACTAGTAGGTACTAGCATAGTACCAGGAACCCCAGCAGCTCACCTAACAAAGACTGAGCTTTCATCAGATTTTGTGGAAAGTGGAGTTTGGGTGAAGGCTGAAAAGAAGCAGTGTCTCCGCAGGCTTGGGGCAAAGCAGGGCCCTATGGGAAGGGCCCAGTGTCAGGTCGGGACTGCCCCTGTTCCCTTGGGAACCACAAAGCTACTCTGGAGATCTGCTCCTGCGTTGGAAATCCAAGCTGTTCTCTGGCAAAGCTGGCTTAAATTCTCCAGGTGGGAGCAGGAAATTTTAGTCTTAGTGATGGAATTTCAAACAGCAAAGGTGTTGCTAATCTAAGATTTTGGAGTTCAAAGTTGTTTTTGAGTAAAACATTGATTACTCGGGGTGCCTGGGTGGCTCAGTCTGTTAGGCGCTTGCCTTAGGTTCAGGTCATGATCCTGGGATCCAACCTGCGTCGGTCTCCCCACTCTTCGGGAAGCCTGCTTCTCCCTCTCCCTCTGCCTGCGGCTCCTCCTGCTTGTGCTTTCTGTCAAGTAAATAAATAAAATCTTTAAAAAAAAAGATTCATTACTCAAAGGGATCATTATGATACTTCACAGGTATCATTTAGTGCTTAGACCAGCAAAAGCCTTTCTTTTACTGTGTGCTTGAGAAATAACCTTCCTTGTGAACTTGAGGAACAGTAAAAACCGTCCGCTGGCCTTCTCTGTGCCTGACACTGGGGCCTGATCAAGAGCCCAGCTGATCTGGGATGCTAGCTGAAGGTGGGGGGTGGCGGAGGCCAAGAGGCCAGGAAGGAGGCTCTTGCGGTCTGGCCTGGAGACCGTCCTCTTGGGGACCCAGACGGAAAGAGGTGGATGCAGGAGCTATCTTGGAAGTAAAAAAACCTGGGGAGAGAGAGGGGAGGCATGGGAGGGGCTGACACGCACTAAGGAAGGAAGTAAAGAGGAGCAGTTTTGGAGGCCGAGCGTTAGGGTTAGGTTTCAGCGGGGCTGAATTTCAGGTGAAGTCTTGTGGCAATGCCTGATGAGCAAACAGACGGGGTCAGCGAGCAGGCTCGGGGGTCAGCATAAGCGGCAGGTGGAACAGAAGCCACGAGGAAAGCTGTTATCTCAGGCAGAGATGCGCGGCCCCGGGAGGGCTTCAGGAGGAACTCTGGCCGAGCAGAAGCCTGCAGAGCCTGGGAGAGAGGAAGAGGGAAGCCAGGATCGAGCGACCTGGATGACCAGAAAGGAGGGCTTTTAGTTAGGAGGATGTCCACTGTGAGCCCACACCTAAGGGCTGAAAGTGCCTGTTGGATTTAGGGACCGGCCCCCTGGGGCCAGGTTTCAGGGGTTTGAGGAATGACGGCGGTGGAGGGCAGAGAGTTTATCAAGGTTGGAACAGATGTGGGCACTTTTTAAATTCATTCTTTCCTTTTTTTTAAGAGAGCAAGCGAGCTGGGAGACAAGCATGGGGGGAGAGAGAGAGGCGGACGGCCTGTCCAGCGCGGACGCAGACGAGGGGCTCAGGACGTTGAGATCACAACCTGAGCTAAAACCCAGGGTGGGACGCTTAACCGACCAGCCACCCGAGCCCCGAGGGCACGTTTAAATGCTGCTGGGAAGGAGGAGTCGGAGAAAGCAGGCCGAGGACCCGGTTACCTGGAGGAGGTAAGGGGGGTGGGCAGGAGCCCGAGCTCAGGTTAGGGGGCGGCACTGTCCCCAGGTGGGAGGGGCTTCAGGCCAAAACCAGAGGTGACAGGGCGGAGTGGGGGGTCACAGAGCTGTCCGGATCCGCAGGGGCGTCCCGCAGTGCGTTAACCGCCTCTTCCCTGTCAGCTGTTCCCACGGCCCAGCTGCTCCTCTCGATCCCAGCCCGGGCTCGCCCTCCCTCCCCAGGTGCTCCTCGCTGGCCCCGGCCCAGAACTCGCCCCCTCCCTCCTTCCAGGCCGGCTTCCAGCCCCTCTCCAGCCGCTCCCGCAAGCACCCCACCCCGCCCAGGCGCTCCTTCCGGCCCGCTGGCCCCGCCCCCGTCCACGCCGGCCCCGCCCCACGAGGTGCATGGCCATTGGCTGGCTCCTTTCTAGGCCTCGCCCCCTCAGCTTCCACTTCTGCTATTGGGGCAAACAGCTGCCCGTCTGCGCCGTCGCCTGGCAACGAGGGCGGGCTGCTCCGGGGGAAAAAATCCATGCGGGCGGCCTGACTGGCAGGTTCCGGTGGGTGCTGGGGCGGTGGGCTGCGGTGACCTGGGTTGGGGGCGCTGGCCCGGCGGCGCGGGGCTAGCGGCCGATCCCGGGGAGGGGTCGGGGGAGATGGCACTGGACACCGGAGAGAACAGTGCCTGGAGTGGGCCGGGACCCTGCCCCTCTCTGGCTGCCCACTCCTCCGGGCCCCAGGGTGGGAGAGGTGGGGGTCCTCGGGGGACAGCTGCGACGGAGGGAGGGTCTTCTCGTGTGGTCAGTCGGGGCCCAGAATCACCCCGCATCTTCTGCCTTTCGCGTGGTCAAGATCAGAGGGTCCCCAGGACTGTGGCCCGTTTTGGGGAGGGGCAGCGAGAGAGGCGGCATAGACGCGGGGATAACGGGAGCATCTGTGGGAGGGGACGTGGGGGCTTATACTGGACTGTGGGGGGCGTTGGGGGCCGTTTGTGTTGATCACCCTTAACTAGCTTTGTCCCTGGAGAGGAGCTGGTGGCTGTCCTGGCGCAGAGGGGAGATAAACAAAAACCACTCCCAGGCAGATGAGTCAGCAGGGCTCCCGGGAGGAAGGGGACCAGCCTGGGGCAGGAGCAGGACCCGTCCGGCACCTTCCGGCCAGCAGGGACTCTGCGCGGCTTGAAGGCTGGCGGGCACCCAAGCTGACCTGCAGAAGGACTGCTGGGCTGGGATGTAAACAGGGCTTGAAGCCCCGATGTCCAGATGAGGTGGTTGGACTCTGCAGAAAGGGGGCACTGAGGGCCAGGTGACTGCTGTCAGGACAGTGGCCCCTTGAAGACAGCAGTGGGGTCTTGGTGGGCCAGAGGGGAGAGCACCCCGAGGACAGGAGCCATTTGGGGAGCCCAGCTGGAACAGCAGCTCCGTTCTGCAGGAGAACTCCTGGCTCTCCCCCAGCACTGAGGGGGTCCCTTGTTGCTGGGCAGGGATTCAAACTTGCCCTGCTTGGGCCCGTCTGTCTCCATCTGGACCCCAGAAAGCAGAATGAAATGCCCTGTGTTAACCCGATTAAATCTTTTCCACCTCATTCCGGGGTTGGCGATTTGCTCACTGTACTGAAAAGGCTTATGAAAGTGGCCATAGTCCTTAAACCAGCCGCTGTCAGAACTTGACCTCAGGGCTGCCCATCTTTGCCTCCACTGTTAATGGCAGCGCCCAGGGACCCTCTGAGAGTCTGGCACTTCAGTGCCCACCCTTGAGCTCTGCCCCACTGGCCTGTGTCTTGGAAAACCAGTTTGTCTCCTTCAGCCCTGCTAACATTCGGGTTTGTTGTGGGGGCTGTCGTGTGCAGGGCAGGATATTTAGCCCCCTGCTTTCTACCCACTCAATGCCAGCATCACAAACAAGCCATGTTGCCAGGTGCGCCCTGGGGGGTAGAACGACCCCCGGTGGAGAGCCGTGATGTAAGGAGTCTTCAGTAACATGGAGATCCTCCTGAAAGAACTTGATAGACATAAGCCTGAGGAAGGCTCCAGCCTGGGGTTGTTGGGTACACAACTTGCCAGGAGAACGGACTGTCTTCCTTAAGGAGGTGCACCTGGGATGGTCCCAGGAGAAATCCATTGTCAGGTACTGAAAGTTCAGGAAGTTGTATTTGGGGAGACGTAGGGGTGCATCGAAGGCCTTCATTTCTTCCCTAGAGTTCATTGGAGAGACTTCGGGCAAGGTCACAGTGACCGAGGCTGGGATGCATAAGGGGGCGGTTGGGGGGCGGGGGGACTCCTGCTGCCGTTGCTGTTCCTTCATCCTGCCCCGCAGACACCTGGACCAGTGGTTCAGGGGGCAGCGCCCGTTCCCAGAGGCGGCTGTCCTCCCTGCCTTCCCAACTCCGGGTCTGTAGCTCCTGCCTGAGGCAGCTCCTCACCCTTCCCCTTCCTGGGTTGCCAGCCTGTCCCGTTCCCAGGCATTTCCTGGTGTCTCTTCCTGGTGCTGCCCTGTACCCACCCCCTGCTGCTGGCCTGCACCTCCCTGTCCTGCTCCTTCCTCACGGGGGTGCGGGGGACGGGGCTGGTGGTGCTGGTTCCTTTTCAGACAGCACAGGAGGAACCTGTTTAGCGGGTCAGGGGGAGGCTAGGGTGGGCTGGGAGGGGCAGACCAGGGGATCTTGCTCTGTAGCCTCTGGTTCCACTCCCCGCCCCAGGCCTCACCTCAGTGGTCAGGGTTTGCACTCAGCCCCTTTGTGCACCTGGTCCCCGCTGCCCAGGTGAGCTCCCTGCAGGAGCCTGAAGACCCGGCCACAGTGTGTCCCTTGGGACATCTGTGACTCTTGACTCCTGGGTTCTCTCTTCCGTGACTCCAGCTGTACTTGTCCGTCTCTCCCCACTGAACGTCATTCCTGTAGGCTGGCATCTGCCTGAGGCCCCTCTGTGTCTGCCCGCTCTCTGTGACGGGGCCTGGCCTGGGGAAACTGAGTCACTGATGGAGGGAGTAGATGCAGAAGGGTCTGTGTGCTGGGGGAGGCAAGACCTCTGGCCCCGTAGTGGCACAGCCCCCGGGTGCAGTTCCCTCCTCTGGGACATGGAGTGGCATTTAAATGTTGGTGGCCTTTTAGCTCCAGGTGCCCCCCTTTAAAGAGGCTGGCATCCCCTTAGTAGGGTGATTCCTGGGTTTTGAGCCAGGGCTCCGTATTGGGGGAATTGGGAGGCAAGGTAGTCAGATGGCATCGCTGGTAAAGAGGCTGGAGGTGGCATTGGCTGGACCTCTTGCCCTTGACACTGGCTTTCCCTGGTGGCTTCTGGGTTAGCAAATGGAATTGCACGTGTGGAGTCCCTCCATGGCTTGGGCCTGGTAGGGCCGTGGGAGGCAGTGATGAGGGCATCCAGGAGCCCATCCCTGGGTAGGGGGTGGGTCGTGGTGGTCGAGCGAGTGGCACTAAGCCAAGGGGCCCTTGAGTGTGGTAGGGGTTGGGAGTGAGTTGGGAGTGAGTCCCGGTGTGGAAGCGTCTGGGCTCTCTCAGGCTCTGAGTCAGGCTGGCCTCCTGGAATTTGCACACGGAGCGCACCAGCAGTGGGAGAAAGGGCTGGTGGACCTGATAGGCTGGCCCGGGTCACCACGGTGCCTGCATGCCCCACGTGGCTCAGGTGCTAGGCAGATGGTTGGAGGACACAGTCTCGGGACTTTCAGATTTGAGCAGGCAAGTCAGGCATGAACCTGGAGGGGTGAGTGAAGAGAGCGAGCAGGGTCGGTGAGGAAGAGCCTGTGCTCCTCTTAAAGGCGACTGTCCATTCTAGGAAAGTCAGGAACACCGGGTAGTCTTGGAACCCAAAGGCTGTGTAGGGTGGTGGTGTGCAGAGGTGGACAGTGAGGGCCCTCTGAGTCAGGAGACTAGAGTCTGATGCTCTGAGTGGACCACATGCCTCTGTTGGACTCCAGCTCTGATGTGAAGCTGTGCTGACGTCTCAAATCCTTCCCATCCCAGGTGGTGGCAAGACCTTCATCCCTTCCAGCCGTTTAGGTAAGTCCTGGGCCTTCTCAGGTCCCAAACCTTAAGGTTTTCCTCAAGTGAAAAAGTTGATGATTTTTGGCAGGAAGCCCCTATCGGAGGATGAAATAGAATCACCAGGGTGCATTTTTATACATTTACCATTTTCAGGACTTCAGAATAGCAAGATGAGGGGCACAGGGAGAGTCATGTGATAAGATTTTTGGCGACTTGATAAACAAATACAGGTTTTGAGAGTCTTGAATTTCCCTGGTCCTGGTGGGGAAGTGTCCCTCTGACTACTTCTGCCTAAAGTGGCCGTGATTCACGCAGAGCTGTGCTAGAACAAGGCAAAAGCAAGATCACGCTGTACAGACCAAGATCAGATCGCCCCGCAGGCTCCCCGGGTCAGGGAGGGGATGGCTGAACCCCCCGGCCCCGCTGCTGATAAACACGAACGCGAGGGGCTCTTCCCAGTGATGGCGTAGCTCCCCTCTCCTCCTTCTGCATCTGCGGGGGGGAAAGAGACGAACGTACCCAGTCCCTGAGTTACAACCGGTCCAGGCTGAACTCTCGTGTGCCCCAGCCCCATGCCCATCCCCCCATGCTCTTCCCTAGGTGCCCGAGCTGCCTTGCACAGGGACTCGGGAGGCGGCCTGAGCACACGTGCCCCTGCTGGCCTTCAGCGGATGGCTATCCGCATCCTCTTTCGTGTGACTCCTCTGGGGCATGGCCTTGGGATACTCAGTGCTGACAGCCCGGGCTCGTGGTCCCTAGAATGGATCCCGTTCACGGCTGTGTCAGTGATTTCAGTAGCTTCTCCCTTTGCTCTGCGCTCTCTGCTCCCCTCCTCCCAGATCAGTGCGCGTTTACAGATCCGGTGATGGCTCATCTCCCCTTTGAGTCCTACACAGTCAGGTGTTTTCTTGGCGGTTGGTTGGGCCATGCCCCTGGAGGGGACCAGGCACCAGCTGGCGCAGTCCCCTCCTTTTAGAGAAGCGGAGAGCCTCCCGCAGACTGGCCCTTGAGCCCAGGGCTGGAGGTTTTCCTTCTTGGCTCTCTTGCTGCTGGGAAACTTGAGGAGCTGGAAGCATTAGATCAGGTGGCCCGTGAGTGACAGCCCCGAGCTGGACTGTGTGAGCCCTGCTCTCCAGCCGCCTTTGCAAGTGCACTAAGGTCCCTGTCCCAGTCCCCGCCTGCATCTTCCTCCACAGGACAGATGGGTCCCCTGCCAGGATGGCTGGAATCCAAAAAATAGAGAAGTAATAGAAGCATCAGGGAGGATATGGAGACATGGGGACCCTCGCGCTTTGCCGCTGGGAATGGAAAATGGAGCACTGTTTGGTGGTTCCTCGTGAATTAAACATTGGGTCACCATGTGACCCAGGGACTCCGTTCCTAGGTAGGTACCCTCGCAGCCTGAAAGCCGGGACTTGGTAGCTGACAGGACCCAGTAGGTAGAGCCGGCCTAGCTGTCCAACAGCGGATGAATGGGTACACCCGCGCGGTCTGGCATCTACCAGTGCTCGACCCTACGGGACTGAGTGCGGATGCTCGCCGCAGTGGGGCTGAGTCTCGAACCCCGGATGCTGCCAGAGAGAGGCCAGACGTGCAAGACTGCAGATCGTGTCATTCCGTGTATGCGGAATGTCGGGAACAGGGACGCCTGCAGACACAGCACATTGGCGCCCTGGGGGCTAGGGGAGGGGCTGGGGAGGGACCACTCATGGGCACCAGGCGTCCTTGGGTGGGGGGCGACTAAAATATCTGGAACCCGGTGGAGGTAGTGGTTGCCCCACACTGTGCGCCAAGTGCCAGTAAATCGTTCATTTTTAAAGTGGTTAGTTTCACATTAAGTGAATCTCTCCAGAAGAAGGATGAAGAAAAATGAGGGCTGCACCCTGTTTGCCCTCGGGGTACTGATCAACCAGATCTTGGGGGTCCTGGGCTGGCCTACCTTGACCTGGTGGGAGGCTGTTCCCTCCTGGGCTGGGGAAGAAGGTGCTTTTCTCTCCAGCAGTTTCATCGACACGAGCTTCCAGGTGAAGTCTAGGGAAGGACAAGCCGCAGCACTTGGCCTTTTAAGAGATTTTTTCCTCTCTGGCTGTGCTTTTCTGTTTGGCTCCCAGATCGGATGGCGCTCGACCCCTTTCTGTAATGGGGTCTGTGACAACAAGACCCCCAGGCCTTCGGGTGCTCGTCTCTGTGACTGTCCCTTGAAGGTCAGGGGCACCTTCTCAGTCCTTTGCTTGGACTGACTAGCCCAGTGGTCACCATGACCTCTGTCGGAGGGCGTGCTGATGCCCATTTCTCAAGGAGGACGTGGAAGCATGGAAGCTTCGAGAGCCTGCCCCAGCCCTTGCAGGTGCTGGGGCCAGAGGCAGGATCCCAGGGAAGAGCTTGTCCAGTCCTATGCTTGCTTCGTGGGTGGTATTTCCAAGGTGATTTTATTCAAGCACATGTGATTACCCAGCTTCACAGACTTTTTTCAAGTTAGGTTTTTGTTTTTTTTTTAAGATTTTATTTATTCGAGAGCGAGAGCATGAGCTGAGGGAGAGGCAGAAGCAGATGCCCTGCTGAGCAAAGAGCCTGATGCAGGACTCGATCCCATGACTTGACCCCAAACTGACGGAGACACCCAGGTGCCCCACAAGTTGGTTTTGAAAATAAGAGGAGTTCGACGAATAGACAGACACTTCTACCCTTTAGGTACATGCATGTAGGAACCATGTTTCCAAGTAAATCCAGACTGCTTGGCAGGCACAAGTGTGCTCGAGGAGACCATGGGGGTCGGGGCCGGTTTTCCTGCCTGATTTACATCCACTCCGTGACTTAGTTCTGATTTTTATTTTATTTATTTTTATCTTTTAAAAGTTTGTATTTATTTATTTGTCGGCATACACAAGCAGGGGAGGGGCAGAGGGAGAAGGAGAAACGGGCTCCCTGCTGAGCAGAGAGCCCGAGTCAGGACCCTGGGATCATGACTGAGGCGAAGGCGGACACTTAACCGGCTAAGCGCCCCCAGGCGTCCCTAGCTCTGATGAGTTTCAACTGCTTTTTTGCACTTACGTCTATATTGATTAATTGACCGTGTATACCTACTAACATGTATTCTCTATGAGCTCTCTAACTTGACCTCTAACTTGCTGTCTTCTGCAGAGGATTGTGCCGGACACGAGGAAGGATGGGGAACAGCAGAAGCCAGGCGGGGCAGAAGTTTTGCTCCCAGTTTCTTCCCGAGGAGCAGGCGGAGATCGACAGACTGTTTGACGCTCTGTCGGCGGAGACTCACGGCTCAGACACCTCGCCCCGGGCCTTCTCCCTGAAGGCGCTGAAGGCAAGAGCTAAGAGCTGCGGGGGCAGCGAGGGTGGGGTCTCAGCAGGTGCCCACGCTGTGGTCCCTGCCCGCCGCGGCTCTCCCCTGTGGTCTGACAACGCCAAGTGCGTTCTCTGCAGAAGGCGCGTGGTCCGCCTTTTCCGAGTTGCAGGCTGTCGCTCTGCGCTGCCTCAGTAGTGCGGTGTTCGGGGGGCACTTTTTTTTCAAGATTTTATTTATTTATTAGAAAGAAAGAGCATGGCAGGGGAAGGAGCAGAGGGAGAAGCAGACTCCCTGCTGAGCAGGGAGCCTGACGCAAGGCTCGATCCCAGGACCCTGAGATCATAAGCAAAGGCAGACGGTTACCTGACTGAGCCACCCAGGCGCCCCTTGGGGGACACTTCTAACTTGAGATCAACCGCAGGGGCCAGCCCTGGATCCGGCTCTTAAAGCTTTGTCCCCTGATTTCCCTCTGAGACTGGGTAACCGGCTGCCTCCTCGGGGCTCGTGGGTCCGGTAACCACACTTTCAAATGTGCTTTGCCTTCGGATGTGTTTGTGAACGTTTGATGTCCTAGGATTTTTTTTTTTTTAAGATTTTATTCATTTATTTGACAGAGAGATCACAAGTAGGCAGAGAGGCAGGTAGAGAGAGAGGGGGAAGCAGGCTCCCTGCTGAGCAGAGAGCCTGATTCGGGGCTCGATCCCAGGACCCTGAGATCATGACCTGAGCTGAAGGCAGAGCTTCACCCACTGAGCCACCCAGGCGCCCTGTCCTAGGATTTTTATGGTACTCCTAACAAAATAATGTTCCATATTGAAGGTTTACCTGCCAGGGGGTTAAAACTGCCTGTTTGCCATCTTTTCACCCTGTTTCATGGGGCTTTTTTTTTTTTTTTTTTTTTTAAGATTTTATTTATTTATTTGAGGCAGAGAGCACAAACAGGGAGGAGGGTCAGAGGGAGAGAGAAGCAGACTTTCTTCTGAGCACGGAGCCCAATGTGGGCCTTGACCCCAGGACTTGAGCCGAAGGCAGACGCTTAACCGACTGAGCCACCCAGGTGTCCCTCCATGGGGCTTTGTTAACAGCATGTTTGAGTGCCCAGACTGAGCAAGACAGTGGCCAAGAGAGCCCGCCAGCCCACCTTCCTGGGCGATTAGGAGGGGCTGCATCAGGGGAGGGCAGTCTAGTAGCCACCTCCTCCGGAAGGTGCAGGGTGGGAGCTCGTGGGGGCCTTGGAGATCCCCCAGCATGCTCACATCCCAGACAGGGAAACCGCCCGGGGAGGTTATCCGGGTCACAGCTCTGTGGGTGGGTGGGGGGGTGTATGTGTGCACTCAGGTGTGCACGTGGACCTCCGCTAGACCTGGACACCCCGGTCTGCTGGGTCACCCACAAAGCCGAAGTAGGCAGAACCCTAGGCCAGTTAACGGCGTGAGTGCAGGGTTGGGTAGCAGTGTTCCCGTGTGTGTATTGTAGCACACGGGGAAAAAGTGATCAGAAGACCCTGGTGACTGCGGAATGTTTCTTCTGGGGAAGCAGCAGAAGTAGCTTTTTCAGGAGAACCTGGAAACCATAGACAAGTAGGATTCCTCTTGAGATGTGAGCTCCGGAACCTGCCTTTCGAGCTTCTGGGTATCCGTATTGTCCCAGACTGCCGACACAGGGAGCCATTGGATAGAACCTGGTGTTCAGACCCTGCTCAAAGGAAGCTCAAGGTTCCGTTTGGGATTTGTGCTCCCTCCGTCTTTCTGTAATCCCTGGAGCAGATCGCATTGCGTGTTGGAGTGCAGCAGGAAAATGGTGTTTACAGAATGTTACTGGGAAGATGTTATTTAAGATTTAGTTTTAAAATTGGGGCGTCTGGGTGGCTCAGTCATTTGAGCGTCTGACTCTTAATTTCTGCTCAGGTCATGATCTCAGGGTTGTGAGATTGAGCCCTGCATCGGGCTCCATGATCAGCACGGAGTTTGCTTGAGATTCTCCCTCTGCCCCTCCCCCATGCTCGCTTCTCGCTTGCACTTTCTTGGTAAATTAAGTAAAAAAAAAAAAAAGAGATTTAAAATTTAAATAAAACTTAAGTAAAAATACATATTAAACACAAAGACTTTGGGTAAGAGGAGCTGGCTCCCCTGTCCAGAGGAGAACAGATCAGTTACACACACACGTACGTTGCACGGGTTAATAAGTTCAGACATGCACATGGCCGCTGTGGTCCAGAATGAAGGAGTAAAGCAGAGTGAAGAGCAGACGGTGGTCGGGCAGGAACGATGCGACCAGTCTGAGAGGGGGGACTGGAAAGTTTGGAGGACAGGATGGGAAAAGACTGGGAGAGTCTGATGGTCACGGTGAACCACAAGCCAGGACATATCAGGCACGTGCATTTTGGGGTGATGTGATTCTGTTGGGTAGGGGAGAGAGGATACACGTAGGGTTTAGGAACTTGAGTGCTGGTGGAAGCATCTGGAAGTGGCAGTGGTCGCTCTCGGTGCCTAGTCCTTTTCCTGTGCTCCTATCACGTGTAGTTTGACCCTGTCCAGCCTTTTCTCCCACTTGTTCCCAACAGGACCATGTTGGGGAAGCTCTTCCCCCGGAAATGGTCACCAGACTCTATGATGGCATGCAGAGGGTCGACCTGACGGGGAAGGCCAAGGGGCCCAGTGACAATGTCTCCCAGGAGCAGTTCACAGTGTCCATGTCCCGCCTATTGAAGGGAAACTCCGAGGAGAAGAGTCTTGTAATCCTGAAAATGATTTCTGACACAGAAGGTCCTGTGAAAGCAAGAGAAGTCCAGAAGGTAGGTCATGAGGCCGTTTGCAGCCATGCCAAGCAGCCTTGGGTGTCCTCAGGTGGGGACTTGGGACGGTGGTACAGCTGGTGGAGGCACATGGAGATGTCCCTCTTGGGGACTCTAGACCACATCACTGGTGAGGTCAGGACTTCCGGACAGAGGCCTTGGCGAAATAGAACTGGAACACCTACCTGATAACATAATCTCTTCCCACGTTGTGGCCCATTGTAGTCGGCATTGAAGAGATAAAGCGCCCTTCCCTGTGTTGCTAGGATGTAGGCTGTGGGTCACTTTGGAAACGTGACGAATGGTAAAACTGTGGTCTTGCAGTTTACAGAGGATCTGGTTGGCTCTGTGGTGCACGTGCTCAGCTACAGACAGGAGCTGAGAGGCTGGACCCAGAAGAGAAACCTGGGCCCCCCCGCCAGGGTGCAGGCTTTGGCCGCCCAGCTCTTCTCTGAGATGGACATTCAAGGCAAGTGCCCTGTACTCCCACCCACAGAGACCTTGACGTGGAGACTGGTACCACACAGTATTGGTCACTGTGGCCTTGTAGGGAAGTTTTGAAATGCATAAATGTGAGTCGTCCAAGTTTGTTCCAGATTATCTTACTGGCTGGCCATGAAACATGCCTTGTGATAAATTTAAAAGGACTGAAATCATACAAAGTGTGATTTTTCAACCACAGTGGAAAGGAATTACAAATCAGTAATGAGGCATTTGGGAAAATCACAAACATGCAGAAATTAATGTAATGGTTCCTTGTATTCTTTGTAATAGTTATTCTGTAGGATCAGTAGTGATTTGATTTCTGATATTAGAAGGCTTAGACTTTTTTTTCTTTTTTTTTTTTTTAAAGCTTTTTTTTCCTTTCTTTTTTAATTTCTTAACTATTTATCAGAGAGAAAGAAAGCATAAGCTGGGGGAGCAGCAGGCAGAGGGAGAAGCAGGCTCCTTGCTGAACAGGGAGCCTGATGTGGGGCCCGATCCTAGGACTCTGGGATCATGACCCAAGCTGAAGGCAGACACTCAACCGACTGAGCCACCTAGACATCCCAGCTTTTTATTTTCTTGATCAGTTTAGTTGAAGGTCTGTCACTTTTTGGTGGATGTTTTCACAGAGCCAACTTCTTTTTAAAAGATTTTATTTATTTATTTGACAGAGATCACAGGTAGGCAGAGAGGCAGGCAGAGAGAGAGGGGGAAGCAGGCTCCCTGCTGAGCAGAGAACCCTATGCGGGGCTCGATCCCAGGACCCTGAGACCATGACCTGAGCAAAAGGCAGAGGCTTAACCCATGAGCCATCCAGGTGCCCCTCCAACTTTTGATATAGTTGGTTTTTGCTATCTCTTACTACATTCTTCTCTACCCTAGTCTTGTTTTTCTCTGATTGCTTCACGTTTAGTCTGGTCTCCTTTCTCTAGTTTTCTGAGGTTGAAGGTTAGGTTATTGACTAGAGATCTCTCCTTTTTTAATACAGGCATTTACAGCTATACATTTCCCTCTAAGTACTGCTTTGGCTACATCCCGTAAGTTTTGGTGTTTTGTGTGTATGTGTTCAACCCTCTCAGCATTTTCTAACTTGTGATTCCTCCTTTGGTCTGTTGGTGACTTAGATGTGTGTTATTCGACTTCTACGTGTTTGTGAATTTCCCAAATTGGCTTCTTCTGTTGATTTATAATTTTTTTCCATTGTGGTTGAAGAACATGCCTTGTATGATTTTAGTCCTTTAAAATTTACTGAGGAATGCTTCATGCACTCCTGTATGATCTGTTCTGGAGAATGTTCCATGTGCACTTGAGGATAATGTGTATCTACTATGATTGAGTGAGAAACTGTATACATTGGAATTTCTTTGTGGTTTAAAAATAACTGTGGTGAATCTCTTTGCAAAGTAGATTTATTTTTATAAAACCATTATTTTATTATCAAGCTGGACTTTAAAAGGTGGTTTGAAAATGGTCCTGTTTCAAAATCAAGTGATGAATTTGGAACTTGGACAGGAGAATGACATAATATATGTAAAATATCAGTGGTCGGCCTTCTGGTATCCCCACCATATCCCCTCCATTCTCGGAGGGTAAGCAATAGAAAACAAGGCTGGGGGGGTCAAGCATAATTCCTAGTTAATGACACCCATCCTTCCCAGATAAATTGGCAGTGGGGGTGTCTCGTAAGTTACCAGCCCCTGCCCTGACTTGCCTGGAGGGGGTCACAGTTCTAGGGCCTTTCAAAACAGCTGTGTTGGGTAGAAGCCCATCGAAGAATGGTTTTTGGCCTGGCTCTCTCGGGTACACCTGCTGGGGGCTTCAGGACTGGGTGCAGGAGTGAGGCCTGGCTCTCTCCTGGGCCTCTCATGTGCGGCTCGCAATGGGAAGAAGAGATGGGCTGAGATCAGTGTAGGCACCAAGGCAAGCCATGTGTGAAAGGTTAAATATTCTAGTAGCCACATGGAAAGAGTAAAAAGGAACAAGGGGAGTTAGTTCTAAGACATCCAGAGGACGCTTGAACATCGGTAATTGATATAAAAAGTGACAGATCTTAGAGTTGTTTTTTCACACAGGGTCTTCAGAACCGGGTGTGCATTTTATACTTAGTGCACGACTCTGTTCGGACCAGCCACGTGTCAGGTGCTCAGAAGCCATGCGTGGCTCCCACGTTGGGCTGCCTGGGTGTGGGGAGTGGATGTCCGGGGACACGGTGGCCACACAGCTTGGGTCTGTCCCTCCTCTAGGTGGCGAGAAGCTTCCGGAGCCTCAGCAATTGGACCGTGAGTGTGACCAAGCCATGATCGAGGCCTGGGTGTTCAGGGCCCCCCTTGTGGCCACGTTTCTGAGCTTGGTCGTCCACAGAGGCTTCCTTCTCCTGCGCTTCTCCCTTGACCTGGCCGCCCTGGTCCCCGAGCGTCACGTTGACCAGGAGAGGGTGTTCGAGAGCATCCTGGACGTCCCGACGGTCATCTACATCAACTCCCACCTGCGCCGTGAGCAGCGGCAACGTTGGCGGCTGCTCTTCTCGTCCGAGCTGCACGGACACAGCTTCGCCCAGCTGTGCGGCCGCATCACGCACCGGGGCCCCTGCGTGCTGCTGCTGGAGGACCACGACGGCCAGGTGTTCGGCGGCTTCGCCTCCTGCTCCTGGGAGGTCAAGCCTCAGTTTCAAGGTGAGACGGGGTCCCCCACCGCGCCCGCTGTAGCACGGTGCTCCTTGAGCGTTCGGTCTCGTGACTGCTGCCTGGGGACGCCCGAGCCGCCCGAGGGCGTGAGTGTCCGGAGCCTTTCTTCTGCTCCTCCGCGTGCTTCTCTGGGCACGGTGGGGAGGACAGGAGCAGGACATGCTGCTTTACATGGTCTAGGGATTGTGGCCGCAGAAAAAGGGACACAGGACAGGTATCCCCGCCCTGGTCTCAGGTGAGGAGGCGGCGGCATCATTAAACCACGTGGGTCCAGGCCCCGGGGGAGGCAGGGCTGGGGTCACTTCTGCTCGCCCTGTCTGGTGGATGATTCTTGTCCCAGGCCCTCCCCTATCCCTGGACAGCCTGTTCTCTGTGGTGCGTCTGCTCTGCGGGGTCTGCCTTTCCCCTCGGCCCCAGTGTTCCAGTCTTGGGATTTTTGTGGGCAATTCGAGCTCCTCTTTGCGTGGTTTTCAGTGCACTGGGTGAAAGTCTCCAGAGTAAATTCTTCCCTTTCCTTAAAAAAACGTGCCCCGATCAACATTTTTCAAGGATCATTTATCTCCCGGGTCATGGGCTGTTCTCAGACTCTGAGGTGCACCTGCCTTCCCAGGTCTGACGTCCCCGCGTGTGCCTTGGTTTGTGGCCCTGGCTGCCCATGTCTCTGGTGGGTCTCCCCAGTGGCACATTGGGGGACTTGCCCAGAGGCTCTGAGACCCGATGCAGTCCTGCCCTCACACCCAGGAGCCCGGTAGTTAATACCCTCCCTGTCCAGGTCCCTAGATGTGAGAGACCGAGGCCACTCGCTCCTCGGGGACAGGGACCGTGCGTCTGAACGGGAGGGTCCTGTGTCCACCCTCCACCTTCTCTTGGGCTGTTCCTGCCAGTGTTGCTCGTCTCACTTCCTGATCAGCCCCTGGTTTCCATCTTGCCTCCAGTCCATTTGCCACGTCCCAGCACGTCTGATGTGGTGTCTTCTCTTGGGAGCCTTGAATGCTGCCTGTAGGGGGCACGTGTTGTATCTCCAGCCTCATGACTGGCGCGTGTCCCCCAGTGCTCCGTCCCCCCAGATTTCCTGCAGGCTGGGCTCTGTCTCATTCTCAGACTGAGCACATGCTGCCCTTTCTCTCCCCTTGACCTGTTTGCATGACCAGCTCCTTGTTGGGACTCAGCCTGAGGTCCCCTCCTCCAGGAAGCCCTCCCAGAATCGGAGGGTCATGGGTGCCCTGTGTGTCCTCTGTCGTACTATGTGCTCTGCACACCTTCCCTCACGAGGCAAGGCTCTGCAGGCCGGGAGGCTGTGTCCTGGTGCAGAGTTGACAACGTGAGGAAGGTCATCGTCGCAGCGGGGTGTGGGGGTTGGGAGTCGTGAGCCGAATCCCTGAGATCCTGTTGTTTCCAGGATTTAGTTTTCTCTGAGGTTGCGGACTATTCCACATCTTTAATCCACTGGTTGCTACTGGCTCTTCCCCACTGTGTCAGGGATCCCAAGACTACCCACATGTCAGGGTCTCCCTGGGAGGACCTGTGGGCCTCAGGGTACGGTCACCCTCGTGGCCGTGATTAATTAGAGCGAGAGGACGTGGAAAGAGGTCGGCAGAGGGACAGGCACCGGGTTCCGAGCCCTCTCCTGGGGGTCCCACGGGATTCCCCAACAGTATCGTCCACCAGCAGGGTCCGTTAGGGGCTCGGCACTGGGGTTTTCCTGGGGGGCTGTCACAAGAGTCCCCAAACCCCAGAGTCCCGGGAAGAAAGCAGGTGGCCCGCGCCAAGCACGCTGTTTGCACGGGGCGCCCCCTTTAACATTTCTGGGAGTGGGGGACGCCCAGGGCCTTTCTGGGGGCCACTGTCTCAGCCCTGCCCCGTCCACTCACTTCTGCACCTCACCTTCCTCATCGTGGTGTGTGTGGGGTGAACGGGGCATCCTCCCTGAGCCCCGTTCAAGGCTTTGGGGGAACGACGGGCTACTGTCTGCGCGGCGGGAGGCTCTTGTCCGCGTCCCCCAGCTCCTCTGGGCTTAACTCCAGGGTGGCTCTGCTGGTCTTCGTGTTCTCGAGCAGCAGGAACAGGCTCCCCGAAGGACAGTGGAAAAACGCGGTTGGCAGGTGTTCAAACTTGAGTCCGCACTGTCCTGGGACTCGAGGGCAGACGTCCAGCAGAGGGCGGCCTCGCGCCACAGATGCCGCCCTGATCAGCGCTTTCCCATCTGGTCCGTCCTGGGAGCCGTCCTGACCTTGAGGTGATGCCGCAGCCGGCCGCCCCTTCCTTGCTGGTCACCGTTTCTGCAGTTGGAAGCCCCGCGGCTTTGGGCTCAGCAGCAAGGGGCTTGTTTTCCCTGGGCCCCGGTTCCCCAGAATTGTGCGAAACGGTGCTGTGTGGGATCGTCGATGCGAGCTTGTCCCTACTCTGGTCCCTTCCAGGGGACGACACGTGCTTCCTGTTCTCCATCTCACCCCGCATGGCCGTGTACACGTCCACGGGTTACAACGACCACTACATGTACCTGAATCATGGGCAGCAGACCATCCCGAACGGACTGGTAAGGACTCGGGGAGCCGGGGCTGTCCCACCTCCATCATGTCCTTCCTTCGGGGGGCCAGTCCCAACATGCCCAGGCTGACGCTTTCCCCGCGAGCCGGGGGAGCCGTGTGCCTGTGCTTACGGGCGTGGCCCATGGTCACTCCATTCTGCCTGGGCCTCAGTGCCGCGGCAAGTGACAGGACAAAATTCTCGCCTGCGAGATCGAGCCCTGCCGGGCATGTCCATGACTTGTGTGCAAAGGGTGGATTCGGCCAGTTTTCCTGGGGTCACCTGGTTGGGCCATGGCCTTTGTGGCTGGAGGTGAGCTGGGAGAGGGGCACGCCCAGGTCTGGGCTCCCGGGAGCCATCAGGAGCCGTCCCGGGGTGACTCCTAAAACTGGGGCTCCCATCGGGGTGCGCGTACCTCCCATCTGTTCGTTCTGCAGCCCAGAGACTCTGCCCTCGGAGGAAGAGGATGAGGGTGTGGGCCGAGGGTGGAGCTGGGATGGGTGTGTCCCCACACTCTCTGTACCCTGAAGCAGTTCCCTAGTGCTTGGTTTGGCTGAGAAATGGGTCCCCTGCCAGCACCGCAGCCGATTCCTTTCCTATGCTGTGTAACCCAAAGCACCTTTTGGGAAAGCCCCGCTCTGTGCTTGCAGAGTGGAGGCCGGAGAAGGCTGGTCCAGCCTGTCTGGGTAGAAAGGGCCCCAGTGCTCTTTCCCGGGCTCACCATGAGGCTCCCGTGGGGGCCCCCGAGGACCCCAAACACCTCCCAGAAAGGACAGTTGGGTGGCCTCTGGAACAGCACCCAGTAGGTCCTCAGGAATCGCCAGTAGTCAGCCCGAGGTAGAAGCAGCCCTGAAAGTCTGGTGGCTTCCACTGAGGCAGCTGTGCTCCCCCCGCAGGGCATGGGAGGACAGCACAATTACTTCGGGCTGTGGGTCGATGTAGATTTCGGGAAAGGACACAGCAAGGCCAAGCCCAAGTGCACCACCTACAACAGCCCTCAGCTGTCTGCCCAGGAAAACTTCGGCTTTGAGAAGATGGAGGTGTGGGCCGTGGGGGACCCCTCAGGGTCACAGCAGGTGAGCGGGGGCCACTGTTCAGCTCCCTCCAGGCTGCCCCTTTTACTGCTCCGTCTGGAGGTCATTTATCCTAAATTCGGTCCCAGCAGCTGCTGCAGGACAGAGATGCTCGTGGGCACAGCAGGGCTAGGAGTCCCGTCACGGCCCCTGGGGTTTCGTAGAGTGAACCCTCCCGGAGGCAGGGCCCTGCCCAAGGCTGGAAGCTGGGGGGCGTGTGGCGTGTCTACAAGATGAGGGAGGTCCGGGCTTCCTTCCTGTCCTGTGGTTCTGCAGTGAGCTGTCCTCGGGCCCTCTGCGCCCCCGGAGCTGCCAGCGATGGCTTCCCGGGGTCAGCGCGCCGGAGCCCCCCGGGGTTTTCAGGATATTGATGGTACTTTTATGAGCTCACAGCCAGCAGGACGTCCGGGCTAGATGCTGGCTCTCAGGGAGACGCTCACATCCCTTCCTTTCCTCCCAAGGCCAAGAGCAACAAGAGCATCCTGGACGTGGACCCCGAGGCCCAGGCCTTGCTGGAAATCAGTGGGCGGAGTCGCCACAGCGAAGGGCTCCGGGACATCCCGGAGGCTGAATGAGGAGGTTTCCCCGAGCTCTGGCTTTCCTGGGTTCTGGTCCCTGGACAGAGGGCAGCCTGCGGGGCCCTCCCCATCGCTGTGTTCCACACAGGGCCGCGCTGGCCACGTCCAGCTGGTCTGGGACGCGCTGACTCGGAACTCAGTAAAATTCCTTTGGTGCCGCGTGTGGGTTGGTGGGTACGCTTCGCAGGAACCCGGGGTGTCTGTTAGCAGCTTAAGCCTTACAGTCTGTTTCTCGTCCCTGAAATCCGAAGACACGGACGCTTGAGACCTCCGCCTGAGTTCGCGTCTGCTGGGGACACACATTCCAGCCATGCAGGGCAGGGCTCCGCCTGCCAGGGGTCACCTGGCCCCCCACTCAAGCCACTGCATTTGAAAACTTGCCTCGATGTTCCCTTCCAGCTGGTTGAGGGCGGGGACGTGGGGATGAGTCTCAGTGCCTTTTGGGAGCAGCTTCCTATGACCTGAAGTTTGTGTATTTATCAAAAAGCATAAACAGCAAGAGAGCAGATGTCCCCACAGGTGTTTGTAATAAGGTCCCCTCCCCCTACCCCCCACCTTTCTCCGCTGCTTTTAAATGAGTCTATGCCACAGTCTACACGGGTTCCCCGCGGTTCCATTGCTAACTTAAATGGGGGGGAATTTGGAAGCTCTGAGAAGTCCTGTGTCGTGAATTAGTGGTGAGTAACTCGACCCTACTGGCCTGGGTTCCTGACCACCACCTCAGTGTCACTGTCCAGCCCAATGGCCCCCAGAGGTGTGATGGGTCATCTGACAGCAGGGACTCACTTGAAACGGACTCAAGTGATCCCAGGAGCTGACCGAGACCCTGGGTGAGGGTCTGAGGCCGGGCCAGGGAATCAAGCCCGCCTCGAGAAGTCTCTCCTTCCCGGACAGAGCTGTGGGCTCGGCTCTGAGACCTACACCTGGTTCTTGGGTCTTTCGCTGTCAACTTGAACTTTCTGGAGACGTGACGGATGTGGGGCCTTTCACTCTAGAACCTGCCTGCTTAGAAGCCGTAGTAAACCACGCTGTTCGCATCTGGCAGGTGTGGCCTTTTCTCCCGGGGGCTCCCCGAACTTTGCCCTTAGCAGTGCCCCTGACTGAGCAGAAGGCCTTGCAAATGAGCTTCTAAAAGAAAAATGCGTGTCCAGGATAGCAGAGGGGCGGCGGCCTGACCTGACATGGTCGGGGTCGATTTTCCTCCTGAAAGGCCAGTTTTCCGTAAGCTGCTCAGGTACACTGAGGGGCCTCCCCAACCGGTGGGGCAGGAGATCGGGGAGGGGAGGCTCCTCGGAGACCCTGACCGTAAAACCAGAGTTAGGTCGGTCCTGCCCCTTCCATCTGTTCTGGAATTTCTTTTGATAAAAAAGCAACTGAATACCTCACGAATAACAGGCCTGTTGGTGTTTGTGCCTTGAGCCCCGTCGTCTGGCTGTCAGGCTTGGATTTTGTTGGTGGACGCCCTGTGCCTCGGGTCTCTTGTCAAGGGCAGGTGACAAGCAGGGACCCGTTCACCAGGAGGGCGCCTTTACACAGGGCAAGGCGGGGTCCCAGCCCAGGCGCTGGCGGGTGCAGCCCTGCCAGTGGCCTTGTCTCACTGGGAGGATCTCCACACGCAGACCTGTCAAGGGGGTTGCCACAGCCGGGACCACGGGACCTGGGAAACCCCAGGCCTGGGACACACACGGAGCTGGTTTTACCAGCTCACAGGGTTCTTCCACGCAACAGAAATGAGGATTCGGGACCAGTTTCTCTGTAAGTGAAGCCCAGTCAGGGGCCCAGAAGGTACTGGAAGGAAGAGGTAAAAGGATGCGATGTCATGGTGTCAACATGGCTTCCGTTGCCGGGAAGCCTCCGTGGCGGGGACCGTGGCTCTGCGGCCGGTCGTGGCTGTCGCGCCTCTCCCGGAGTGTGTCTCGGTGTGACTTTTGTTGGGACGAATGAACTCCTAGGAGTTGAACTGTTGGGTCAAAAGATGCTTCTTCATTTAGATGCTGACCGATGAGCAAACCTCTCGAGTTCAGTTTATGCTCCCGGTGCCCCTCCGGGCCTGTAGGCCGCGTGTGTACCGACGCGAGTTAGGACGGTTTCCGTGGGCCCGGCGTTTTCCGAGTGACCGTGTGGCTTCAGCTTTCAACCGCCACCTGGGTCCTGCCCTTCACCTGGTTCTCTGGGACGCGGGTTTTCTTCGGACTGGTTTGCAAGAGTGCCTTTTCGAAGGAACCATTTGTTCGATGAGTACTTTTTCCAGTTTGTTTGGCTTTATTTTTGTCTGTGCGAATGACGCAGTTGTCCCCCTGTTTACCAGCATTTCCTCGTAAGGCTTCTGAGATTTGTAGTTTGCTTAGAAAGCTTTTTCCCCGCAATCTGGGATTTAAAAAAAAAAAAAAAATCACGTTTTCTTCTGCTTCTCTGCTCTTCTCTCCTTCTAAATTTTTGATCCATTCAAGATGTAATTTAAATGTTCCTCTGTCTTGCCTCCAAATGAATTCTGGTATGTTTCTTTCCCACTGACTTAAAGTACTACTATCTCGGGGCACCTGGGTGGCTCAGTGGGTTAAGCCTCTGCCTCTTGATTCTGGCTCAGGTCATGATCTCAGGGTCGTGAGATCAAGCCCCGTGTCAGGCTCTTTTCACTGGGCATGGACTCTGCTTGGGATTCTCTCTCCTTACCCCTCTGCCCCTTCCCCACCCCCTCCCCAAAGTAGGAGAAGGGAGGAAGGGGAGGGAGAGGAGGACCACTTTCTCATCCCCTGCATTTCTCTGGTCTCTGCTTCATGCTTTAAGAACTGGAGTTTGATGATGAAAAGAGCTGCTCCCCGTTGACTTCTCTGTTTTGGAAATTTCCTTCCTATACTTGCCTGTTTGCTTTCTCTGACCTGGGATAACCGTTCTAAAAAGTCTGGCTGCGTTTTGGGGATGGCGCTACATGTGGATCAGTGTAGGCAGAGCTGACACCCGGCACAAGTGGCTTCCTCCTGCCCCAAGGAACATCTAAGTTTGCCGCCTGGATTTTGTTGTTGGTGCTGGCTTTGCCCGTGGACTTTTTTCCCAGATGATTGAACATAAGAAGGTTTTTAAATTTCTCTGCCTAGTTTTGTACCCAGCTACCTTGCTGAATTTTTTCGTCTGGGGGGTTTTCAACCTGGGGTCTGCGTCAGAATGTTCTAGAAGGCATGCTAAAAGGCAAGGTGGTAGGGGTCCCTCCGCCCCCAACTGAGTTTCTGACTCAGTAGGGCTGGGGAGGGAGCGGGGAGTGGACATTTCTAATGACTCCCCAGGCTGGTTTTTGGCTCCCATGATCCCTTCTTTTCCCCTCCAGCCTTTCTGGCTTGTAACTGACGTATACAACTTAGTGAGCCCACTTACTATGATTGTGTGGACCTGGAAATGAGGATAGTTTCCCTACTCTTGGAATTTCTAGACCTTTTCTTTCTCTCGGTTGACTGAATCAGCAAATACCTTCAGAGTTTCAGTAGCGATGATGCCCCTTTCCACTCCGGACTTTAATGCAGATGCGTCTGGTCTCTTATCATGAAGCAGATGCTGGCTTTGCAGATAGATTTTTGTGTAAAGGAAGGATTCCTTTATTTGTACTTATGTTAAAAGATTCTATCCAGATGTTGAATTTTTTTTTTTTTAAGATTTTACTTGTTTATTAGACAGACAGAGATCACAAGGAGGCAGAGAGGCAGGCAGCAGTGGGGGCGGGGGCGGGAAGCAGGCTCCCTGCTGAGCAGAGAGCCCCATGCGGGCCTCGAACCCAGGACCCTGAGGTCATGACCTGAGCCGAAGGCAGAGGCTTTAACTCACTGAGTCACCCAGGCGCCCCTATCCAGATATTGAATTTTATAAAAAGTTTTTTCTTTTTTACCACCCATGATTGTCTGATTCAGAGTTTTTTAATGAGGAAGACCAAGGAGTAGCGCGCCAGACCCTGAGCCACTCTGTATGTTAACTGACGCGCTTCCAACGTGCGAATTCTGTGGGACTGTGCTCCTTACTTTTGTAGCCGTGTGTATAAAGGGGTTGGTCTGTAGTTTTGTTTGGTTCTGATTTTAAAATTAAATTTAAATTGTGCCGGACTTGCAAAAATAATTTAGAACTTGGCTTTTCTGCAGGTTCTAGAAAAAAAGCAAAAGGAAGTCCTTTGAGGTTTGGGTCAAATTCGTCGGGAACTTTCTGGTTCGGTGGGCAGGAGGGGTGAGGTCTTGAGAACCTCGTCCAGGTCTCTTATCATCTGGGTGGGTTCATCCCGACGACATTTAAATTCTTTAAAAAGATTTTATTTGTTTATGAGAATGCAGGAGTGGTGGAAGGGGGAGTGGGAGAGGGAGAAGCAGGCTCCCCGCTGAGCGGGGAGTCCAACTCCGGGCTCGATCCCAGGATCCGGAGACCATGACCTGAGCTGAAGGCAGATGCTTAACCCACTGAGCCGCCCAGGCGCCCCTGGTTTTTAAATGTCCTGGCAAGTCTTTCACTTTATATAAGTCTTCAAATTACCGTACGTAGGATTGACCGAAATACGTGAACTCTTCTGTAGTTGTGGGTCTTTAATTGCTGTCACTTTTCCTACGTGACGTTGTACCAGTTTTGCTTGTTAATTTCATGTTCATAGCATTTCCTCCGGCTTATTTTCCAGATTAGAGTTGGTTGTCAAGTTAATAAAAAAGAGTGAAAGCAGGAAAGTAGAAGGGTTACTTTCTTCCGTGAGCTCGGCCTTCTCTGGCGGCACCACATCAGTCCCGAGAGGCCTGTGTGTGTGGTTCTAGTTCTTACTCCGACTTCCACTTAGACCCCAGAGGTTTTTTTTTTTTTTTTAACCCTGACACTCTCCACGGAGGGAGACATCTTGTGAAGGAAGTGTCAGCTAGACTTCACGGCCTCAACTGTGGTGTCTTTTCCTTTTTTTTTTTTTTTTTTAAGATTTTATTTATTTATTTGACAGACAGATCACAAGTAGGCAGAGAGGCAGGCAGAGAGCCCGATGCGGGGCTCGATCCCAGGACCCCAGGATCATGACCTGAGCCGAAGGCAGAGGCTTTAACCCACTGAGCCACCCAGGCGCCCCTAGACCCCAGAGTCTTAAACTTCCGTGCGCTGGAGAATTCTCGTACAAATGGTGGTGTCTCTTCACTTCGCTGATGGGTGACTTGGAGAACCGGGTGTTCTCTGCGTCCTTACGCGTGGCCGGTTGGCCTCCGCCTGAGCGTCCCCTACGCTTCCCTCCATCCCTGCTCCGCGACTGTGGGCGCCGTGTGGCGCGTGCCCGGCCCCGCTCGAGTTTCAGTGGCGACCGCGTCTCGTTAAATCCCCTTCCTGGTCTCGCCTGATTTTTCTGAGTCTGTTTTTGTTTTTCCCTTACAAACTTTGAAATCATTTGGACTGACACAGAGGTTGCAGAACGAGTCCTGGGAGCTCCTGTGGACCCCTCACCCAGCTTCCCTAATGACGGCGTCTTCCCCGTTCCCAGCAGTTTCCCAAACCGGGACACGGGCGTTGGCACAGCCGTCTTGGCTCAACAGCCCGCCTTGCTCGAATGCCGCCAGTTTTTCCATAGCACCTGCTTTTAGGCAAGGTCAAGGCTAAGGGCACAGTCCCCCAGATGGCAAAGCTGCCCAGGCCTTCCGACACCCACCGATCGTTCAGAGGCTCCCAGCGTTAGCCTTGGGTTGGACAACTCGCTAGAAAGACCGAACTCATGCCCGTCGTACTGTTGGCGAGGCTTGGGACAGGGAAGGACGCAGATCCGAGCCCGCCCAAGGGCCAAAGCTGGGAGTGTTCCAGGAGCAGGGCTCCCGGGCCTCCTCTCCCTGTCAGTCCTTCTAGAGAATCACCAGGCCTGGGGGGGCCTTGGGGGCCTCCGGCACCACCTGTGAAACCCGGGTATAGAGTCCCGTAACCGTCGCTACCACTGATGGGCCCTGTTCCACCGGCCCCAAAACTCGCTTCTGCCCCCCTGCTTGTAGGCAGCCGCTCCTCCATTCTCCGGCACCGCCGTGGGCACTTAGCCAACGGGAGGGCAGTGGAGCCATAGGTACGTGACCAGTAAGACTGGTTTCTGTCACTCAGCACGGTAGCCAGGAGACCCCCCCCCCCGGGTGTCACGTGGCCGCTCCCCTCGCCGCTGGGGGGCCCTGGGGGGGGGGCGCTGCCGAGTTCCTCAGCTGCTCCCCGCGGACCAAGCTGGGGACCTTCTGAGATCCGGAGCGCTCTGTACGGACTTCTGTGCGCACGCGAGGGTCGGTCCCTAGGAGGGCGTTGCTGGTCACCTCCTAAGTGTGGTTGAACCTGAAGGGCCGCGGGGCGCGCGCCTGCCCTGCAGCAGCACCGGGGTGGGCGCGGGGGGCTCCCAGCGCCCCCGGGCCTCGCCCGCATGTGGTGTCCGCGCCGCGGGCCCAGCTCCTCGGACGGTGTGCGGCGCGCCCCCTTGTGGGCTAAGGCGGAACGTCCCTTCCGTGCGAATGTGCTGTAGGGCCCCGCGGGTGAAGACTCCTTCCCGGCTTTCGCCGTCTTCCTAGGTCTTTTTCAGTGTTAAATAAAATCTTTAAAAAAAAATTTATTTATTTGACAGAAATCACAAGTAGGCAGAGAGGCAGGCAGAGAGAGAGGAGGAAGCAGGCGCCCCACCGAGCAGGGAGCCCGATGCGGGGCTCGATCCCAGGACCCTGGGATCATGACCTGAGCCGAAGGCAGAGGCTTTAACCCACGGAGCTGCCCAGGCGCCCCTGAAACAATTATTTTTTATTCGAGTATCATTTAGTGTTACTAGTTGCAGACGTACGATATAATGGTTCAGCAATCCCACGATTCCCAGGGCTCATTAAGCGCAGTGACGACAGCGTGGTGTAGGTCTCCAGTGTACCACACGGTGGACCGCACCGCTGCCCGCACCTTTGCGCCCATCACCTGTTCCCCACATCGCCCACCGCCTCCCCTCTGGTAACCGTCAGTGTGTTCTCTATAGGTAAGAGTCTGTTTCCGGTTTGTCTGGTTTTTTCCTTGTTCATTTGCTTTGTTTCTGAGGTGGCACGTAGGAGCAGCATCGTTCGGCATCTGTCTCTTATTTCACTTCGTGTTATACTTGCTGGGTCCATGTTTCTGCAGATGGCGAGAGCTCCTTCTTTTTTAAGATTTTGTTTATTAGAGGAGGAGTATGGTGGAGGGACAGGGAGACCTCCCGCTGAGCAGGGAGCCCGACACGGGCTCGATCCCAGGACCCCCGGGATCATGACCTGAGCTGAAGGCAGACGCTTCACCCACTGAGCCACCCAGGCGCCCTAAGACCTCATTCTTTTTATATCTGGGTAATGATCTCGGGGTGCTTGGGTGGCTCAGTCGGTTAAGTGTCCCAACTCTTGATTTCAGCTTAGGTCGTGTTCTCAGGGTGGGGAGATCAAGCCCCCCATCGGGCCCCATGCTGGGTGAGGAGCCTGCTTAAGATGCCGGTGCTGTCTGTCCTTCTGTGCCCCCCCCCAGCCCCCTCCCGTGGATGTAAGTGCGCACATGCGCTCGCTGGTGGGGGGGCAAGATCTCATTCTCTCTGTGGCTGAGTGATACTCCTTTGGATGTATACCACATTTTCTGTGTCCACTCACCTGTGGATGGGCCAGGGGCTGCTTTCGCGTTTTGGCCATTATAACTAATGCTGCAATAAACACGGGGGGGGGATACCTTTCTGAATTAGTGTTTTCATTTTCATTGGTTCCTCAGTTAAAACTAGAATTACCACGGACCCAGTGATTCCACTATGACATCGTTACTGTTTCTCTTATCTTTTAGGGATGGTCTCGTGGGGTCATGTGTAAGAACTCTGCTGCATCCTAGACCACAAAGACGTTTTCCCTCTTTTTCTTCTGGGTTTTCATCTGTGGCTCACGTTGAGTTCGTTTTTGTGGAAGGCACAGGGCTTGAGTCGAGGAGGGCTTTCTCAGTTGTCCCAATGCCATTTATCGAAATGATGTTTTCTTCATTAACTTGCTTTCGGATTGGTGTCCAACGTCACAAGATTTCCTTTTTGGGGGAACAGTTTAAACGACGTCGCTGACCTTAGAAGTCTGGGGACTAATCAGATCACTGCTTATTAATGTCTGGCAGTAGTCTGTGGTTTTCAAGGAATTGGTTTATTTAACTTGAATTTCTAGGCCCGAGGCGCTCGGGATTCCTGCTGGAGTATCTCCAGGGAGCCGTCGTGATCAGCCACCGTCCTTCCCAACATGAGCCACCTGTCTCTTTTTCCTTTGGCTAACCCTCTAGCAAGACTGGCCATTTGTATTGGTACCTTTGAAGAACTAGCTTTTGATATGATTTTTGTCCAAAATCAAAAATCTTGGACTCCCCTGCTTTCTGCTGTTTCCTGTTTTTATTTTGGCCACTGTCCCCCCGCTGCGGACGGGTGCAGGCTCCGGAGATGGGAGTCAAGCTCATTTGCTTCAGAGGTGTTCGGGTCTGCTGCATTTTGGTGGAAAGACGGCTTACGTTTGCGTGTAGTCGGATTTATGCATTTTACTTTACGGTCAGCAGTTGGGGTCTTGGTTAGCAAGATCTCACCTGTCCCTGGTAGTAGTAGTTATTCTTTTATCTTTTACGTGGACAGTCTACCGGGGGCTGTTCTGTGTGGCATTTTATTTAGGGATTTCTGGATGGTAGTAAAGACGGAGTCCCTTTTGATGCGGTTACTGCAAGTAGCAGTCGACCCTGGTTCTTCTTGATGATTTAAGGGGCAACGTGGTGCTGGGAGAGGCCCCTGCATCCGACCCCAGTGTGCCCGAGGCTGTGGGGGTGGCCGGAGTCGGCCTGCCCTGCTCAGGAGTTAGCAGGGCTGGCCAGCTGCCGAGTGGCCATCGCCCTTGCCTGAAGGGCTTCCTCTCCAGGCCACCCCCTTGATCATCTTTGCTGTGGGATGGCACCTGTGCGTCTCTGCATTTAGCTCTGGTGTCACTAGTGGGGGTCACAGGGTGGGGGGAGGATAGTGACCCCAGGCCATACATCTTCCTTCTGAGGGATCTGAACTTTGCCTGGAAGCTGCAGGGGTCCACTCTGACACCCGCCCCCCACCCCCTGCTCCGGTCTGGCCCAGGCGTCCGGTTACTTTTCTGTTTGGGCAGGCTCCGCCCAGCTCTTTGACCAAGTACCAGTCCAGCTGTTCCAGTGAGAGATTTTTTAGGTGTGCTCCACATTCCAGTCAGTCGGCTTTGGATCACGGAGGTGGCCTCCAGAATGTGGTGACCCTCCTCTAATCAGTTGAAGGATTAAAAGAAAGGCCTGGGATGCCGGAGAAGGAAGGAGGCCCTGTCAGCGCGCTCTGGAGGGTCTGTGTCCCTCCCTCTCCTAATACCTGGTGGCAGGTGGTGGTGGGGACAGCTGTGGCTCCTTTCACAGGTGCGGCTCCTCTGTGGCTGCTTCCTGCCTGGCTCCCGCCCTCCCCGCTCCACCAAGAATCCTGGGGCTCGTCCTCAGGCAGCTGGGAGATGCTCCGGATCCTGGGGCTGGAGGTAACGGCCCTTTACTGTTCCCCTTCAAAGAATGGGTCTGGTTCATGCCACTCAGGGTGGGACCGTGGGTCACCCCAGACGTGGTCGTGAACAGGCTTTGTGGGTTTCCAGAAGTGGCATCACATTTCCCGTCTGGCTGCTTGGAGGGAGAGGGTGGACCAGGCGTGGGCGCAGCTTCTACAGAATGCCTCAGATCGCCCTCCTGAGGGTTGAGGTGATGGAGGGGGTGGCCCTCGGGCGACCAGAAGCTCCGGCCCCGGGGCTGGACCCCCGATCTTCCTCACCCGGGAGCGGCGGGGACACACTCTGGAAGCAGCCGTGGTTCATACAAATCACTGCGATTTAATAAACAGCGAGGTGGTCCGGGCGCTGTGCTCGGGGCCCGTTCTGGGGGCAGAGATGGGGACGGGTGCAGGCCCGGGCTGGCCGAGCCGCAGAGCCGAGGGAGAGGCCCAGCGCTCTGTGTCCCGGCAGCGTCCCTCTGGCGAGGGGCCAGGGGAAGGGCCACAGTCACGTCAAATATCGATGATTTAGGATTTCACACAGCTGGGTCCCCTAGATGTGATCTGGGTGAGTCTGGGCTTTCCTGGCTCTGGAGAAGAATTTTTCACAGAGTTTGAGGAGCTCGGACACGATGAACACAGACGAGGCCAGGCTGGTTAAAAGCAGCAAATCTGCCGGAAGGGGGAGGAAGAAAGGAGTCAGCACAGGTTGAATCCCTGCTGCAGGCCTCTGCCCCGAAGGGGCGCTGCCAGCCAGCTCACAGGAGCCTCAGCCCGGAGAGCCCCTCCCTCCCTTTTTGTCTTCAGTCACAGGGACCCCAGAGGTGAGGGGGGAGGACCCGGGGAGTTGAGGACCAGACCCTTCCCTTCCTGGGAGCAGATGGCTTCAACCCAGGGTCCTACACGTGGCAGAGCCAGCTCCACGCAGACCACCCGGTCCTTCCAGGTGGTCCCGGGCTGGGGGTGGGGTGTGGCACCCACTTGAGCTGGCAGAGGACCCTGACCCTCCTCCCAGCCGTCCTGAGGGCAGACACCCCGACCCCGGCTCTGGGCTCCCGGGGCGGCCCACGCTGACTCGTTCCAGTGGGTCAGTCCCTAGAGCTGCCCCTGACCCCACGGTATCTTACTATCCGAACTGTCCCTGTTGCCAATAACAGCCCAAACACGGGGCCCCACCAACCACAGGGCCCTGCCTTTAGCTTTGGTAAAGCTGACTTACTCCCTGCAGAGAGGACCAGCCATTAAAGTTTTTACCTCTTGTCTGTAGCTGTAGGGCACTTGGCAGGAACCCACATGGACCCTGCCATTAGATTTTGGGGAAAAGCGAGCAGACTGTCCCCAGTCCGGCCCAGGGGGTCCAGGGCTCTCGTGTCCCCCACCTCTGACCATGTCCTGACCCAGGGACATGTCAAAGCCGCAGCTCAAACCTCCTCCTCCTGACTGTCCCCGTCCCCATTTGTGTTCAGAGTCATCTCAGCCGCAGGCAGAGGCGCACAGGTTACTCTGGGGTCTTACGGAGAGCCCGGACCTGCGGTCAGCCTGGGCGGAGACCAGGGCAGGTGTGCTCAGGTGGGGGACCGCCGTGGGCCTCAGTTCCTGTCTTTTCCAGCACGAGCTACTAGGCAGCGTGCTCCCTGTCGTGAGGTGAGTGGGCATCCGAGACACACCAGCCCACTGCCAACGGGGGCAGCCTGAGCCCAGACTCGCCCACCATGGCGCGGCCCCTGCTCTTGCTGTCTATGCCGCGTGTGCTCGGAGCCGCCCGCCTGGGGACAAGGGGCCTGAAGGCCACGTCCCCTCCTGCCTTCAGTGGTCCTCGAGGGGGAGGTACCTCTTCTCTGGTTCCCTCAGTATTCTGTCGCCCTCCCCCTCGGGGCCCCCCGAGGGTGCAGGCAGATGGGGGCGGGGACAGGCGCTGGCCCCCGCAGGCCCGTCCTCACGGCCACGCACCGAGAGCGCCCAGGTTCTCTGTCTGGAAGACCTTCTGCAGGGGTGGGACGTAGATCACGGCCAGCTGCCCCAGAATGGACCCCAGCACCGAGTACAGGAACATGCGGTTCCGGAGAAAACCGATCTCAACTATCAGCTTGGTCTGCAGGAGGGGGGAGGACACGTCAGCTCAGCGCTTCTCAGTGAGAACAGCCCGGGGTCCTGAAGGGCAGGCAGGGAGGATAGCCCGGGGCTCACCTGAGAGCGGCAGGTCAAGGCGTTGAAGAGGTCAAAGAACACAAAGCAGGTGAAGGTCATGGTTGTGGTGCGTGGGGTGCTGGCCTTGTCTGCGGGGATCTGGAACACAGAGGCATGGGAGGAGGGGGTCCGGGAAGGCCGTGCGCTTCCCACAGTGAGCTTGACCTTCACCAAGAGCCCAAGGCTGCAGCAGCTCTAGCGTGGCCCTAACTGCCCCCCGCCCCCCCCCAGCAGCCGTGAGCAGCTTCTTGGGAACTGACCAGGCGCTCCCCCTCGGGCTGGAGGCAGCTGCTGTTACAGGGGACACGTGAAGCCAGCCCGGCAGCTGGAGCGGCCGGCAGCCAGTCCTCGGGAACTTGGGCTGTCCCCCACACCCGAGCCCAAACCTTGCACAGATAAAGGGAATGTTCCTTCCTCCAGCAGGTGACATCCTGCTGCATCCTGGGAGGTGACATTGCTACAGCCACACCCACGGAGAAGGTCCCTTCCCAGAAGAAGGGAGGGGATGGAGACCGGCCCCGGCTCTGGTGTGGCTGCTTGGACGTGAGGCAGAGCTCACTCCCGTCAACATCTCCGGGCCGGGCCTGGAGCCGCCGGTGAGAGGGACTCATGTTCGCACCTGAGCTTCCCCCTGCCCGGGGGAGGTCGGGATGAGCCCGTCCTGCCTGGGCTCTGCACCGGACCCTGGTCCAGCAAATGACCCTCCTGGGGGCTGGTACGGTGAGTTAGAGCCTGACTCCGGAGTCCTGGTGGGCACCCAGGAATCTGTGTTTCCCTCCAGGTCCCAGAGTGGTGGAGGCTGCTGTTGGGGACCCTGTGCTCAGGACCACTGTGCGAGTCCCGGAGGGCCTGGGTCCCCTTCCCTGCTAGGGGGTACACACAGGCTGTATGAGGTAGAGAATCCTCACCTTCCCTGGCAGGTGAGAATTTGGGGAAAAACAAGGCCATTCCTCTCTGGGGGGGAGGCTCAGAAAAACAGAATCTGTGGGGACCCAGTGTCCCGTCCCCCTTGGTGCATGTGGCACCTGCCTAGTTCTCCAGTCAGAGCACTGCACCAAAAGGGGACCGGTAAGTTCCCACAAGTGATTGTCTCCAGGGAACAAACGTCCCATCCTTCCTTCCTAGGAAATTTCACATTGTTTCCGGGACGGAAAACCGCCTCAGGTCCCATTTATTTATTTATTTATTTATTTATTTATTTTTTAATATTTTATTTATTTGACAGATGGAGATCACAAGTAGGCAGAGAGGCAGGCAGAGAGAGAGGAGGAAGCAGGCTCCCTGCTGAGCAGAGAGCCCGATGTGGAGCTCGATCCCAGGTCCTGGGATCATGACCTGAGCCAAAGGCAGCTGCTTAACCAACTGAGCCACCCAGGCGTCCCCTCAAGTCCCATTTAGAATAAACTCTCATTTCTGGCCCACGCCCGGGCGGCCTCCTGTCCTTCCACCTGCTCCCCGCGCCCGAAGTGAGGTCCTGATCCCCTGCCTTCCCTGCAGCACGGCCCCCTGTACGCATACACGTGTCTCCCCCATCGGAGGCTGAGCCCCTCGGCCGGGCAGGGACCGTCCACACCCATGGCCCCGAGTCTCCCCGATCAGGGGCTCAGCGAATAGTGGCTTAGTGAGTCTGTGAGGACCGGCCTCACCTCTTTCCAGAAGATAAAGAGTGTCCCGCTGATGATGACGGCTGCCGACAGGAGGGTCTTGAGGATCAGGGCCCTGCTGAGGATGGTGTCCTTGACGTTCCGCGGTGGCTGCTGGAGGGCGTCTCTGTCCACGGGCTCCACCCCCAAGCTGCTCGGGACATGACACGGGCGCCCAGATGTAAACCACGGAGAAGGGACACTTCAGCCAGCCAGGCAGAGGCCGAACAAGCACAACTGAGGCGGAGCTCGAATCTTCCAGGCCCTCCGGTCAGCTCCCCAGGCACCACCAGGTGGGAGGTCGGGGGGCTGGGGGGTGTGGGGCCCAGCCCCTCCAGGCCGTCCACCCGAGCCCGGGCCAGTCCCGCGCTCACCGGGACTTCTCTGATCTGTTAGCCTCCCTTCACATCCTCTGTCCCCTCCCTAACTGCCAGCCCCTTCCACGGTGACCCCTGCCCCCAGCCTGGGCCCCACGGGCAGCCCTGCCCTCCACCATCCCTGAGCACCATGAAGGAAGACCCCCCCGGAACCAGCCACACCACGGTCCTGGAGCCACCCCGGGTCCCCTCTCATGCTCAGGTAACGTCCATCACAAGGGGACCACCCAGTGGGCTGGAGAAATGGGATCCAGGCCTTGCCCACCGCAGAGCCCCCAGTGACGGAGGGACACCTGCCTCCCGGGGACTGTGAAACAGCAGTATTGGGGCTAGACCAGCAGGAGGCAGTGCAGGGGGCACTGAGGAGTACGTGGGCTGGGGGCCCCTTCACTGATGGTCCTGTTCCCTGCATACTGAAGAGGTGCCGTCCCGCTGGGCACAGGGGGACCGAGCAGGGCTCTTGCCCTTGGCAGCTGTAACTGGTGACACTGAGTGCATGTCGGTGGTGGGATGCGTGTCAGGTGCAGTCCGAAGGAACGACACGCTGTGTGCTCGAGGTGGTCCTTCTGCACCTTTCAGCCCACCCAACGCTGCCAAGTGCCGTTCTAGGAGCCGGGGAGACTGCCGGGAACATCACAAACCTTGTCCAAGGGGAGCGGATCGGAATCAGATAAGCAAGGACATACGTGTATATTTTCTCCTCCAGGGAAAAACAAAGCAGGGTATGGTGATTGAGAGCCAGGAGGCTGCTGTGAGGGTAATCAGGGAGGACTTCCTGGAGGTGGTGACCTCACGAGAGGCATAGAGCCATGGAGCCGCACAGGAGCATCCCCCACGGACCCTGGCTGCCCAGGCAGGCGCTTCCTCCCCTGCACCGCAGTCAGCTTCTCTGGGACTCTTGGGGACAGTGACCACACCCACACTCCGGGGCGCAGTTCTGGCAGCCCGCCCAGCGCCTCACCTCTGTGCCGGTGGCCCGTCCATGATGATGTTGATCCACAGGATCTGCATGGCATTGAGGGGGCTGGGCAGGTTGCACACGGTGGACAGAGTGATGAGGCTCAAGGCCGAGATGCTCCTGCGGGGGCACACACGGCGCGGTCGATGGCAGCTCGCCAGACGCGTGCGCGGCACCTGCTGCCACTGGGGGCTGCTGGCCTTGACTTACGTGCTCAGCTGGAACCGGACAAAGTTCTTGATGTTGTGAAAAATCCCCTTGCCTTCCTCCACCGCATTCCTGCGAGAGACAGAGCGTTTATTCACGATGCTGTCAGCAGGGCTGGTCTCATGCCCGGGTGCCCCTTCCTTTTTCGCTGCTCAAGGACATGCCCGTGGAGGACGACGACGTCCTGATCGGCACCAGCAGGCGCTGGGGACTGGACCGTGAGCCACGATCCCCCTTCTGCCCCCAAACTGGATCACTCTCCCGCCTGAGCCTGGGAGTCCCACAAGAGGCATGGCAAAACCAACCAAACCCAGACCTGCTCCTGGGCCGCTGGGGCAGGGCAGGGGGGAGAATTGGGAAGCTGAAAACGTCATCTATTGTATTTCTAGAAAACTCTGCAGAAGTCCTTTAAAAAAATGATCTAGAGGCATGAATGCAGAAAACCGCCCTTGTTTTCTACTAAAGTTTTTTGCAAAAGTGAAAATGACAGATTTACTTATTAACTGAATCTTGTCACCCCCCCCCCCCGCCAGCACGGGGCAAGGACACTAAGGACTGCTACGGTGAATCCATTTGTAAAGAAAAGTTTCCTTCTGCAAAGTCCGAAATCACAGCCAACTTCAGTCTTTGTTCAGATCCTTGATATTTTCCCCCACCCCCAATGACTTCAATTCACTTAGGCGGAAAGACTTCATTAGAACGAATCGAAATTAGACCTAGAGGGCAGGCGATTTTTTTTAGGTGGAGAAAACAGGTGCTTTGTCACCTTGGCAGCTGTGCCCCACGTGCCTGAAGCGTCTGTGTCCGCACGAGCATGACCCCGGACTCAACCCGCACGGTTAGCACTGCGGGGTGAGCATCTCCGGGTCCGGCCTCCTCACGCTCACGCTCCCGCTCTCGCTGTTGGCAGCCAGGGTGGTCTAGGATTTCCCCCAAAGGCGCGGCAGCAACCACACAGGCACGCGCCCCTGTCTGCGAGCGCCCAGTCCTGGCTTTCCCTCCGCTGCACCCTCGGGCTACAAAAGGGTTTCCTCGCACTTGTCTGCAGCACCCCCCGCCCCGGCTGCCATGTGAGCTGGGACACCCGTCTCCCTAGCACAGCTGATCCCCGGGGACACCCGCCTCCCTAGCAGGACGGATCCCTGGGGTGGGCAGCTGGTTACGCCACGCATTTCTGCCCCTAAAAACCCCACTTGTGGAGCAACTCACATGATGGCTGAGAAGTCATCATTCACTAGGACCATGTTGGCGGCCTCTTTGCTAACGTCTGTCCCCGTCTGCCCCATGGCGATCCCGATGTCCGCAGACTTGAGGGCGACAGCGTCATTCACCCCATCCCCTGTCATGGCCACGATCGCCCCGCATTCCTGCAAAGCCTTTGGAAAAAAGAGGCGAGTGGAGTCTGCAGCCCTTCCAGAACCTTCCTTCCCTCTGGATGCTCTGCCTCCCCCTCCGCATGGCCAACAGCAGAGATCCCCTCTGGAGTCATCTGGCCAGACTCAGTCCCAGCCGCACCGGCACCCCTGTGGGAGCTTGGCAGGCCCTGAACCTCTCAGACTCAGCTTCTCCATCTACAAAGTGGGGACAACCGTCCCTCCTCTGTGAGAGCCACGCTACACCCGCGGGTGTCGGGCTCCCTCTCCACTAACAAAGACAGGTCTACCACTTACCCCTGAAACCATGTGGTGGCCAGTAAGTCTTCATGTTTGCTCTTAGGAACACCACGCATGCAGACTTGCTCCCTAGAACTACCCCCCACCCCCAAGAGCATAGAGGATCAAACAGCCCAGGCTACAGCGCACATCTTCGGATGCGCACACATGGGAGGCCGGGTCTGCGGCGCCCCCCCCCCCCCCCCCCGCGCGGGCAGCAGACCGTATCCGCTGTGGGCCGGGCACTGCGCCGGGCGCTCCACAGCCTGGCCTCCTCTGTTCCTCTCAGCGGCCTTGTTACCAGCTGATGTCATTCATACTACCCTCCCCCCCCGTTTACAGATGGGGAAACTGAGGCCTGGAGGTAACAAGAATAACGCCAAAGAACACTCGGCTAACAGAGGCCAGCTGCTTTTCCCTTCTCCCTCTGCACCACCCCGTTCCGGCTCCTGTTTTTGGCGTACGTGGCCAAGGTCTCCGTGCTCCTACCCCGGTTTGGGGACAGCCAAGGCTCCTGCCAGCTTGGGCCCCGGACCAGCAGAGCCCCCGCCACCGTCCCGGACTTGCCCTGACAGACACACGAGGCACCGAGCTCACCTTTATGATTTTGAGCTTGTGCTTCGGGCTGGTCCTGAAGAAGACAGACACCTGGATACGGAGGCACAGAAGAGCAGAGTCTGTGAACTTGGAGCTAAAACTCTCCCTCCTCCCCCCCAGCGAGACCCCCCCAGGAGGACCCCACCTTCCCGATGCAGTCAGCCAGCTCTTTCTGCTCCATGTTTTCCACCTCGTCCCCGGACATGGCCTTCAGCTTCCCGTTGCACAGGCCGATGTTCCTTCCTGCGTGGGGCGGAGAAGCGGTTCTGAGCACCTGGTCCCGCACCCGCCCCCATCTGCACCTGCCTGGGCCACACAGAGTGATGGCTGCCACCCACCGCGCACCTGCTGTGTCCCACGGAATTAACCGGCAACAAAGGGCTTGTGATCCCTGCTTTAAAGCCAAGGAAAGGGAGGGAAGGGGCCTCCCCAAGGTCGCGGAGCGGGCGATGGGGGATGCTGGAATCAGATGTGGTTTTGTCTGATTCTGGGCCCTCTGATCTTTTCACGGGCCGGGGGCCTTGAGACAGAGCGGGGGGCACAGCAAGGTGTGACCCTCATTCTGGCAGCAAGTGTAGTAACAGGAAGGGTGCGGCCGAAGAGCCTGGAGGTCAGAGTGGCTCAGTGACTTGCCAAGGACTCACGGCTGGTGGCAGAAGCCATCCCAGGAGTGAACGCAGGGATGACGCTGCCTGAGACGAGGACGTGAGCTCGAGGACGAAAGCCCCCGGGCCGCAGGACGTTGACAGTGGACACAAAGGCTCCCCTCCTTCGGAGGACCGGCCCACGTTTTAGGGCCAACCCTCTGAAGGTGGGAGCGCAGGTCCTTGAAGCTCACGGTCACCGTGTGCCGACCTGACACGCCACCCGCCCTCCCCACTGACCTATGGCGGAGGCGGTCCCCAGCCCGTCGCCCGTGATCATCTTCACCGACACGCCCGACTGACGGAGCAAACGCACGGCCTCCTTCACGCCAGCCCTTGGAGGGTCGATGATGCCGACAAGCCCCAGAAAAGTCAGGCTCCCCAGCTCGGGCCCAGAAGCCAGGGCCAGCACTGCGGAGAGACCAAGAGGCACAGAAGGTCCACCGGAGGCCAAGGGGGCCACGAACTCCCCCGTCAGCCCGGCCCCTCTGCGTCCCATATCCTCCTCGCCTGCGCCGGGTTCCCTGGGGCTCGGCCGGCCCGCGCAGGGCAGCAGGTGTGCACGGCCGGCCCCAAGACAGAAACAGAGACAACCCGACCCGCAGAAGGTGAGACTTTTGTCCCCTGGTGGCGTCAAGCCCAGCCTCACCCCAACGAGAGAGGCGGGAAGGAGAGCTGCGAGCCGGGGTGCAGGGGCACGTTCCCAGCAGCTCTTCTGGTCTCTGCTCTTGCCGTCTGCCCATTTAGGGGAGCAGCTGCAGGGGAAGGACACGTGCAGGAGGGCACTGCGGGTGACAGGCTCTGACTGCTGGCTCGTCTTGGCCTTGACTCCTGAGTACCAGTGCTCCCGGAGCGGGTACTGTGAGAGCGGACCTTCCTTCCTCTCCTTCCTGATGCTGGAGGGGGCCGTGGCCCTGAGCCGGGGGAGCAGGCGTCATTCCTCCGTTTCCCAAAGCTGCCCTCCCCGCCCTGCTCGGTCCCGTCTCAGCAGACCAGGGCGTCCTCGCCTTACAGGCCTGTCAGCAGGCTGCTCGCGGTTTACCATGTCCTCTTCCTGAAGGGAAAAACCCAGGCCACCGGCACCCAGCCCAAAGCTTCTCCCTTTCCCGAGAGAGAAGACGAGGGTGGCAGAGTGTTTTTTAAATACTTCCTCTAGCACGGGGCAGGCTCACAGATGCCGCTCTGGGAAACGTGAGCTTGAACGTTCAGCTCGCCAGGGAAGGCGTTGTCCCTGGTGCGGAAAATTGGAAACCGCCGAGGAACGAAACGTCTGCCTTGATTTCGGAGACCTTTGGGTCTTCCTGACGGCACGCAATGAGCAAGACGACCAACCCGGAAAACCTGGTACGCCTCATTCTTCTGTCTCCGAAGTGTCAGGAGGGACGCACCAGCCTTTCTGACGCACCCGCTGGACTAGGGGGCGTCGTTTGATGGCTGGGGGGGGGGGGTGCTGCCTCTTTCTCATCTGCCCATTAGTTCCACGTTTGCTTGATTCCCATCACGCACCGCCCGACGGCCGTCCTGCTCCGTGCCCTTACCAAGAACCCTGCATTAGTGCACTTGAAAAGTCAGTGTTGCCCTTGAACTTAAATCTCCGGCCAGGGACTGAAGGTACTGACCACGCAGGCCGAGCGTCCCCATCTTCTCCTCCTCCTGCTGGTAGAAGGCTCGCTGTTGGGGTGTCAGCGGCAGAGGGATGCCCCCGTTGTTGTACGTGGTGCAGTAATTAATCACCTCTTCAAAGGCCCCCTTCATGAAGTAAATGTCCTCCTGGTCCTTGGAAAAGAAAAAAAAAGCCCCTGTCGTTGGATGCCTCGGCTCTCGGTGACCGTCCCCTCGTGCCCACGGAGAGGCTCCCGGCGGGGCTGTTTCTCGCGGAGCGTCCCGCTTACCAGCACAGGACAGGCTGGAAAAATGAGGGGAAAGCCCAGCGACGGGACACCACCAGCCCAGGGAAGGATCGAGGTGGATCTTTGAGCCGCACCCGCCTCTCTGACCCTGCTGATGTCACGGGCGGCATCCCGGGCACTTCGCGAACCGCTCGCAGC
Organism: Mellivora capensis; assembly: GCA_004024625.1. Classification (NCBI taxonomy): domain Eukaryota; kingdom Metazoa; phylum Chordata; class Mammalia; order Carnivora; family Mustelidae; genus Mellivora; species Mellivora capensis. The sequence continues at coordinate 122,845 of PISX010000324.1, forward strand.
CCAGGCCCCGTCACGCCCGAGCGTCCGGGACCGCGCGCCGGTGTCTCTGCTTAACGGCGGGTGCGGCTCCCGTTCTGTCCGCCGCCGCACGGGGCTGAGGGGCCCGAACAAACCCCCAACCGTCTTCTGCGGGTTTCAGCTCTGGCTGCCGTGGACGGTAGCTCGGCGCAGAGGGCGCGGTGCCGGTGTGGGTGACACTGTCCCCCGCGTGAGCACAGAGCCCGAGTGCTGAGGCCGGGCCCGAATGAGCTCGTGTGAACGGATACGGGGAGGTGTCTGAGACCTCACCGTAGGGGGAAAGCGAATCACAAACACTATCTCCAGCATGACCTGGTTTTAAAACCGCCCCGTACGTGGCTGTGTGCCCATTTAGGACCTGGAATATTCCATCCCGACTGCTGGGGGGGTCAGGAGAGAGCAGGATTATCGGGACCTCTCATTTTTAAAGTCACGTGTCTTCCTTTATTTCAATGAGAGTACAGTACCATTGTCTTTGGGGAGAAAAGGATTTGAAGGCATTAAAGCATTTAAAAAAATCTGTAATCTCTTTTATGCAGGGAGGAGTCACGTGCCCAACTGCTCACGGCAAAGGCCTGGAAAGCACTGGCCACGCCGCCCCCCACCCTGAGCAACAGAGGAGTCTCCCAAGAGCAAGATGTGAAGGTTCCGGAAAGCTCAAGAGAGGAGTAAAGGGCTGGAGGAAAAGGTGGAAGACAATACCGAAAACTTAGGGGGGGAAAAAACAAACCCCAAAGCCCTTTTATCTGAAAATCTGAAAGACTACAGAAGGTTAAAAAAGAAAAGAGGGGAAAAGGACGTCGGCTGCCATCCCCATGCAGGGACAGCCGGAGGGGGGTTGGTGTATGTCTTGGTCACTCAGAGCAGGGGCACACACACACGTGTCCATGTGCACACGTGTGATGCCAACCGTGCTGGGTGCTGGGACGCACCTCCTGATCCCCCTTCCGGAAGGAAAGACCGTCCCTACCTGGTGACAATCAAAGGAACCGGTAAAGAACTCAGCACCAGGGTGTGGAAAAAGGACCCCCGAGTTGGCAAGGGGGCCACTGTTAGCGGTGGGAGCGTTCATCGGGATGCCCCGGAAACGCAGGTTCCTGGCTCTACTCCCGATCTTTTTAAAGATTGCGTGTGCGTGCGTGTGTGTGTGTCTGAGAGACAGAGATTGCGAGCTGGGGGAGGTGCAGAGAGGGACGGAGAGGGAGGGGAAGAAATCTCAAGCAGACTCCACGCAGGGCTCAGAGCCCGACACGGGGCTCGATCTCACGACCCTGAGATCACGATCTGAGCCAAAACCCAGAGTCAGACGCTCACCCTGGGAACCACCCAGGGTGCCCTGCACGCCTGATGTTTCTGACTCTGAGGTTCTTGGTGGAGCCCGAGAATCTGCATTTTACATGAATTCCCAGGGGATCCTGGTGGCCCAGGAACCCCACTTGGAGAACGACTATTTTAGGAAAAGATCTCGGAGAACCCAAGATAAAGCTCTACTTGCAATCACCATTCACGGATTTCAAACTTCGTAGAAGCTGGGAGTTTCCACTCACCTCCCTGGTGCCTCCATTCTCCTTTCTTTGGGGTGCGGGAGGGAGGGCGGGAAGGGGCAGAGAAGCAAACTCACCTCGTTCTTGGGGCTGCATTGTGCTGCCATCCATTTCTGCTCCGAACTGAATGGAATCTCTTTTTTTCTTACGTATGAATCTTTAATATCACTTAAGTCCATCTAGGATGGTAATACACGGGCTTCCGGTGAGTCATGCTAAATGCATCTCTATACAAAGCTCCGCCTCCTTAAATTATTCATGATTTGGACCGTTCACGGGCAGGTGAGAATCCAAGCACCGATCTCGCAGAGAAGGGCCATTTGCTTTCAAGTGAAATGTCCCATCGGGAGAAAAAAGGTCTCGTTTCTCTCGTTCAGGGACAGAACCAGCTTGGTCTTTGGGAACGGTTTCTGGTGTCCCACCCCACTGCCCACCCCTTGGGCAACGGGGACAGCCGTTCCGCCCGTGGCACTGGGCGCTCCATGGCGGCATTTATGGCGACTCACAGACTCGGGGTCTGACCTCGGAGCCCTGCAGTGAGTCGAATGCACTCATAGGAAGGGGTCTTCCTGGAGCAGGGCTTGGGGCCCACAAGATGGCTTGCACGCCTCTGCCTGTCCCTGGGGACACCTCCCTGGGGTCTGAGCCATGGGGCACAGGGATTGCTAGGAAGGGTGGCTCACAGAATGTTCCAGAGCCACAGGCATGTCAGTGACTGCCCGAGGACGTTTGGGGCCACTCTGTCCCGTTATTACTAAGCTTCCCCATTCCTCATCTGCTCAGACATGAGCTCGGATTCTGTCTCCAAGTCAGCCCCAAGTGCAAGAACTCCCGGCGCAGACCGTCAGAGGTCCCTACCTTCATGGCCAGCGCGATCAGCGCGCCTTCCGTGGGCTGTCCCATCACGGCGTTCTTCCTGATGACCGCATTGTTGGCCACGCAGCCTGCCTGAAAGGAGGGGGGATTTCTGAATGTCTGTAGTTCAGATTTGGAACTGGCACCCCTTGAGGTCCTGGGCTCAGTCACACGGTGAAGGCTAAACCCATTTTGGGGGCGGGGCTGACGTGGGGGCAAGGGACAGGGTTTACTCTTCAAAATACATCAGAGTCCCCGCCCTTGCCCTGTAAATCTTCACTGAACGCTGAGGGCTGGTCATCACGAGGCCCTCGGAAGGCAGTATCACAGGGGCGGGGAGGCAGGGGTGATGGGGTGACCGCGGACGCGTCCGGGTGTCTGCGGGGGGTGACGAAGTGCTCTGAAATTAGACGCAGCAGCGGCTGCAAACTTTGAGGAGGGACTAAAACCACGGACCCCTACACTTCAAGGGGGTGAATTCTGTGCTGCAGAACTTGATGTTTCAACTAAAAATGATAATTAAAAAAAAAAACGGGGGGCGCCTGGGTGGCTCAGTGGGTTGAGCCTCTGCCTTCGGCTCGGGTCATGATCTCAGGGTCCTGGGATCGAGTCCCGCATCGGGCTCTCTGCTCAGCGGGGAGCCTGCTTCTCTCCTCTCTCTCTGCCTGCCTCTCTGCCTGCTTGTGATCTCTCTCTCTCTGTGTCAAATAAATAAATATTTTTTAAAAATTAAAAATATTAAACACAAAGAGAGCGTGGAGGGTGGATCCCGGCTCCCTCCCTCCCTGCGGGTGACCCGGGCGCTCTCATCACTTCTACGAGACAATTCGGGCCTGGAGGGCAGCCGGCATGTGGGCAGCACGAGGGCGGCCGATACGCCTCCGACCCGCGACGAGACCAGGCTCACTGTCGCGCGTTGGCTGAGCACCTTCTCCAGGCAGGCGTCTCGGGGAAGCCCCTCCAGCAGGCGGGGAGGAGGCCAGAGGCTCTAGCTCGCCGCTCCCCTCGTGTCTTCACCTGTCCCCTGGAGTGTGGCCCGGGTGTCGCCCAGGCCCAGCGGGCCCTCTCCTCGGGGCGAATCCCGTCCGCTCCTCTCCGAGGCGCACAACGGCCGCGGGGCTCCTGACACTCACCTCCACCAACCTCCCCACTGAGACGCTGCTGAACCGCTTCAGGACCTCCTTTGAGGGTAAGCGACAGACGGTCCCGTTGCCGTTATACCCAACTCCGCTGACCTGCAGGGTGAGGCCACAGGGACGACGTCACCGTGTGTGGGAAGACACTCCCGCCCCCGCAACTGTCCCATCATCGCTCTCCTGGGGGACCCAGCGCAGGGACAGAATCCTGCGCACGAACAAGACAAGCGTGAAGATGTCCCCGGCTCGTGCACCCACGGAGGGAGGCAAAGCTGCCCTCAGGCAGCCAGAGGGCGGCTGTATGAGCCTTTCAGCCCCCGCGCTCTGACACGCCGCCGCGGCCCTGTGACGGGGGCACCGAGGGAGCCAGGACACAGGACAGGCAAGCCGAAGGGCGTGGCAGCCAGCAAAGCTCCGGCCACAGACACAGGCGCTGGCCCCCGAGGTGGCACCGCTGACACCTGCCTCGGCAGGTTCTGCCGGACCCAGAACGGCACGTTCAGGGAGCTTGAAACTGTGCCAGAGCCACGGGGCGGGGGGGGTGGAGACTGGGAAAACCCAAAAGGGACCGTCCTGGTTCATTTATCACAGGCGGTTACGGGCCGCTGTTTCTCTGCTTCTGCAGTACGTAATGAGCTTATTATGACAAGACAATGGCCAAAAGCAAAGTTGGCTCCCTTATGTTCTTGCTGCTGTTGGTAGCAAGGAAACTGTACAGGAACTCATTTTTGTTTCCTCCTTATTGCTTCCTAGAAGGTTCCGAGTACTTTTAGGAAGGAAAAGGTCCGCTGGCACCGCGCACGGCGGCCCGGGGCTCACCTCAGCATGGAGCCCATCGGACGTCACCAGCTGGGTGACGGTCATCTCATTGGCGGTCAGAGTCCCCGTCTTATCCGAACAGATGACGTTGCAGCAACCTAGCACGAGACAGCCCCAGGTCATACACCCCGGCCGAACCGCCGCCCCTTCCATCCCATACACAAGATCCAACCAGCGGAGTCCCTCACCCAGGGTCTCCACGATGGGTAACTTCTTCACAATAACGCGCTTCTTGGCCATCCGCAGCACTCCCAGGACCAGCGTAACTGTGACGACGATGGGCAGACCCTCGGGAATGGCAGCCACAGCCAGGCTGGATCAAAAGGCCAGACGGGTCACCTTTAACATAAGCACTGAAGGATGACATGAATCCCAGCTGGGGTCGCCAACAGTTTGACCCAATGAGGCATGTCTCTCATGTCCCCAACGTCCCCATCTAGTCTCTGTTCCCAATTCCATGATGCACCTGTCTCCTCCGGCATCCATGGCTCTGAGTTCTCCTGTGGCAAAACCCTGCTCCTGGGAATGGGCCTCCCCTATCAGACATCCACACTTTAGCATAAATTAGATTCTCAGTTGTTTTGCCCCTTTAAGCACTTATGCACTTAAATTACTGTTGTTTATTAAAGAGAAAGGTCTTTGGATCCTTTGAAAGGAATTTGCAGAATTAGGCAGTAAGTAGGAAGTGGGATTTTTTGTTTCAGAGGGTCCTCTGAGTCCCCTGAATTTCACTTTTCACTGGTTTAGTTGTTTAGACACTTCCTGGTAAGGGAGCCAGACAAGGAAAACAAGGTTGAAGGAGGTGGTGACAAAGCTGTGCCTTTGACTATTGTAAAGCTGTTTGGGTGCCTGTTCATTTCATTATTATCCCTCCAACTCCTTCTGTACCGTGGGACCACACCCTCCCATTGCCAGGGCTGACTGGATCAGAAGAGAACACGTGACCCCAGCTGGACCAGTGAGCTTCCCTCTCGGGACTCTGAATTGGGGTAAAGAAGGTGGATCCCTTCTCGTGGGCAGTGTGTCAACAGGTGATGGGACATTAAAGAGGGGTTCTTTTTGTCTCAAATCTGGCTCCAGAACTTCATGGCAGACTGGTTCCCCATTCCACACCCGCAGGCGTGGATGAGGCAAAGGGCTGGTGTGGGGCTCCCGGCTGACTTCGGGCCAGTGGGGGAGGCAGAAGAGGTTTGGGGCTAGACTGGAGAGGTTGGGTGCCTCGGTGCAGAGCCGTGGGGGAGCTTCGCCATCCATACCCCACCCACAGCTCACCCTCTGCACCAGGACATCCACAAAGCCCAGGAGGCACTCAGCAAATATTTGCTGGACAGACAGGGAGGAGTGAATTCAGGCACACCCCCGGTTCCACGGGTTCAGTTCCAGGCCCCTGCCGTAAAGCGACCGTCCCAATAAAGCAAGTAAACGAGCCTTTTGGTCCCCAGTGCACATAAACATTATATTTACACGGTACTGCCCTCTATCAAGTGTGCAGACCGCCGTGTCTAAAAACCCAACGTGTGTCATTTAATTTAGAAATACTTTATTGCTAAAAAATGCCGCAACCGCCCGGGCTGTCCGTACACCCTGTCGCTGATCACAGACCGCCACAGAACAACAACAATGAGAAACTGTCAGATATTAGGAGAGTTACCAAAATACAACACAGAGATGTGAAATGACCTAATTCTCTTGGGAAAAATGGCCCAGCGGATGTGCTCAACAGAGGCATGCTACAGACCTTGATGTTGTGAAAAATGCAAGATCTGCAACGCACAAAAACACGGGAGAGGCCTGCGCAGGTACAGCGAGGGGCTGGAGCCGCGACGGCCCCATCCGTGCACGGCGAGCGTCCCCTGGGCTTGCTTCCGCGTCAGAAAGCCTGGCCGCGTCACACGTGGCTTCATCAAAGCTAAGACATGGCGGATGGTCAAGGGCGCCATCATCTGTGTACCGCTCAGAAAGTAAAACACGCTGCCAATTAATTAAGCACACGGTGCTCTCTTAGCTCCTCATTTGTAAGAAGCAGTCTGACCTCAGAGACGTTAAAGCGTGAAAAAAGGAGGCGCGTCTTAGAATCAAAGAAACACGGTATGTGAACGGTGGCCCTCTTCTCCGGAAACAATGGAGCATTCAAGGGCAAGTTATATGAACCAAGATTACTGAATTTGGTCAAGGGACTGTGCCCAGTTTCTATGGGGACAGCAAGAAGGCTTCCTAGGTTTTATGGCACAGGCTGACAAGACTAGCTAAGCAAACATTTGCAGAAGGCTGGGACGAGGACCTTCCCCCCCATATGGTGTGGGCAGGGCCTTTCTGCATGTACTTGGATGCTTGCATAGTAAAAAAAAATTAATCCACAAACTAATAAAGATTAGCATGGACCCGGAAAAGCCAGTATACTTTGGATCACCTTGGATGTCACCTGAGACAGAGGGAATTAGGATAAAGTGTTTAAAAGAACAATTCTTGTGTTACTTCTTTTCGAGAATCTCTTCCTCACTAGCTCTCCTGCTATTTCTACCTTCTGACCCAGGGACTTTGAGCAGCTGACTCCACTAAGAATCTTCATCTTTTCAAAGTCACAAGGGAAACAGACAGAGGAAATTTCCTCTGAATGGCCAGCACTCCACGGATCTAGTGGGAGAACTGAGAGGGAAGGGACTTGGAGCCCGGGAACCGGGAGGGACCAGCAAATGGCACTGGGGAGGGCGGACAGGGATGGACATGGGGGCCTTTTCTGTTATTTACTTGGAAATTCTGAATAATTGTCTTGACTCATAGAACTTTCCACGGTTTCTAAGATGGGGATGGAATGTGCCGTTGTTTGGGGGAGGTTATTAGGTGTCACGGCCTCCGAGTGCTCTTATTCTGGGAGTCGTCCCCCCACCCTCTCCCCAAGGGCTCAGGCTCCTCTGTCCCTCTGCCACCACACCTGCCTCTGAAGGCTAAGTCACCTGAGCACTCCTGCCAGGGGCTCAGCCTTCTTCCCTGGCCCTGCCTCTTGTGGGAGCCCCAACTGGGTCACCACTTAGAGCAGCATCAGCACCCCAGGGAGCTTCTCTGGAATGCAGAGGGTCCGCGCCCACCCCAGACCCGCCCAGGCAGGGCACCGGCCACTGTTGCGGAACAAGCTTTCCCCAGGACCCTTCCGTCCTCAGGCCAATGTCCGGGATGGCTCATCTACAACCACTCACTCTTCTAGGAGGCCTGTCCCGGCCTCGAACCCCATACTCCGCCATGCAGCCAGCTGCCCACGCCCCCTGAGCCCTCGGTGGGCTGCAGCCAGCTACGGCTCACAGCCCTGTCACCTCCTGTGTCTACGTCAAGAATGGGCAATGCATTTCCAAAAGAATAGTACTGATGGTCCAGCATGCCGTCTGGAGGGCTCTGATGGCATTATTTAGAATCAGGAGGAAAGGGGCCATCACCGGCTTGCTATGTGTCCCCTAACGGACTCCACTGTGTGGTGCTCATGGAGCCCAGCCAGTCCCTCCTGGTGTCCCCAGACACCCACAGCTCAGTCCCACCGCCCACCATGGTGGCACGCTCCCGGCTGAACCCCCTTCCCGCCTTTTCCAGCAGGCTCCGCCTCGTCTCCGCTCCCGCCGCTCAGAGCACCCTCCGTGGCCACCTTCCCGGGACAGGCTCTTCCCACCTCCCTTTCACTCTCTCTGCAGTTGCTTCCTTCGTAGTCTTGACTGTGAGCTGTGATTTGATCAACGTTCACTTGACCCGTTCACACGTACTTTCCCCGCCAGCCCGCAAACTCTGATTTGGCTCCCAACAAACCCAGGGCCGGGGTCCCGCTCCGCCACCCGCCCACCTTCCCCGCCGCCCTGGCGAGAGCAGGTCGGCGCAGCATCCTTACCTGACCCCGATCGTGAACATGCTGAGGAGCTGCTTGCCCTGCAGCCAGCCGGTGAACATGATCAAGCCTGGGAAAGAGACAAGAAGTGTGTCACGCACGCACGCGCGCGCACACACACGCATGCACCTCTGTGTATATCCTCAGACATGCAACTGTGTTTCAAACGCCTTCCCTGAGAAGAGTTCCGGGAATGTATGCACAAGACAACAAGTAAGAACCTCAAGTATCAGACCCCCTCTCCTGTTTCTCTTTAAGACCGGCCCCTCCGCCAAAAAGAAAGCTTCCGCTTTTTTATAGGCCAGGACCAAGCCAGTTCAAGAAGGAAACGATCAGCCATCCACCAGTTAGTTCCTCTCGGGCTGTTTGCAAATGTTTACAGGTGACTCCCCCACTTTCCCCGGATGCCCCATGAGTGGGGACGCCCCCCACGCTGTGCGATGTGGCAGATGACAGCCGCTCCTGGGATGGGCCGATGGGCCCGGGGCTTACAGGGCTGTGTCCTGCCGTGTTCACCATTAAACAAATTCCCTTTTCCCTTTCCTCCCTCATCATTTACCCAGTGTTTCCTAAAAGCAGGCACAGTGGCAGGCCCAGGACACGCGGCCCCTGCCAGAGAGGGACCCTTGGGTTGGAGAAGGGCCGGGAGTCATGCTGGGACCCAGGAAAACATGCAGGACGTTCCGGCAATGGGGGTAAAGTTTCCGTATCTGTCAGGTGGGGATAGGGCCCATGTGTTCCTGGAGGAGCTGTTTCAGGATTTAAAAGGCAACCATCCACTTGACGATTCAGCACAGCTCCCAGCCCACAGCTAACGAGGGGTGGGAGGGGTGGCCAGCGGCTGTCCCTGTGTGGTCGTGGTGGGAGGAGGTGGGAAGGTGGACGGGGTCACCTGTTGAGACTGGGAGGACTTGCGACTAATGGCAGCTTCATGTCGGAGGGAACGGGGAGCCAGGGCAGCCTGTGCGCTGGGTGGCAGTGGTGTGTGCACGTGGGTAAGGGGTGTGCGTGTTGGGGGTGACAAGATCTGATTTGTTAGCTACCCTTTTTATATGCAGCAATGAGCGGCGGTAGGCAAATGAAATGTCGGCTGGAACCCCAGTGAATCCAGACGTAGAGACTGGAGGGGCAACTCTATCAGAAACAGGGGCGGGTGCCGACCCTGCAGCCCCGGACGCTGGGCCCCCTCCCTGACCATAGGACCCCTAAGGGCTGGCGCAGTGCATCGCTTCCCAAACTCACACTCTGTGACTTTAAACCACGGGCAGCTGGAAAGTGGCCCCGTGGAGGGTATTTACAGCTTGGGTTCTGGCAAATGTTCCTCTCCCGGGAAAGCTGGTTCTCAAGCACGGACATCTTCCCTGCATCTCCCCCGTGGGCCCTGCAGGGATCGACGGAACCCTGTTCCAAAACGCCCACCCTCCTGGAACAGCTCTTGAAGTATCTATTAAGGGCGCCTGGGGGGCTCGGTCAGTGAAGCATCTCCCTTCGGCTAAGGTCATGATCCTGGGATCCTGGGATCGAGCCCTGCATCTGGCTCCCTGCTCAGTGCGGAGTCTGCTTCTCCCTTTCCCTCTGCCCCTCCCTCTGCTCATGTGCACTCTCTCTCAAAGAAATAAGATCTTAGTCTACAGCCATACCACCCTGAACGCGCCCGATCTCGTCTAATCTCGGAAGAAATAAGATCTTAAAAAAAAAGAAAGAAAGAAGGAAGAGAATACTCTTGGCTTGTGGGCCATACAAAATCAGGTGGCAAACTCAATTTGGTCCAGGAGTCATGGTTTCCAATCTTCATGCTAGAGAGTAAAAGAGGCCTCCGGGCGGTGGTCCTCCAGGCAGCCAGGACCGCGTGGACCTTCTACTCTCCCAAAGGCGTCTGGCCAAAATGCAGCCCCAAGGATGGCCAGTGAAAGGCAATGCATAGGCCTCTTTCCCCACTTGTGTCCATGACAGCCATCACAAATCTGTCGGTCCTCCTTGCGACCAAGGAGGAGCATGGCCTCAAAAGGCAGTCACAGCTCAGACCCCCACTAGTAGAGATTGGACTTGGCAGGTGAAGATAAAACCCGTCTTCCGTTATGGCTCCAGGACAAAACAGGGTGGGAAGGAAGGAAGAAAGCAAAGAGCCACCTCAAAACAGTGAAGCTAGTGACTTAGCCAATTCGGAGCACTTAAATCCAAATCTGAAATCTGGAGAGGAGACTAGATGCCGGAATTTTGTGAAGGGTTGCCCGAGGAAGAAAGGGCGAGCAGGTCTGTCCCCAGCACGACAGAATTGAAAGCCCTGACCCCAGACCACATCCTCTCAACCTCTCTGCTACATTTCCTACCTCTGAGAAGTTGCAAAGGAGTGCAGTTCCCCTCCATGCCTTTGATCACACCCTGTGCTCTGCCTGGAATGCTTGGTTTCCTCTTTTTTCACTTGGCAAACTCCTACATATCCTGCAAGACCCCATTTAATGTCACATTCCCCTCGGAACCTTCCCAACTCCCCTACTCAAGATCGACTGCTACCCTCGCGTGTCATGTTTGTTCACGTGTCTCTGTCTCACTGGCCTGGGGTCCTTCAGAGGGCAGAAGCTGTGTCTGATCCATCTGGGTAGCCCCCGACCGTATCCCAGTGACCAGCGTGTCACACAACACTCAGTCAATTAATTCATGCATCTGGGTGGCCCGAGGCACAACAGAAGTGCTTCTTGGAGGGACGGCTGTGTCTCCCACGAGCTTTCTCTGGCTCCACAGTTTTAGGGAGACTCACTGGTCCGGCCTCTCATCACTGCCTGTGCCACGGGCCACGGTTTGTGGGTTCCTTTATGAACCTATCCACTCAGCAAGGGTTGATTGAGAATGAGCCCTGGGCCAGGACCCAGTGGATCCTTAAAGCTGGGGATGAAGAGCACAGAATCAAAGCCAGAGCGGGAGATAAGAGGAAGGAGCCAGAGAAGGGGCCGGGGCGGTCCCATGGGAATATTCAGGCGTGAGACCCACAGTTAGGTCAGCAGCATCATGTTGGTGCTGCCTGCTGTGTTGCCAAAGGCCAAGGGGCACAAGCCCTGGCACAGACTGCTCAGTCGCCTAGGAATATGGCTGGTGCACGGCTAAACCACACCTCCCAGCCTCCTCTGCGGTTACGTAGGCCACGTGACTCCATTCTGGCCAATCAAGAATGGGCAACGGGCCAAGGTGATGACCTCACTCCTTAAACGTTTAAGGAGTGAGGTCATCACCTTGGCCCGTTGCTGCTCGGGCTTCGCCCACCTGCCGGATGAACAAGTAGGGAGAGCGGCCAGCCTCTGAGGACCAGGAGGGAGGGATGAGCCATCCTATGGGAGGGGCCCGGGACCCCGAGTTGGTGTTTGGAGGGGACCTACCCAGATGGATGGACCTATCCATCAGGAACGTGCCCGCGGACTGTGGTGTGAGCAAGAAATACACCTTGACCAGGGAGGCCATTACAGTGTCGGGCTGCGCGGCACGGTTGGCCGGGGCTAGGACAGAAACCTCTTGGCCCTATGGGAGCCTCTGGTCCCATCCTCGGTCCTCACCCACATCAGCAGCAGGGTGTCTGAGAACAGCCAGCCCCGCTCAGGACGGCTCCCCTCGGTCCCTCGGATCCAGCAGATGCCTCACTCACCAATGATGGCAAACGAGAAAAGTGTCAGCTGCTTCCCCAGCTTGTCCATGCTTTTTTGTAGTGGGGTTTTAGGCGTCTGAAAGGACGAGAACCACGGGTTTGTGAGACGAGGTCCCAGGAGCGCCCCTTGGCTTCTCCCTGGCGTTCTTATATCTTGAGTGGAGTGACGAGTCCCCAGGGGGGCATGCATATAAAAACTCGCCGATCTCGACACTTGAGGACTGTGCATGTCACTAAGTTTAATCTTGACAGCAAAATCCCAATAAATGTTGTGCAATAAAAATAAATTTTTAAAGGCGTGAAAAGTGTGAACTCACGTTAACCACATCATTCTCGCTCCTAAGGAGGGGGCAGGGCTGGGGTCAGCAGCCGAGAGGAATCGCAAACCCCTACCGGAAAACCAAAGCCCCCACCGCCACTTACCTCTTCAGCCTGCATCATCTTGAACACTTCTCCGAACTGGGACCTGTCCCCTGTCCCAATCACGACTCCCTGCGTTCAGGAGAGAGGTGCGTGAGGTCTGAAGCCGGAAGCCCACTGGTGAGGGCGGCCAAGGTCGCTGGGGCTTACCTGCCCCTTCCCGTACTGCACCAGGGTCCCCATGAAGACGATGTTGCTCAGAGTGGTGAGGTCCCCTCCGCCCGTCAGCGGACTGTCTGTCTTACTGCACGGCTCGGCTTCTCCCGTGAAGCTGGACTCGTCTACCAGGAGATCTGTGACCTAGAAGGGGAAAAGATGAAGGATTCTGTCCCTTCACCCCAAGAATGGGTTTTAAAAGCACAGAATGGACCACCCTTACCTTGTAAAACTTCTCAATTGGGAAAAACCTCCTCTGTGTAAAAGATGGTGCCCCTGGCTGCCCGGAATGAGGTCCGACCACTGGTCCCTACATAGCAGGCAGGCATCTCTAGGCAGAAAACGTCCCTCCTCTAGGACCTGGAGTTGGGTGGTAAAGGACTTTTGCCTGGGTTACCTGTACTGACCTGGCAGGATATTCAAATGAAGTCTTTCCTGAACAAAGTAGATTCCCGGGAACCATCCCCGATACTGAGGGTCATTTATAAAACCTCGAATGAGGGGCACCTGAGTTTGATTAAGAATTCAGGAACTTCAGGCATTTGTCTTAGGTGCATTGAAGAAAGCTTGCATCTATGTTTAAATTTGAAGGAGGGGCGCCTGGGTGGCTCAATGGGTTGAGGCCTCTGCCTTCGGCTCAGGTCATGGTCTCAGGGTCCTGGGATCGAGCCCTGCATCGGGCTCTCTGCTCAGTGGGGAGCCTGCTTCCCTTCCTCTCTCTGCCTGCCTCTCTGCCTGCTTGCGGTCTCTGTCTGTCGGATAAATAAATAAAATCTTTAAAAAAAAATAAATAAATTTGAAGGTGACCTTCAGGTTCCGAGAAAATCAGGATGAAGGACCTGACATTGACCGTGTCTAACAGGGGTGGTCCCGGAGATGCCTCTGGGGATGGCTGGGGCTGCTGGTCCCCAGCTACTCCAGGTGCAGATGCTCTTGCCTACCCTGAACCAGGGCCTTCCAGAGACGCTGGCTCTGACATCTGGTTTGGAAAGTGAACCCGACTGCCCTTGTCCACCTTGGCCATGAAGTCATGGCTGTTTTCATGAGGATTTTCTGCCACTAAGAAATACAAATCTCATTTTGGAATGTAATGAAGTTTTGTTTTTGTCTTTTAAATGTTGCCACAACTAAAAAAAAAAAAACAAAAAACCAACCCCAAAACAAAACCTTGACCGAAAAAGCACAGGACGGTACCTGGCCCCATCATGCCATTTTGCAAGACAGCAAACAAAGCACATGTCGAAATCAGGGAACCAGGATCAGAACGTGGCCTCAGAGGCCTCAGGGAACTGAACAAGCTTTGAATTGTGTGGCCCCTCTTGAAAAACATGTCTCATACCTTCTGTAACATTAGTTAAGGTTTTCCTGTAATGTGCAATGTTAGAAAAAATCTTAGGCAACGGTTAATTTGGAATATACCTTTCAAAGCACCTGTGCCTTTCTCCGGACACGCCACGTCCTGCCCTCCCCGGAGACCCCCACATAAGCCATGTGCTTTGAGCCAGGTTATTCGATGACAGCCTAAGGTTACGTTAACACCACACACAGGCATGGTGTGTGTGTGCACGCGCGCGCACACACACACCGGCAGAGGAGGAGGGAGGTACTCACGATTCCCCAACTCCTCTGACGTGCTAGGCCCTGTGCCAAGCACTTCACAAGGCCTATCTCTTAGTCTCCACGCCCTCCACGAAAGATGCTGTTGGTTTCTCCATTCTACGTGGGGAAACTGAGGCACGGAGTAATGAAGTAACTTGTTCGAGTACCTTGTTTGATGTTCTACAGCTACCTCAGAGCAGAAGCACGAACCAAGGCTCTGGTCCCAGGAACTTCGCTCTTACCCATCCTGCAGAACTGACACAGACCCACTAGGTATCACTCAAGAGGTGAGTCCCCTGTAGCCAGAACTGTGCCAGGTACGAAGGAGGACATATACGGGGTCTGGGGTAAGCTCTTCCCCTAAGGACCTTGTTATTTTGGCTCAGAGAAGCCGTCTTCCTACAAACTCACAAGAGAGCAGTGAGATCGGCACTATTCAAACGGGGGCTGCTGAGTTCTCTACGCTTGCAAATTTAAAAACTTCATAACCACCTTTTACAAATATGCACACTGCCATGGGATCCCAGCCCCAAGGATGACAAGGGCTACCCATTGCCGGTATAATGCACGTGCCCCCTCTCCTAACAGAACCCCCAGTGGGAATGGTATCGGGGGTTGGGGATGGCCATGTGCCCGCCCCCCACACCACCAATGTCACTTCCCAGTCTTCCGTGCAACTCAGTGTCCCTACCTTCTGGACAACAGGACATAAGGAAAAGTCACTGACAGTCCTGGGTAGGATCTGTGAAGGTGACTGAGCTGACAGGCCCTCTTCCCCTTCTAGCTTCCTCCTCCTCCCTCCCTGGGCTTTCATTATAGTGGCTCCAGAAGCCATGTTACAGGTATGGGGGGCAGAGGGAGGGGGCTGGGAGAAGCCCCGCCCTTTGTGCCATGGCGGAGCCGCCATATTGGCGTTGAACACTCCACTTCCGGTCTCTCATTATGAGAGAGGCGTAAATCCCTGGCCCATTGGAACCTATATATTTCTCTTACTCTGTTCACCACAAACACAACTACCAACTGATCTAGAGTTTGTGTTTTTTATCTCCAGGACATCAAGGGCAAGTCAGAGGACACAATGAAGGATGAAATGGGAAGACACAGTCACCCAGCACCACTGGCTGCCGACGCCACAGACAGCAGGCGGCAGAAATCGGCACCACAACCCTGGTGAGCAGGGATTGAGTTTCCAGAAAACAATGTCTAACGGGACATGAGGATAATCTGAATAAATTGCATGTACTTGGAAGCTCTGGCTTAGGTTTATGGTTGTATAAAGTCTGAAGCACATAGAATTTGTACCTAACTTCGTTTGTTCACCTTGAAGTAATCCTGCAGTAAAAACAGTAATAATGAAAACACTGGGAAGGGAAGCCCTCCACTGACCAAGTCCTGGAGCTGTAATTAGCACAGTCTGATGTTCCTGCCAGACCTGGTCTGCCGCAGAAGGCCGGGGAGTGCGGAACAGGAAGGTGGAGCACTTGGGTTGGGGAGATGAAGTGGAGGAGGCGAGTCCCTGGAGAATCGGGGGCTTGAAACGGGTCTTGAAGGATGAGCAGACATTTGCTGAGTGAATCAGGCAGAGAAGGAAAAGAAGGCAAGGTGGGGAACTGGTGATGCCTGAACTTGGTAATAACCCACTCGGTCAAAGCAACTGAGAGGAGGGGGAGGCAAAGAAAAGACCTCTCTCCTCCCAGTACCCCTCCAGCATTAATGGGACAGCAGCCCAGTGTGCTGAGCATGGGCACCAATGCACCCTCTTTGGGGTATGGATTCTTGGGGTGGGGAGGGGGCGTGTGGTGGGTGCTGTCCCCGGTGCTGAAGCCATGGCGGGATGGAGAGCTGTTCCTGCCCCTGAGCAGCACTGAATGGAGGGGTGACAGGCAAGAAGACAGCAGGTTTGGTCCACGTGGAGCCGAACAACTGTGGAAGGTGTGGCTGAACTCGGCTACATAGGAGATTGGTTAAGAATTTGGATAGTACCTTATAAGTAATGAGGATCCAGAAAAAGTCTTGATCAGAGAAGAGAGGTGGGGGAGATCATAAATCGAGTTAGGTGTTGGAAGAGGTAGCCAGCTGCACTGGGATGGGAAGCCTGCAGTCCAAGAAACACAACCCAAGCGAGACAGAGGAAGGCTCTGGATGAGGGCTGGCGGTGGGCGTGGGCAGAAGAGCCAGCCGGGAGGAACAGGAGAAGGGCAGTAAGTGGAACTAAGTAGGCACGTGGGAATAGGCAGAGGTCACAAAGACCCGGAGCCTATTCTGGTCTACAGAACATCTGTCAACTAAGCATTCTTAATCCTGAATATATTTCATTAAAGTCAATTTGGGATTGGTGGGAATCTTATAGCTCAAGGCTTAATCAACACCCCGACCTTCTGAACCAAGACATGAGCTTTAACCCTTCCTCGGGTTGATTTGTTCTGTTTTTCAATTCCAACACCTTGATTTTGTTTTCCCACCCAGTGACGCTGATCTTCATTCTGACCCCCAGAACTGTAAGAGGATCCATCGGCGTTGTCTTACGCCACTCTGTATATGGTCACGTGTTCCAGTTGCCTTAGGGAACGGATACAGGGAGGAAACCCAGAGGGAGAGCCAGAGAGCTAAAGGAAGTCAGAAGAGCTGATCGCAGCAAGAGAGCAGCCACTGTGGGCGGTGACGGATGTGGGCTCCGCAGCCCAAGGACCTGAGTTCAAATCCTCCCCAACTCGCGGCCGCATGACCTCAGGTGGGCTGCTCAGTCTCCCCAGGGTTCTGTGTCCTTGTGCTCAAGTCAGAAAAAGGAGTGGTGTTCCCTTAAGGTTGTGGGGGATGGAAGGAGGCACTTTCTACCCAGTGGTGAGCACAGACCTGACTTTATGTATTTCTATATACGCATTAATTCTCTCCAGAAGAGAGAAAGAGAGAGGCAGGGAGTAAGGGGGAGTGTCTGGACCAAGAAGGAACAAAACTGGTTGTGTGTGTGTGTAGCTTCTGGTGACCTCCCAGGCATCAGGTCAGCTGAGGGGGCGACCAGTCAAAGCACAGAACCCACACAAACCAGTGGGCACCCAGAGGAGGCTGGGCCTGAACAGAATTGAGGGCTCTGGTCACTTCCTGCTCATGTACAGGCAAGACTCTCCCATCCCCCACACCCCGCCAGCCTCCCACCTTGGAGACAAAGGATTACTTGGAGCCCTGACAGATCCCATTCAATACCCTTTTCATGCCAGAAGCGGGAGAGGAAGGAGGAGGAGCAGTGTCCCTGCTCTACTGGCTTGACCAGGTCAGCCTACCCCCTCGTAGGCCTTGACCTTTGTTAACCATGGGGAGAGAAAATGTTTGCTGACCCCCATGCACAATGCAAAAAGCGCTAGTATTTGGGTGACTTATTTTACGGAACGTTCCGGAACCTGCTGTTTCCTGGATTTAAATAGCTTTACATAAAGCTCTCCTAGATCTCAGAACGAAACAGCTGGCACAAATATCCCACTGTGAGTAAACAAAGCTATTGATTGTTCGGGGCAGTTGCAAAATACCAAAAGGGAACTGTGTAGTGTTTGTGCCTGGTGGTGAGGACGGAAAGCATTCTGTGCTGTGGACAGCAGGCACAAAAGAATTTAACATAAGCAGGGCAGGAAGAAAACTCATTGAAAGAAAGAGTTGCTTGAGGGTTAAAGCTGTTTTGGGGACTGCTGGAGAGCCGGGGAGGGGGTACGGGGAGCCACGGCTGAGACGCAGTGACCACTTACGTCACACCGGGCACGGGGCCGAGCATGTTACGGGTTCTTACCTACTCAAGGTGGAACGAACGCTAGCCCCTTTCACAGATAAAGAAACTAAGGCCCAGAGCACCCAATGCTTCCCCAAAGTCATATGCTGGACGGTGCAGTGCAGGGATGTGAAACCCAGGGCGCCCTGATTTCCAGCACGTGCCCGTCACTCCCTGCGTCAGACACTGCTCCGGGCCCTCTCCATCTATGACGTCCTGTGACAGTCATCCTACGGGCCTCGTCACCCCCCATCTTACAGGCAGGGACACTGGCACACAGACAGGTTAAGTCACCCAGCTTATGAAGGGCAGGCCCTCGGTTCAAACTCAGGCCCCAAACCCCGCCCCAGGGCACCAACGACCTCGAGGCACGGACTCTGGGCAGCACCTGTGTCAGACACATGTCCTCCGTACCAGCTACCCCCCGCCCCCCGGAGCGAACCCCGTAGCTGGGGAACCCTTGCCACGGGAGGCAGAGCCCACCACTCTGAGCAGGTGGCGTCAGACTTCCTCATGGGCGGGGTCTGGCTCCTCTAAGGGGACCCACATGCCCTGGACTTGGAGTCAGATGCTCGTGCAGGGGTGTGGGGGGGGGGGCAGCGGACGGTGAGGAATCCGTTCTGCTGTGGGCGGGGGTAGCGGCATGAGCCTAAGAGCGAGCACCCCAGCCTGCTCGGGGGCTTTCAAAGGGAGTCTCTCTTTGCTCTTCCCGCCCCTCCACGCCATTTTCTTAGCTTGCCTGTGATCCTACAGTTCCTGAACACACATCCTCCAGAAAGAACGGCATGGGCAAGATAGCCTGTGCCTAATCCTTTAAACAACTTTAGAGCTTTAAGCAACTCTTCAGTATTCTTGAAAGGATTCCTAAAATAGATTACCCCATCCACAGATCCCTCTGACCGGGACTTAACCTTTCCTCGAGAATCCAGGATTATCTCCGGGACGGTGAGCTGGTGGCACTAGGATACCCATAAAGGTCAGGGAAACACCTTGCCACCCGCCCCGCCCCGCCCAATGTCCCCAAACCACACAACTGTAAGAGCTTGGGCTATGAGTTATGTCTTCGCCAATACGCTTCCCTCCTCGTCATTCAGCAATCTGACATCAGAGTAGCTGTTTCTAGAAACAATTCTTGTCCCATTCCTCAGCCCCAGACTGGTTTAATTTGTTACCACAGCCTGCTGTAAGCCACAGACTCATGTCACCAAACTCTGTTAGGTTTTTACTGGAAATGGGAATAAATAATTTATGAATGCAATTTGAGGGGCTTTGTGTTTGCAATGAGCTCGCTTGCCAACTTCATGCCTTGCGTATGTGCATGTATATGTGTGAGCACGTGTGTGTGTGTGTGTGTGTGTGAGCACAAACCAGGGTTCTGGACCCTTCACCTCAGTGAGACGGATGTCTGCAGGGATCCGGTCTCCGATCGAGAGAGACACAATGTCTCCGGGAACCAGGTCTCGTGCAAGCAGATGCTGGAGCTTTCCTTCTCTTATGCTGTATTTGAAATGGGAAAAAGCAAAAAAGCACGCTGATGACATCCCTTTCGTGCACACTTTTAAGAAACTTGAGCAAAGAATAGAGAATCACACTTTCTCTTTCAGTGATGGACAAACTCTTGTGCCTTTGTGGTTTTATTGTATTTTTAATTCACATGCCCTAAAAGACATTTGGAAAAGTGTGTCGTTTCTGGGAGACCCTGGGCCTCTTCTGAAAAGTGGGGCTCCTATTCCTGTTTACTCTGCCTGGAAACAAGGCAGAACCACATGGCCTCTAGAAGCTTCTGGAGGTATAGGTCAGCGGCTCTAAAGCTTCCTTAATGGAGCCGGTAGCTAGCAGCACCCCATCCTTGGAGAAGACAGCACTCTGCCCACGGAGAGCCATCTTCCGTGCAGAGCCAGGGTTGGAGTGGGGAACACCAAGTATCCCAGAGGCCTGGGACCTCCTTTCCCACCGGGCTATGACCCTTACTCCTGGCATGTGCTTCTGTGCACAGGTGCCAATGGCAGTCCCCCTCCTGGGACACTGCTGCCCCAGCTGGACTCCTGCCCACCCCTGGGCCTCTTCAATGCGTCCCCTACCCAGTGGCCAGAGAGCTCTTACACTCACAACTCCCTCCTGCTCCTGCTTTCCGTGACCTTGGACTCAAACTTGAAAGCCCTGCTAAGGCCGCTTTGACCAGGACCTCCCCCACCCCGTTCCTGTTGCTCCCCGTCTCAGGCCACCCAGGCCTCAAACACAGCCAGCTTTCTAGTCTCAAGGTCTCTGCCAACCTCAGACAGTGAAGAGGACATTCCCCTCTCCTTTGTTAACAGAATTCTCTCGTGCAGACAGCCACCTTTCCCCCAGAGCCATCCGTCCTAGGGAGGGGGTCCTGAGTGACTGAGACCGTCGGAGCGATCCCGTCCCCTCCAATGACTGGCGTGGGCCCAGGCACATTCCGTAGCACTGGTTTTTGGGACATGAGTGGACATTTGTTGGGGGCTCGAGCACGAGCGCACGCATACACACACACACACACACACACACACACACACACGACCTCTGCTTCTGTTGGATCTTTTCACGTCTGCCTGATGCCCGGAGCTGCGGCCTGGGGCCAGGGAGCACGAAGGGAGGCAGCCAGAGTCCAGAGCCAATGAGCCGCGGGTGGCAGAGTGACGAAATCAGAGGACCAGGTCCTCGTGCCTTCGCAAACTAACCAGCCACGTGGCCCCCTGACCTGAGACCCCTTGCTGAGAGACGACTCAGTTTCTCCGGCCTGAGCGGCTGAGCCGTCCCCGTGGCCAGAGCACCCACCAGAGATTCACCTGCTGGTCCCTCCTCTTCCTCCTTCCCAAATCTCAGATCAGCGCAGCCCGACCAGCAGTGGTCGGGGGCCGTTTCCTCTCTGGGAGGTTTTCCTGTGGCTCTGGGTTTGGGGGGCTATTTTGCCTTGAGTGCCCCTGCTGCAGTCCAAGGTCATCCTGCTCCTTTCACTTCATCCTTGGCCTCCCTAGGAGGAGCATGAGCGCCCCGAAGGCCAAGCCCTCGCCTTCTTGTTTGGCCGCGTGACCCCGACACTGTTTCTTCCGGCACACGGTAGGTGCTCCCTAGGACGCGCTGAGATCACAGACGCCGGAGGGAACCCAGGAGGGGCCCGCGCGGCAGGCAGGCGTTCCTTCTGGCTCGTCCGAGAGGCCTCAGACACCGAGGCGGCCGCGGCTCACTTCCGCGCCCTCGCCGCCTGCCGGCCGCCCCTGTCTTTAAACCTGAAGTCGTCTTTGAGACGTGACTCCCGGGGCCATCCATAATGCATACTACTCACTTGAAAGGCCAAGACTTGCTATCTAGACCTAAGATCGGATCATCAAATCACATAAATCATTTACGTTTCCATTTGTCCGTAGGCGGACATCACACATCCCACGTCCGGATTTCTGACAGCCTTGCTCGTCTGCTCACTGAGCCCGACGTGTTTAGCGTCCCCGCTGAACCTCCCAGAATTGACTCAACTTGTCTCACGGTTCCACATCATCCTCTTTTTGTCTCTGTTATTCGTTATTCTCTGCCTCGTATTACACACACACACACACACACACACACACGTGCCCCTTGCTTGCGGGCTCCTTAAGAGGCGGGGCTCATCCCATTAGATCTTTCTATCCCCCCCCAATGGGGTACAGTTGTACCATTTACATCCAAATACATGTTCTTCCCCAACATAGCACAAAACAGTTACCAAGGGCCTAAACCCTTCCGAAGCCCCTGGGATCGTGAGATACGTTCAGTTACTGCCTTTGGAGCAACACGTGGCTAAGTGGGAAAGACCTGTGGCCCCCAACCTCAGCAGAGCCGGGCCGGGGAGGGGAGGCAGACGTGGACCTTTTCTGAAATCCGGCCATTCCTCTAAGGAGAGCCCGCATGTGGATGACCGGCACACTGGGAATTACACAGATATGTCGAGCCCCAGATCCTTTCTCCTCGGTGTGGACGGCTTCCCTTCTGCCCTGGCTGTGCACGAGGGTAGCAAGAGCCCCCCGTGGGCTACTGACGCTGAGTGAGAAGAACTCACTTCCCCCACTGCCCCAGCCACACCCAAGTCCCAAGTCCTCAGGGGTCCTGTGTGAGTACTGGACAGCAAGGATTACAGAACATCCCAGAAAGTTCGAGTGCACAGCACTGTGGTTTGGTCCTTCCTTTCTCCTTTTTAAACAGCTGTGGTAAGGGCTGTGGGGTAACAGGAGGCGCCGTGGAAACGTCCAGGCAGGAAAGAGGCCGGCGGGGCTGCGGGGCACGTGCCCGGAGGTCACCCTTGCGCCACCTCGCCCCGCAGCCCAGCAGCCCTGCATCGCCAGCCCCTCTCATCCCCTCTCGGAGAATCTTATGCAACTTCTGAATGCAGGAAAACTGGCCATGGCTCTGCACACCGTACCACAGGTTTTGTGGGCCGCCCTCTTCCCAAAGCCATTCCCACCATCTGTGGCCCCGGCTGAGGCACCCTGATTAGACCCTGAGAGACTCGAGGCCCAGAGAGGTAGAATGACGGGCCCGAGGACACACAGGAATCTCCTGGTAGGGCAGACGCCAAGTCTTCCAACCCCTGGAAATACACGGTCGTCCTCCATCATGCTACCAGGGACACACACTTGGCCAAACTTTTGCCAAATTCACCAGCGCACCGGCTCCGATGAACCATAAAGTTCCAGGGAACCTCTGACTTACCAGTTACACTCGGGAGGGACAAGCTTGGTCAGCTCCTCCAGGGACTTCTCCGACCTGTACTCCTGGCGGCAGCGCAGCGAACACCATAATCAGGGGTGGGAAGTCCGCACCGTCACACCCGGGTTACCCTGACCCAGACCTCGGGAACTAATTACACACCTGGATGAAGGCGACAGTGACCACGATCAGCACGGCCTAGGGAGCAAACGGGGAGGGTGGCGTCAGCCCCTGCTGTTGGGCGAGTGAATGAGCCCAAGGACGGTAGGGCGCAGCACCCCACCCTTCCAAATACATTTCCTTTCTTCCTGCAAACCAAGCCCACAGAAATTTACAAAACAGATGAGCCCCCCCACCCAAAGAAAAAACAAAACAAAACAGAAAAATCATCCCAAATTCTGGCATCCAAAGGTTCACATTTTAGGGTACCCTTCTAGATTTTTCCGCATAGACATACAACACAGGATCCTATGGTATAGGCGTATTCTTTTACAAACGGCCTTTTCACACGCTGTATTGTAAACGTCATTCCCCTTCGGAAGGTACGGACGTAGCTGCAGCCTTTTAAACGGAGGAGCAAACACCGTTGCTTGGAAGGAGCCTGACTGTGTATTTTAAAAGAGCCCATGGCAAACAGACGGAAGCAAGAATGACAGTCATCAAAAGGTATTCAGGAAGAGCCAGATAGAAAAGGTCATATAATGTAAGATTCCATTACATAAAATAGCCACAGAGGACAGAGAGACCCAGGGATGCCGTGGACCGGGAGGGGTGGGGAGGGCCTGCTTTGGGGGGGGGGGGCAGCTTCCTTTGCCGACCGTGGAGTATTTTAGCTCTAGCTAGAAGGGAATGTGCTAAACGCCACTGGACTGTATACTTCAAAATGGTTATTTTTTTTAAGTCATGTGACTTTCACTTCAATTAAGAAAACCTTCTTTTTAAAAAGGTGCTCAGCCGTTGTGTCTGGGGAACAGCTTACAAAGGACAGCTCTGGGTGGTGCACGCACTGCGGGGTCACGGCAGAGGGGTTCACTGCGACACTGTTCCCAACAGCAAGGAACTAGGTGCCCCCGTGTATCCACTGACACAGTGATGGCAAAATGACCCAGGACATCTCCACAGCGGGGGACAGAGGAGGACGAGGATTTCCTTTCCTTTCTTTCTGCTGTATTTCCTGTTTTTTCTCTACAGCCACACTCTTTCTTTCTTGCCTAATAAAATGGGCAAAGACTCTGTAAGCCCCTGGGCAGTGGGGTCTGGGAGCCGGCGCTGCCCCCACCCGCCCCGCACTCACCAGGGCGATACTGACCGCGTCCTCATACTCCTTCGTGAGGACGCTCACCAGGGCGGAGGCCAGGAGCAGCAGGATCAAGGGGTTCTTAAACTGCAGAGAGAACACAGGGCGGCGGTGGCAGGGGGGAGGTGCTCTCTGCTTTTGGCTCAGGGCTGGGCTTCCAAGCCAGCACAACAGTGAGGTTCTCCTCTGCAGGTTCTCCTCCACCCGAGATCCCACCTGTGCAGTTTCACGGACACTGGCTTCCTGGGGGACATCCTATACTGTGCCTGTCCAGACAGCAGCCCTGGCCCTGCCTTGGAGTTCTTGGTATCACCCTACCAGGTCTCCGTGACACACCAGGTCAGGACCCAGCCTCTCTGGTGGCCTGCCAGCTCTGCCAAGGGGTCCAGCACGGCCAAGGGGTCCCCTTTGCTACACCAGCTCCTCAATGCCATGTGTCCCAATCACACCCACGTGCCCCCGGGGGCTCTAGTGAGGTCCCTCCTGAGATCCAGTATCACAGAAACTTCCCAAAAGGATTTTTACTTTATTGCTTTATGTATCTACTCCCTCAGGTCACAGATCTATTACATAGTAGCTCATGTTACAGACAACTGAAAGGAAACAAAATGACAAACACACAAAAAGAGGAAGACAGAAAGTGGACCAAAGATCAGGATCAAAGTAAAAGTTAAAATATCAGTGTGCAAGTCCTATTTTCATGGTTTCAAATGGGCTGTGCATTTGGCCTTGAGCTTCCCAGCAGCCAAGGTAAAAAGAGGAACGTGATCAGATGTGTGATTCGTGCTGCTCACGAGAAAAAGCATGACATGACACTGGTCATGTCAGTGTGGTGCAAGGAGGGATTGAATGCCCCTTCCTCCCCACCCCAGCCTTGCTGTGCTTTATCTCCTCTGAACGAGGGACAGGACATTTTGTGGTCAGCTCACCAGCAGCCCTGACTTCGCCACACCATCTATTCTGAATCCTCAAGACTGAGCGACTTGAAGACATTCCACCGTCTGAGCTGCAATTTTTCTGATTGCATCAAGAACTTGAAATGTGCATCAAAGTTTCAGAGATGGACCTTGTTCCATTGGCTATAGGCTTCTCCCTAAGGGTGAAGGTCTCCATGTAGAATTTTGTGGACTCTGTAAAGTGTTCCATGGGCATGAAGTCCCAGATGAGAAAAAAGTCTTAGACTCAAACAGTGTCAGGGACACATCACCCAAAAGGAAAGGGCAGGATTTGTTCTGACTCTGCTTCAAACAAGTCAACTATAAAAAGGAGTCTTTGAGGCATGTGGGGGAAAACGGACGGCGGACCCAGCACTTGAAGTGGCCCAGGCCAGTGAAGGTATAATGGTACTAGCGGGACAAGAGTATTGTTGTTACGGTTTAAAAAAAAAAAATGTTCTCTAAAGATAGAGATACACAGCGAAGTACAGATGGCAAAAGGATTCAGCATCTAGAATTTGTTTTATTTTTTTAAAGATTTTATTTATTTGACAGAAGAGATCACAAGTAGGCAGAGAGGCGGGGTGGGGGGGAAGCAGGCTCCCTCCTAAGCAGGGAGCCCAATGTGGGGCTCGATCCCAGGACCCTGGGATCATGACCTGAGCCGAAGGTAGAGGCTTTAACCCACTGAGCCACCCAGGCGCCCCTAGAATTTGTTTTAAAATGCTGCAGAAAAAAAGGGGAGGGACAAAAGTGGGAAATGGACAGGTAATTATTGAAGGCGGATAATGGGCGTGTGGGGGTCATTATATTATTCTAAGATTTTTTAAAAAGGTTTGGCCAGTGAAGCCCCAGTTTCGGTTCTGACGGCACCTGACAGCGCAGGACATGGGTGGGTCTGGGGCAGCTGCAGGGGGAGGGGCTGCACTTGGCGCTGCCTGGCAGAACTCACGGCCAAAGCCGCAAGCACTCATGGGTGGAGGCAGACACACCCTTTCCTCAGAAGTCCAGGGAGGATGAAGTCCAAGAGCAGAGGGATATGCAAGCTCAGGAAAGCCCAGCAGAGGGGGCAACCCGTCTGGGGCAGCTATGATAAATGACCACAGCCTGGGGGCTTAAAACAACGTAGGCTGATTCTCTTGGTTCCTGTGGCCAGAACTCCAAATGAAGGTGTTGGTAGGGCCAAACTCTCCCTGGAGGTTGTGGGAGAGACCCCTTCCTGCCTCTCCCAGCCTCTGGTGCTGGCCAGCCATCTGGGCTGTTCTTGGATTGGAGACACACCCCTCCGGTCTCTGCCACTGTGCTCACATGGCCTTTTCCTGCCTGTGGGTGTCTCCATGTGTCTCCCTCTTCTTATCAAGGACATCAGGGACAGGATTTAGGGCCACCCTAATCCAAGAGGACCTCATCTGAACTAAGTCACACCTGTAAAGATCTTATTTCCTTTTTTCTTTTTTTAAAGATTTCATTTATTTGACAGAGAAATGGAGAGAGCAAAAGCAGGAGTGGTGGGCAAAGGGAGAGGGAGAAGCAGGCTCCCCACCGAGCAGGGTACCCAATGTGGTGCTCGATCCCAGGACCCTGGGTTCATGACCAGAGCTGAAGGCAGACACTTAACCAACTGAGCCTCCCAAGCACCCCAAGACCTTATTTCCAAATAAGGCGCTATTCGGAGTTCCAGGTAGACATGAGTTTGAGTGGGGTGCTATTCAACCTAGCACAGGAGGAAAAACACCTCTGTCCAGCAGAGCTAAGAGGAAGATTTCATTTTGGCCCTGAGCCCACCACAGACTTGCCATCCTGTTGGACAGAAGTGAGGTGAGAGATGCACAAACAGGGGCTGAAGCCCCAGCATGCACCAGGCACCTGACTTCTCCAGTTCATCTTCTGAAGCTCGGTTATCCTCACGCGACCCCGGTCTCCGCTGCCTCAGGGCCTTTGCACTCCCCCTGCTTCTGCACATCCTTCCTCCAGACCCTCCCACGACTCCCTTCTTCACTTTTTTCAGGTCTCTGCTCGAAGATCAGCCTTTAGGCACCAGTCAAACGGCCCCTGAGCACACAGCCCAAAACAGCTGTCCTGTGATCATTTCCTAGCACCTGTCCTGACTCGTTTCTCCCCATCACACTGACTGGGTGATGTATTATATAGGCAGTTGTCTGTCTGTCTCCCCATAAGCAAAAGGTTGGTCTGGCTGCTGCTCTCTACGCAGTGCCTAGCTCAAGTCCAGGAACATAAAAAGCATAGAATGAATGAGTGAATAAAGCAGCGAGCACCCAGTTTTAGGCGGGGAAACTCAAGGCTCGGTGGGGTGAGAGCTCCCACTCAGGTCACAGAGCAGAGATCAGCACTAGGTCTGTCCTCCCTCAGGTGCAAGTCCTCCTGTCCAGGTTACTTCCACAGTGCCACCTGGCTCCCTGCCCTCCCCTCCTTTCAGGCTACTCCCACCCAGGACTCTGGGAACACCAGGTCTATTTCTGGACAACAGGCCCCTCCAGCCAGGGGCTCAAGGCTAGCTCAGGGGTGCGCAGTCCTGGCCGGGACCCCCCTGAGTGCTGGGACCCAGTGCTGGTCTCTGGCCAGGCCTGGACCAAGAGCCCACCTTGAACCCCAATTCCAAACCCATAGGCTCAACCCTCTCCTGAGCTGGACCCGGACATTTCTTCAATGCTGACGTCACCAGTGCTCCCTCCATCCCCATCTTCTGACCACCCCGAGCACCTGCCCAGCCGGTGTCATCCAACACAAGTGAGTCACCATGAAATCCAGCAAACAGGTGCCAGACCCAACGGGAAGGCCCTGCCACAAGCCACATGGGCTGCTCTGGCCACGGATGGCCAGACCCTTCCTGGCTTGGGGCCCTTCTGAGCCCACACATTCAAGGGAGACAGGCAGAAAGGGGTCTGCTACAGGAACAAGAAAGCCAAGCAACATTTTACTAAGCGCATCCCACGTGCCCTGCTCAATGCTACACTGGTACCATTTCTTAGGCTCTTCCTAACCCATTGACACAGGTACGGTTCAGTATCCCTGCTTGAAAAATGAGCACCCGAGGCTCTCAAAGAAACTCAACTGCCCACGGATTCATGTAGGCTAGCCGGATCCAACACCTGTGCTCTCGACCGCTATGCTTCCGTCAGGGCCAACCAGGAGACATCGCAGGGGGGCACAACCGTTATCAAGTCCTTCACATGTGCTAAGCTGCCTGCTTCTCGAGGCAAACTCAGAACGGTGGGTATGTATAAGAACCATTTTCTAGAAAGGGAAAGCCGGGGCCGTCTCTGGAAAGGCCCTGGCTGGCGTCTGTGGGAGTGTTAACAGGGCGGAAGGAGGAAGGAGGATGGCTGTGGAAACCGGAGAGCGTCCTGGAGGAAGGGGCAGCCAGAGCAGGACTGACCGAGGCCCAGCGGACAGAACGGACACGGTCCATCCCCAGGTCAGCCTGCTTCCTTGAACTCCAGCTTCCAGGAGCCACGGCGGCTTCCTTCTAGCCCGGGGATTCCGGGAAGCTTTCCGGCTGGCCAGAGCCACCCGCGCACCCAGAAACTCAATTTGGTGCGTCAAGGAGTCACATCCCCCGTGCGCAGAGACCTGGCACGAGGAGGGTAGAGTGCGAGGATGCTGCGAGGAGGGCTGTGATTGGTCCCCAAGCAACCAATCACGAAGCTTTACACACCGAGCCAGTAGGGAGGCTGCTGAAGCCTGCGGCAGCCCCGGGAACTCAGAGTGGAGCGGCAGGTGTCAGGGATGGGAGGGAGTTCAGGGGCCCACGCGGGGGAAACCGAGGCAGTCTGCACGCCTTCAGGTATCTGGGGTAATCCGCCTGTGAACTGCGGTTTCTGAACGGACACTGGGTAGGCGGTGGGGGTGCTGACTTCGAGACCAGAACTTGCAGCCATGTGTATTTCACATTTTTCTTTCCTCCCCCAGTGGCTGTAGGCATCTGAGTTCTGTGCCATCCATCTGGCACGGTGGCAGCACCAAGGGCTGAGGCGAAGAAGGGCACGGGCTCTGGAGCCAGCTGCCTGGCTTTACTCCCTAGTGTGCGACTTACTGCCATGGGCACTAGGCTCGGGCGGCCGGGCAGACTACAGGACAGCCAGTTCAATTTGAATTGCCAATAAACAAGGGACATTTTGGGGGGGGATATCATTATGTCCCATGCAACATTTGGGACATATTTATACCAAAAAACTGTATTCCTTTGGAATTCAAATTGAACAAGGCATTCTACTTGCTAACTCTAGCAACCCTACACAGCCGGGGGGAAATGTTTCAACTCCTCTGCTCACCCTCCTCGCCTCAAAATGAAGAGGAAGATGAAGTGAGTTAATGCTTGCTTACTTACTTACTCACTTGGTGATTAGAGGTCTACTCATGGCCATCCCGCCCGCTGGCTAAAACCTGCCTGCATGAGCAGGGAGCCTTCTTTATCTTGGTACCCCTGCACCCCAAGACTGGTCCAAGGACACCCCCAACCAATATTTAAAGAATGAATGACTATCCCACCCCTCTGGCTTGCACTAGTTAATGCAAGGAATGACACCTATACCTGATCGAGGTATTTCTTCCACACAGGTTCGGTGTTATCAGCGACAAATTCATTCCAGCCATGGACCCGTCTCCGCTGCAACACCGAGAACTCAGACAGCCCATTTTGTAAGTCCACCTGGAATGACACGGGTTAAGCACAGGCTCACCAGTGGGCCCTGAAGGACCAAGGAGCCCACCTCACAGAACTCCCACTTTGGAAGCCGGCCACTTCCAAAATCGACCAGGAAATTGGACTGTCCATCAAGGAGAAGGAACTTGTTCAAAGTCCCTGAGCAAACAGCAACAGACAGAGAAGGAACACCCACGTTCCAGTTCTTTCTTGACCTATAATTACCGCAGAAAAGACAACCTCGAGCCTAAATTTCAACGTGTGCAGTTGTAGCAGGAAATCCCAGAAATGTAGAAACATTTATATTTTCTTCTTTTAAAAAAATGGGCCTTGGGAACCTGAAATGGTGCAGCAACTGTGCACAACAGGATGGGGATCCCTCAAAATATTAAAAATAGGATCCTCACATGATGCAGCAATTACCCTTCTGGGTGAATAGATACCGAAGAAGTGGGTCTCGAAGGGATGTGTGTGCAGCACTATTCTCTCTCTCCCCCCCCCCACAGATTTTTATCTGTTTATTTATTTTAGAGAGAGAGAGAGTGTGTGAGTGGGGAGTGGGGGGGAACAAAGGGGGAGGGAAGAGGAGGGGGAAAGAATCCCAAGCAGACATCCTGCTGAGCATGGACCCCAACCACGCGGGTCTGCCTCCCATGACCCTAAGACCACGACCTGAGCTGAAACCAAGAGTCAAGTTGGAGGCTTAACCGACTGAGCCACCCAGGCTTCCCTTGCAGTGCTTTTCTCAAAAGCCAAGTGGAGGGAGCGGCCCAGGTGGCCATTGGTGGCTGGGTAGGCCAGTCAGGAGAAGGTGGACTGTTCGATCCCACCTCTATGAGCTGGCTCGAGCAGTCAGATTCCCAGAGGAGACGAGGAGAAAGGTGAGGGCCAGGGGCTGCATGGTGTGCAGTGGGGAGTTACGGTTTCATGGGGACAGAGCCTCAGTTTTATAAGATGCAAAGAGCTCTGGAGTTTGGTTGCACAACACAGGTTCAGTACTCCTAAACCATACACTCAATGATGGCTAGGATGGCAAATGCCACGTTGTGCGTTTTACCACAATTAAAAATTAAACAACAAAAAAATAGCTAAAATGATTATCTGGCACATGCACTGTGCCAGATACAATTTCAAGTTCTTTATACCAACTAATATTAAGCCGATGATTACGTGGGGCAACTTCGTTATCCTGGCTGCAGCGATGGCATATCCTTGATTTTAAAAAGTCGGCCACAAGAGGCTGGACCAGGTGAAAGAGGTGACAGGAGAAACTGAACTGATTTTTAGATTCATTTCAAAAGAGGGAAAAAAACCAAGCTCGTTGGCTGGACAGGGAAAACATCTAGGTGAGGCAAAACTATTTCCTTCTCTTAATACTAACAAGCGGAACTTGAATATAAACGGATGTTTGAATTATTCTCAAGAAAAGTCTGGCATGGGCGCCTGGGTGGCTCAGTGGGTTAAAGCCTCTGCCTTCGGCTCAGGTCATGATCTCAGGGTCCTGGGATCGAGCCCCGCATCGGGCTCTCTGCTCAGCGGGGAGCCTGCTTCCCTTTCTCTCTCTGCCTGCCTCTCTGCCTACTTGTGATCTCTGTCAAATAAATAAATAAATCTTTAAAAAAAAAAAAAAGAAAAAAGAAAAGAAAAGTCTGCAATGATGGGGCACCTGGGTGGCTCAGTCAGTTAAGAGTCCGACTCTTGGTTTTGGCACACGTCATGATCTCCAGGTCGTGGGATCAGGCCCCACGTTGGGCTCTCTGCTAGGCATGGAGCCTGTTTGGGACTCTCTCTCTCTCTCCCTCTGCGCTCCCCCAACTCACACGCTCTCTCTAGAAAGAAAGAAAAAAAGGGAAAAGGCTGCCGTGAAACACTGATGTTTCCAACTGTCTTGGGAAATGCTTTCCCAAATGTGATGGGTTATCACACACACACACACACACACACACATCGCCATGTTTGCTCAGTTTTCTAAGTAAATTAAAAACAGACGGCGAGCAACATTCCTTAGCCTTAGAGAAGAGCTTCATGGAGAGAAGGGGTGTGTGTGTGTTTTCTTGCACTGGCCAGGAAGTCAAATTCACTTGCGAAACATGTAAGTATCTGGTTTCAGTAGTTGCCAAAATCCTGCATTATAAAAGAGGAAGTGTGTGAACAGGGGCGATTAAAAGTTTGAACTTTCATGTCAGACCACCTGGACTCAAGTCTCACTGGCTCCTTTGGAACCGTGTGAGTTCCCATGTTCTCTGGGTCTCCAACTAAGAGAAACAAGGATACAGAGATTCGGGAAGTGCCTGTCCTCTGGCAAGGGCCCCATGAGGGTTGGTTCCGTGGACAATGACGATGACAGTCCATGGGGGATATCAGAACAGTTCAACATGAGCAGCATTTTCTAGCAAAGATGATAAAAATGTATCATTTGTGTTGCTTTCTTCTGAAGCTAAAACCCTTACCATACTGGCATCAAAGACAAATTCAATTCTTACATAAAACGCTTTGGCCAAATCCTCTTTGTGGCATTTGCTTGCTTCCTTGGGTGACAGAGCTACGACTGTTTTCTCTTTTTCGATGGCTTTCGATTCACACTGTCCTCCAATCTGTGAAGAAAGCAGGACTGCTGTTAAAGGAATTGAAATTTTGCACTGATATGCCGTTCTCAAAGTATTAACATACACAGAGAAAATGCCCCTATCTTAAGCTCAAGTTCATACAGCTCAAGTTCTCACAAGCTGACCCATACAGCCAGCCTCCAAATCAAGAAACAGACATTACCAGCCCCTAGAAGCAACCTGTGTTCCCCTCCCACAAGAGGCAGGGTGACAGCTGTCATGGTCTCTTGTCACCATAGGTGAGTTTGGCCAGGTTTGAATTTTATACAAACTTTACATATAAGAAGTAACCTTCAATAGCTACTTTCCCATGTCTGCCTCCTTCCACTCAGCGGTATTCGTGAGATTCATGCATGACTTGCATGCAGGGATGGTTGCTAATTTTCATGGCTGTTAAGTATTCTACTGACCGAGTCTATCACAATTTATTTATCTGTTCTCCTCTTGACGGACCTTTGGGTCCCTTCCAGTTGTTGATTGTTACCGACGCATCTATTCTGAAGCAAACTTACCCAACAGGATAGGCACACACCAAGCTGACAGAGCAGAGCAATAATGAACTCGTTTAGAGTCCTGACTCCTGAGCTTATTAAAGGATCCGGTCAGGTATGAGCTACACTGCAGAGAAAGCCCCCTGGTGATGACCCGTGATATCAGAGCCCCTTCGGTGTGTCATCTGCAATAGCCCAAGGGAAGGGGGGAGCCCAGCCGAGCTCTATCTGGCAGGCCTGGGAAGCAGCCATAAGAAACACCTGAAGGGCATGGGAAGACGTGAAAACCCAGGAGATCTCAATCGGGAAAATGCTAGGTATTTTTGCAAAGTGATTCTTAGTATTCCAATCCCCCAGGACGTGATAATCATCTTTTCCTTTTCCAGCAGGTTGTTGGGCATTGGGAAGGAGGAAGGGGCATGAGGCAGTGGCCAACCTCTTCCTTCAGCTAGAATGGAGATGGCAAACTCTCCTTTTCCTTCTTGCCAGCCCCCCATTCCCAACAGGCTCTCCCAAACCCCTTGTTGCATAGCAATGCTCTGCCAGCTACATCCATTTCCTGGAATTGTTCTTGCTTGTTCCGCGACCAGGAAGCATGGCCATGATTACATTCAACAGGCACCCCAATCTTCATGAGCTCTTCTTAGGTCAGCGTTTAAGAGAAATGTGCACCACAAAATGAGACATAACTTTTTTTTTTTTTTCCTTTCTTTCCTGTTCACAAGCTCTGGTTCCATCAACCCAACGCAAACACTCCGTTCTTGCTCACATCACACATGGACTCGGTCCTGCCGGGCTGGCCATTCCTGATCTTGCTGTTTCTTTCTGGCCAGAACCACACCCAATTCATTTTTTATGTAGCATGAATGACACTGAAAATCACAAATCCTGTCCGCTCCCACCCCATGCACACATACACCATGCTTGAAACACTGGATAGATTCTAGCTGCTGTCAGGATAAAACCCATGGTTTTCCATATGGCTGCAGCAGACCCCATGGCATGTCCATCCCCCAGGTAAAATGCTAATTCTTAGGCCCATGAGACACAGTGCTGCCTGTTGGAGGAGTCCTGTGTCCTCTCCCTGATGGCCCCTCTGCAACTGCCAGCAAGAGATTATCACCGAAATGCCTCTATCCGTGGACAGTGTGGCCACTCTGCAGGGTGGGGACCAGGGCCTGGGACTCGGGGTGTGCTCCACGAGCACTTCTCAGCCAGAGCAGAGGACATTAGTCGAAAGATGCATGCCCTCAGCTCCACTGAATGCACGAGTGGATGCACGCCCTCAGCCACAAGCCTCAGTTTACCCTCACCCTAGCTTTGCCCAGGTCACAGCCCAGCATCATGTGCCAGCCTGTCTCCTTGGGCAAGTGACAGCCTCTCTGATCACAATTCCTTCATTTGCAAAATGGGGACGATGATGCCTTCCTCGTCATGCTTTTGTAGAATCAAGCAAACACGGGCGCAAGGGGGGCTTGATGGAGCCAGACCCCCTCACTTCCGGGCTACACATCACAGATATGTGGGCTCACTTCTCTCATTCACCGCAGCGGGGCTTAGGAAGGTGTTGTCTACACTCACAGTCCCTACCTTCTGGACTCCCATCTCTTTCCCAACCCACTTCTGCCAGACCCCTCCCAGGCTCCATGGCTGCTGGGGTGTGGTGTGGACCGGAACATCATCAGGCAGAGCTCGCTCCATCTCACTGCAGGGTTTCAGAAAGCAGAGCCCTTGGATCCGGGGCTAAGCACATGCCCCCCGAGCCCCAACTGTGTGCGAGGGACCTCTGCTGGGGACGCTCACACTCACACGGGGTTGGCCTGGTGAGGATCCCAGCGTATGCCCACTGCCGCTGGAGTGGCTTATCCTGATCGAGGTCGGGTGCTCGCTCTGGGGCAGCCCCTGTCCCTTCCCATCGAACCCGATGGGGAGGGGGCACCCCTCCCATCTCTTTTCTCTCTTTTTTAATTATGATGAAATTCACATAGCATAAAACTAGCCATCTTAAAAGGAACAATTCTGTGGCATTTAGCACATTTCCAACGTTATGAAGCCACCACGTCCATCTAGTTCCGAGACATTTTCATTCCCCCGAAAGGAGAGCTGGGGGCATGATCAGTCATACCCTCCGCCCCACGCCCCAGCCCCTCACTGCTGCCTCCCATCTGCTGTCTCTAGGGATCCCCCATCCTGAGGATTTCATACAAATAGAATTACAAAATGCAATCTTCCACGCCCACCCCCACGCCCCGAGTGGTCTCCAAAGTGTTATTTGGCCACGGCAAACAGACCCACGTGGGCCTGCCAAATCCTCCCCAAGTCCTAAGGAAATGGTCTGGAACCCAAGGACTTAGAGTGTTCTTAGGGTGTTTTCACTAAGCGAAGGTGGCTTGAAGCTGACGTTTATCCCCTCGGAGGCTTCCAGAGGAGCCACCAAGGGCAAATACGCCAGTCGCTGGAAGAGGACTTGGCTGAGGGAGCAGGGAGCTCACTGCTGGCAGGTGCTTGCGTGGCACCTTGAAGGCCAGCTGGTCTCCCGCTGAGCCAGGAGCCAGGCTTCTCCTGCCTTCCCGCCCGGCTGGGGGATTCCGTTCATGGAAAACACAGAGTTAGACCTCAGAGACCGCTTCCCTGTTTCAAGGGCTGAGACATTATGTCTCTAAGATATTTGACCAAAACCTCCCCCGTGCCTCTGTTTCCCCCTCTGGAAAGGGAGGATTTTAATAGAGAGACTCAGAAGGTTCCGGGGGTTGATAGAAAACTAGACTCGGAGCCCCAAGGACGGTGTCTGGCCCCTGGGGAAGCTTAAGTGAACAGAAAGAACGGGAGCTTCCCAAGCAGTGCCCAGGATGCACGTATGCGGAAACCCACTCTCGCTTTATCAGACATGCTGGGCTCGGGAAGAAAAGGCGGGAAGGTGCCAAGCAGAGCAAATGTTCTATTTGGGGCACCCCAAGTGCCCTGCAATAGTGCCAGAGCGAGGCTCTGAAGGGTTTCAGAGGGAAGGATGGAGGCAGAGAGGAAGCCAAGGGCCCAGGGAGCCACACAGTCCTGACTCTGAGAATTTCCTAGTATGGGTGGGTGCAGTCATGGAGATGAAGGCATGTGGACAGAAGCAACGTAAGGGTCACAGTAACCCAAGAACAATCAGGCAGCCAGAGTCATTAAGGAGGTGACATTTGAGATGAGGGGCAAATGACCCAACTTCATGCAAATGCTTCCTTCTCTCCCAGGCTCCTGCAACCGGCTCTCCTGAGGCGTGTACCTGTGAACTACTCGAGTATGCTTTATCCTGCTGCTTCTCAACTAGTGCTCCTCAGGCCAGCATCACCTGGAACGTGTTAGAAAGGCAGATTCTCAGCCCTACCCTGGGTCTCACGGATCAGAAGCTCTGGGCATGGATCCCGTCGTCTGTGCTTCCACAAGACCTCCAGGGGACTTCGATGCACTCCAAAGTTGGAGAACCACTAGGATCTTGAAAAAATCCATTGCTGGGGCCTATTCCCAGGCCAGGTAAGCAGTGGGCTCAGCCAGCAGGAGTCTGAAAGGGCCCAGGTGATTCTAATATGCAGCCAGAGCCGAGCTGAGGATGCCTAGTTGGGAGATGCGCTCAAAGAGCAACCCTACGGGGTCCTGGTCTTAAGCGGCCACCATCTTGGAGAGAGAAGGCCATGGCCAATGGACCAAGCACCAGGCTGGGAGTGCTGGGTTGGAAGAGCTGTTCAGTCAGTCCAAGAGGGCTCCTTCCGCTTCCTGGAGGAGGGCTGAGGAGGAGACCTGAGGCAGCGGTGCACCCGTGTCCTTCTAGCACCTGGGCAGACAAGAGGAGTTGCCCAAGGCAAAGGGGGCTGAGAATAGCTAACAGGTCATAATGAGGACAGAACGCCACAGCCCCAGCAGCAACACGCAAAGCAGCAGAGAGAGCAACTAACATGTTCATATCAGACATCTTGCCCAGCATCTGACTCCTACCATCTCATTAGATCATCCCTCCAGCCCTCTGAGGCTGATGCACTTTTCATCCCCGTCCCTCTGATGAAGAGAAGGCTGAGCCGGCAGCCTCCTGGACCAGCTCTTTGTCCCTGCTCCGCAAACACAGGAAAACAACTTGGCAAGAACTGTGCTGAGCCCAGGGCACAAGGGAGAAAGCGCATAGAGAAACTCAACTTTCTGGAATCCTTGAGGGGAGGAGGGGCAGAGGTTGGTGGGAGCAGGGGAGAAGCTGGGCCTGAATGATGCCCCCCAGCAGAGGTCCCCGCCCTGATCTGATCCTCTGAACCTGTTACCACATGACCTCGCATGGCAAAGGGGACTATGCAGGGGTCCTTAAGGAGATCTCGAGCTGGGGAGGTGATCTTGGGTGATCCGGGTGGGCCCTGTGGGCTCAGAGTCTTTGTAAGACGGAGGCAGGGGGTGGAGAAGAGATGTGAGGACAGACGCCAGGGCTGGGGGCGACAGGATTCCCAGCACTGAAGGTAGGGGAAGGGCCACGAGGCGAGGAATGTGGGCCACCTTCAGAAGCTGGAAAAAGGCCAGGAATCAGATTCCTCCTGGAACCCCTCAGAAGGATCATAGCCTGGCCAACACCCTGATTTTAACCCAGTGAGACCTGTTGGACTTCTGACCTCCAGGACTGCAAGATCATGAATTTGTGTTATTTTAAGCCACTTGTGCTATTTGTGGTCATTTGTCACAGCAGCCCAAAGACACTGGCACACCAGCCACCGTGGGCCCCGCAGGGAACCCACACCTGAGCTCCCAGCTGCCTGTCCTCCCTGGGCCCAGGGCGCTGCAGATCCGCCTGTCCACCTCCAGCACCAGATGGGCAGCCTCACGGGGGAGCCGCTGCTCAGATCCGGAGTACACCCAAGTGCCCAGCACAGCGGTGCAAACAAAAGGTGCTCAAAAATGTTTGTGGGAGGGAGGCGGGACGGAGACGCAGAACAATCGAGCTGCCTGGAAGGTCTCCATACCCCCAGGTCCTGGCAGCCTTGCCAGGACCAGGACAGGAGGGAAGGTTGCCAAGGACAAGAGCCTGTGTGGACAGCAAGGGGCCAGCAGCTGGAAGGTGCGGTCACACACTACAGAATGGGGTGCTCCCAACTCGCTGGGCTTCCCCTTGCTGGTGCTGAGCCTACGCCCCATCCTGTGGCCAGGGCAGAGGCCCGAGTCTTCTGCTGAGTCTCCCCTCTTCGAATGAGCCCTTACTGGTCCCCTCATCCTCTCCCCAGCTGCTCACGGTGTGCAAGAACCCAGGCCCGTTACCTCGGGAAAGCAGACACAGTCCTTGCCCGAAATAATCAGGACAATTAGGAACAAGAGAAAACATAAAAGTCCTGGAAGAAATCAGACTGTTTTCTCTTTTGTTCTGTTTTAATCTCAGCATGAAAAGGACTTTTTGAACACAAGACAAAGGCAGATGCCATGAAGGCAAAAAAAAAAAAAAAAGAAAAGAAAAGAAACAGATAAATTCACAGCCTAACAGTGGGGTTGTCTTCCGAGGACAAACATGGGGCTGGGGAAGGTCCTGCGGCTTTAGCGCTGACGAGGAAGAATTCTGCACACGAACCAACAGCTCTGATTCACCAAGGAGCAAAAGACCACCAAGTCCTCTTTCCACAGAATGGACAAAGGGTATGAACCAAGAGTTCCCAGAAAGGAGGCAGTAACTGTGACGTGTCAAAAGAGAATCAAACCCAGGCCGGAGGGCACCAGCCTTCCCGTTTCCGGGGGGAGGTGCAAGGGGTGCCCGTGGGGCTGGGAAGGGGGACAGAGCTTTGGGAAGGCGATCTGGCCATCTCAGAGTCTAAAACCGCCCTGCGCTAGCAAGTTCCTTGTCCTCTTCTTCCGACTTGTCCACTGCGGGGCAGTGCCTGCTCAAAGTCGTCCGCGGCAGTCCTGCGACAACAGCCAACTACTAGAAACCTGTGGCCCCAAAACACTGTGCTGCGGGCAAAATCAGCTGCCGAAAGCTTTTTATTTACCTGTGCTGAAAAAAGTGTGACCTCCACACAGTCGTGTGCACAAATATCAAGTACGCACCTGGATGCCTTCTCTTACGCGTGGACATTCGAGTGACGCGTCCCCCTACGCCGATGCAGGGGAGAGCCTCTGTGGTACTTGGAAGGCTGCCCCGTGCCCACTCTCTGTCCTTGGCGCCTCAGATGATGAGCCACATTTGGGTTTCTATCCACGGGGACTTATTTTGGGCCACCACAGAAATGAACACAAATCATACAAATGTCCTCTGGGTCTGTCTCCTGCTGCCCACTGTTACCGCAGAGGGACACACCTGTGTTGCTCCATGAACGACAGGGATGGGAAATCGTAATGCATCCTCTCTTGGTGCTGTCGCATCGCAGGCATGCCACTGAGCGGATATGCCACACTTCACTTACCTACCGCATGTGGGTGGGCATTTCGGTTGTGTCTGGTTTGGCCTATTACACGTAACACTTCCACCCAGAGCCTGTCTGTAAGCAGGTGCACGGCCTCCTTTCCCCCGGGTGGGATGCTGGACCGTCTGCACACGTGCCTGGAGTGACGCCGGACACCGCCAGGCAGTTTTCCCAAGTGGCGGTCCCATTAACAAGAAAAGGGGCAAAGAGTACTAAGTTAGCCTACGGATAGCGAAAAGGGAAAGGAAACCAGGGTTCATTGCCTTTTGGGCTGGGAAAAGGGTGGCAAGAAGACAGAGGTGGCCAGGGACTCCTAACATCTCCCTTTTCCATCTTCTCGAATCTTGAGTGGCCAGTTAGGGTTAGGGTCCCTAACTGCTGATTCAAAGAGGAAGGTGGTGTGGACCAAGCCTGGGGGTAGGGGAGCAGAGCCTGTGGAGGAGGGGAGGGGGCTTCGAGGCGGAAGGAGTGCTGGAGAATCCAAGACGACGCAGATGCTCAGGCAGGTGGGGAGGACAAGCGCCCTGGGATGCTCGGCCACAGAGGCAGAGGCAGGCGAACGTGGGGGAGGAGCGAGGCAGGTAACCCCATGGGGACCGCCCAGGACTCTTCAATGTTAAGGAGAAACAACCCTGAGTCAGCTGGGCAGAGGGCGTGCGGCCTGGCCGCCGACTCACTGATTGGGGCTCTTGTCTACTTCCCCCAGCTGCCCGCTGTGCAACCGTCCGCCAGGCCCTCAACTTCTCTGAGGCTGCCTTCTCCTCTGGAAGACGGGAATCATCATATCCCCACGCCCTGGACTGCGGAGTCAGGGCTCTTAAGTTCCAGCCTCAGGGCGACCCGGGTTCCAGATGTCTTTCCGTGTGGGACGGTGGTGTGGCCCCGCCCCACCAGATACTACCCACAGGACAGAACGAGACACACGGGGCACACGCCTTTTGCGGGGATGGCCAGTGTGGTCGGGGACCCCGAGGAGCTGCCGCCCAGGTGAGGTGGTGGCCAACGTGACCGGGAGCCACCAGGAAGGGGAGGAGGCTGGGTACAGGCAACACAATTGTGCAATAAGTAAACACACCACCACTCTCACTGGCAGAGGGAGAGAAGGTTCTAGAAGAAGGGGGCACTAAGATGGCAGTACTCACGGGATGGGACGGAATCAGTGCATATATATATATATGACAGGAACACGCAAGTTCATGATAAGATGAATGAATGAATGAACAAATGAATGAATGAATGAATAAGCGAGCACGCAGAGGGCAGCCTTCCCTCCCCCCAGAACACCAAGGAAGAAAGGAGAGAGCGACACAACTAGAAGATTAGTAAGTAATCAACTGGGGTAGGGACCACGCCCAGATGCTAGAAGCAGAGTGAAAAGATATGAGACACAGGGTATGGACGCAGCCTGCACACGACTCTCCATGAAATACTTACTAGTTATGACGGGGAGGTCAGTCACTTTATGGAGGAGGAAGCAGACAGGCAGGAGCCGGGAGAATCCAGCATCCAGCACACGCAGGCTGACTGGGGTCCCAGCTCCTAGGACATCTGCCTGACCCCGGGCAAGCCTCAGATTTCTGCAGGGGGTTTTGTAAGGATTCAAAATAATGTGGTGCACCCATAGATATTCCCTGGAACATTCTTCTAAAAACTGAAAAAAAAAAAAAAAAAAAAAAAAAAAAAAAGAAAGAAAAGAAAAAGAAAAGGAAGCCATCTAAATGCCCAGCATCAGTGGGTGGGTTACGTAGAAATCCGTATATACCCACTGAAGAAAGAATGTTCTCCATCTGCGTACGCTGCAGGGGCAGGGAGAGGCTGGAGGGGTTGCAGCTGGCGTGCACAGTATGATTTTATGTCTATTTTTTTAAAGAGACACTACATAATGGTATATAAGGCATAATTACAGAGATGGGGGCTGCCCTAAATGCTTTACGCAAACCCAATCATTCCATTCCATAGCTGATGGCTGTGGTGAGTGAATGCCCTATTGAACAGAAAACTAAGGAATTTGCTTGGGGGGCTCACCGCTGGCAAGTGGCGGAATAGAATCTGCTTGCAGGTACCTGGGCTGCGGACATCAGCGGTCAGGTGTCAGGGCTCCTAACCCAGCCTCTCAGGAACTGCACAGGTGAGGGGCCAGGACACAGAGCAAACAGCAGACGGTCGTCAGTTTACTGCAAACTGATTAGATACAAACGGCACCTCCCTCCACCCCCCTCCACCCCCCGCTGAGGAGGAAACTGGGAGCAAACAAGTGCCCAGTGGAGGACACTATTGTACGTATTTTTATTGTGGCTTCTGGGGGGGGGGGGGGGGGGGGAGCTTAGAAAGGAAAAGGAGGGAGGGAAGGAAAGGAAAATACGTACAGCTCCTGGATCATAAACGATAGTCAAAGAACAACGAATACTGGCATATTTCAATGACCAAGGAAGGCAAAACTATCACTCACATTTCAATGCTGGAATGTGGGGGAGGAAGAGACAGGGGGGATAGCTGCAAGGGAGGGGATTCCTGAAACTGGAGAATGAGAACTCTGCAGAAACCCCCTGGGCATCAGGTACCTCCCAGATGAGAGGAGGGAGGCCACCTTGCCTTGGGGGAATCTGCAGCAGCGTGAGTGCAAGTCTCAGTGCACCAAAGCCCTGCCACCTCCTCCAGGAAGTCTCCCTGAATTACACCCAGACCGCAGCAGTGAAGTCCCCATGTTCCCCCATACACAGGCTGTGTCCAGCCCCCATCTTACACATGCTTTCCTTCATGGGGCTTATCTCAATTTGTAATTCTACGCATACTACTAAAATTATTTGAGAACCATGTGTCTGTCCCCCCAGACTGTAAGCTCCATTCAGGAGGGTCAGTGTTTTGCTATTTTATCTTCAGTGCCTCCAAAAGGGCCTGGCTAACAGGAGGACGCCTGTCCCAGGAATGGAGAGGCTAACTGTGCAGAACGGTGGTTCTCAAACTCAAGTGAGCATGAGACCCCCCCACCACCAAGGGCTCGTTAAGACTCAGATTGCTGGTACCAGACCGCATCTGGAGAACAGCTAATCTACAGAATGAATGGACAAAAGTAGGGGACAGCCAGATGAAGGGTCTGTGTGGGGGCTGAAAAGGGGGAGACCAAACTAAGCACTTGTCAGCATGTCCGACTACTGACTTATGCCCAGTGACCCCCAGGGGGGCCAGCCCTATGGGTGTGCTCAGAAGGGTGCAGGCTGCATGCAATGCCTGTTGTCTATCTGGAAATTCTTGGTCATTTCCCCCACATTTTCCTTTTGCACTGGACCCTACACATGGTGGAGCTGGTCCTGCCCCCACCACTGAGCTCTTCTCTGGGCACAGGGCCGAATTCTCGACCCAAGTCAGATTCTTTTTTTTTTTTTTTTTTTTTTTAAGAGAAAGAGAGCATGAGCCGGGGGAGGGGGAGAAGCAGACATCCCAATGATCAAGGAGCCCCATGTAGGGCTCGATCTCACAACCCTGGAATCACAACTCAAGCCCAAGGCAGTTGCTCAACCAACTGAGCCACCCACGTGCCCCAAGACAGTGACTGATTCTTAATAAAAAATCCTGTCACTTTTTGGAAGTCAGAAAGGGAATCCAACACTTTCACTGACTCTTACCATAAAGGTCTCCACTTTCTGGCAAGGGCATTTGAAATATGCTTAATTTGCATTGCCATAAATAATAGGCCTCAGGCTGGAACTCTGGGTTTCTGGTCCCATTCTGAGCCCTAACCAATGCCTCCTGGTTGGGAAGGGTCTCCCAGGTCAGTATTCTTTCCCCTACCCACAAGGACCCCCAAGTTCAGTCTTGCTGGAGAGGCAAAGACAAGAGGTACCTGAGGAGTACATGGCATAATCCTGGGGTCAGCTGTGAAATAACCAGATCTAATTCACATGGTGGTTTGGTTTCAGTGGTTTGAAATATAAAGAATGATTACAGGTAGTTCCTGCCTTTGTTCCAGATCGTTCAAGTCTTCCTTTGCCCAGGGACTCCGGAATCTTGAAGCACTTCTTCCCCATTGTGTACCTGAGTTTCAAGTTGGGCCAACACATGCTTTGCTGGGCTCTGTTCCCAACCAATGGGAAGATGGGTGGGGAGACAGCGGAGTTGCAAGAACACAGTCCATCCATACCCTACCTAGGGACTTAGGGCAGATGGTGAGGCTAATAACACAACTTCAAGAGTGTCTGTAACCCCTACAGAAGTTTATATATTCTCCCATTATGGCCCACAGCCCCGCCCCACCAATACCCTTCAAGATTCTGTAAGGAAAATAGTGCTATGGGCTGAACCGTAGCTCTCCAAAATTCCTAAGTTGAAGTCCTAACCCTTAGTACCTCAGACTGTGACTGTGTTTAGAGGTAAGCCCTTCAAAGAGGCGACTAAGATGAAATCATTAGGATGGGCCTTAAGCCAATATGACTGGTATCCTACTAAGAAGAGAACATTTGGACACATCCACATGGAGAGAAGACCACGTGAAGACAGAAGGAGAAGACAGCTATCTACGAGCCTTCTAGTTCCTTCCTCTGAGGAGCTCTGGAGTGTCAGGATCTGCCGCTGTTAACAAGGAGGCTCATGACACTGGGATTTGGGACAGGATTTCTAAGATGGTACCTTTGGACACATTCTCCAGAGCTCACAGTTTTCTGAGAACTTCTGAACTCGAACTATGCATCTCAACAATTTCCTTGGTTAATATAGACCTTCTGGGGGGCCAATTTTTAACAAAACACTGTTATGTGACACTAGGGCCAACCTGTGTATTTGTGACAACCATCACGTGACACCCTGCAGGGATGAAAGGTTCTCAGTGGCTCAAGGAGGAAAAATGGGCAGGAGAATGGAACCATCACACAGCACACAGTATCCCAAGTCAACTCAGTGTAGTCACATCGCAAGTGGGGCCTGACATGAATCCAGTCTGCAAACAGAGCTACTTGCCGTAGCTGATGAGCGCCAAGTGTAGTAATCAATACCAAGGGAAGAATATTTTCCCCACAATGCCCGATGTTCACTTTGCCTTCAAGTTCACAAGCCAATTCTACTGTGTACCAAATGACAGCCTTGAACACTGACATTCACAGGTCGCTTGCTGTCCCTCATGCTTAAGAGGCTGATTATCCTACATTAGCAAACCAACTCTTGACATATTGAAATGCCATTTTGTACGCATACCTGTAAATAGACATTCTCAGCATAAGCATTATCAAAATCAAAATTCAAGAGGAGCCTAAATAAAGACTAGAGTTCAAGAGTAATGAAAACAGTAGGAAAAAGATAACTATTGGGCAGACGATGCACCAGGTGTGGTTCTGCTTTTTATGTAACTGAGCTCATGGAAGAAACTGTTCTTTTCCGCCACTGGCAGCCTCAACCCCCAAGCATCCCTGCCTCTTGATTTTCACACACTTGTGTAATCCAAACCTCCACCCCTGCCCTGAGCATGGGCTAGACCTAGACTCACTTTTTTTTTAAGTTTTATTTATTTAAGTAATGACTACACCCAATGTGGGGCTCAAACTCATGACCCCAAGATCAAGAGTTGCATGTTCTACCAACTGAGCCAATCAGGAGCCCCTAGACTCACTTATGATAAATAGAACATGGCAGAAGAGATGACAGCACTTCCAACGTTGGGTTATAAAAAGCCTGTGACTTCTAGGGTTTTTTTTTTTTTTTTAAGATTTTATTTTTTTATTTGGCAGAAAGAGAGATCACAAGTAGGCAGAGAGGCAGGCAGAGAGAGAGAGAGGGAAGCAGGCTCCCCACCAAGCAGAGAGCCCGATGCAGGCCTCCATCGCAGGACCCTGAGACTGTGACCCGAGTGGAAGGCAGAGGCTTAACCCACTGAGCCACCCAGGCACCTGGCTTCTAGGCTTTTACGGATGCTTTCTCAATCTCTCTTGGATTATTCACTCTTGGGGAAGCCATGCTGAGCCATGAGGTAGCTCTGTAAACAGGCTCACAAAGTAAGGGGCCTGCAAACAACCACAAGAAGGAGTTTGGAAGTGAATCCTTCCCCTTCCACACTGTAAGCCTTCAGATGAGACCACAGCCCCA
This sequence comes from Mellivora capensis, assembly GCA_004024625.1. Taxonomy (NCBI): domain Eukaryota; kingdom Metazoa; phylum Chordata; class Mammalia; order Carnivora; family Mustelidae; genus Mellivora; species Mellivora capensis. Next base: position 167,805 of record PISX010000324.1, read on the forward strand.
GGCAACAGCTGGACAACAACCTCAAGAGAGACCAGATCCAGGAGCCCCCAGCTGAGATGCACAGATTTCTGACCAACAGAAACTGTGCAATGATCGTTTGTTGTTTTAAGCCACTGCATTTTTCAGTAATTTGTTATACGGCAATAGATAACCAATACAACCATTCAACATCAGTGGTTGAGTTTTTTAAAAATGTCACTGGTCGGGCACCTGGGTAGCTCAGTTGGTTAAGCAATTGCCTTTGGCTCAGGTCATGATCCTGGAGTCCCAGGATTGAGTCCCGCATCAGGCTCCCTGCTCCATGGGAGTCTGCTTCTCCCACTGACCTCACTCGTGCTCTCTCGCTAATAAATTAAAAAAAAAAAAATCTTAAAAAAAAAAAAAAAGGAAACGTTTAAAAAAATGTCACTGGTCATGTCAAAATTTAGTTGCTACACTTGTCCTTTATGATTTTATTATAAAGTTAGTAGCTTTTTTGAGTTGCATTATACACACACAACTACACTTACTGCAAGTTTTATGTTTATACTTCTTTAAGTTACCCTTTGATACAAATAATTTGGCAACACTGGAAGGTTGCAATACACGGCTTCAAGAAGTCCTATCTCGCTATATTTTGAGAAACACTTAAGGATTTGTGTGTGAGTGTCTCAGAAGTCCCTCCTGTGCCAGGTCTTCCTGCAGCCCAGGTGTGATCTCTTCAAAATGCAAATCTGATTATGTCTGTTTTGTTTATTTCATTCCTAACGTTCGCGCATCTGTGAACGAGTGAATGACCGCCATGACCTGATTTAAACCTTCCAAGAGTTCCCTGTTGCTCCAGGGATAAAGCCCAAATGTTTCGTAATGGCTATGCTCTGAATTTGGTCCCCATCTCTGCCCACCAGGAGAGCAGGGAGTGTGTCCATCTTCTTTTACACCCCATCCGAGGCAGGCAGCCCTGGCCTGACACACGTCAGATGCTCCGTGAACCTGGGTTGAATGCACGGGTGACCACTACGTGAGTCTGCTGGAACCCCGTCTTCACCCCAGAAAGCCCGAGGAGGATGAATCAGTTCACCGACCAGGAAGGCAGCACAGGGTGGAGCGCCAGATGGTTAAGAGATGGGGAGCCCCGGGTCAAAGATAACTTCCCTGGAGTTGGCATCAAGTCCTCGGGAAGCAGGAATTTCTGGTCCAACGTTCTCCTCACCCACCATTCAGGTTAAAACAGAGAAGGGGTTTTTTTCCCAGTAGTTGAATTAAGAGGATCTCTCAAACCCCTTCCTTGTGGGGATACTGGAAATACGGGAAGAACAAGGCATTTTCAGAGCCATAAGCTCTGTGCTCAGATTCACCCTCTGATGCTGGCCCACGTGTCCCCTGCCTGGCCACTCTGCTTTCTTGGTCCCCATTATACCCCAGACCCGCCCAGATCTCTGATTAAATATCTCTTGGTTTCTCTGTCATCTGTGGCCTCCCCCACAAGCTTCATTTTGTACCCAGCTGTATCCTTAGGGCTTGGGTCCACCTGTGAGCCTCCGTGTCCTTATCGATGATAGGATTATAATAAAACTGACCTCGGCACAGAGAGACAGAAGACAGAGCAGAAGACACAGCAAGTTCTCAGCAATAAACTGTTATAGAGGTGGCCGGGCAAAGCGGAGAGGGTTCGGAGGCTGCCCGGAACACCGCGCACAGCACGTGCTCTTAAGAGTTACAACTCTCATAGAAACGATTGCTGTGAGCACACTTGGCTTTTTTCCATTTTTCTTGGCAAAAGAGGGTTCAAATGGGGGAAGGAAGTGTGAGAGCGAAGGAGGTTCAGGCTCTAAGCTGAGCTGGTGGGAAACAGGTCCCCCCATTCCCCCCTCATCGCCCCCCCTCCGCCAGTTCCTTTCGGTGCAACCTCCTGGGTTTGTACCAGGACCCTTCAGAGACAGGACATTATTTTTTTTTTTTAAGAGATAGGACATTTTGGGGCACCTGGGTGGCTCAGTGGGTTAAAGCCTCTGCCTTCAGCTCATGATTCCAGGGTCCTGGGATTGAGCCCTACATCGGGCTCTCTGCTCAGCAGGGAGCCTGCTTCCTCCCTTCTCTCTCTCTGCCTGCCTGTGATCTGTCTGTCAAATAAATATATAAAATCTTAAAAAAAAAAAGATAGAACATTTTGTTTCTCATCAAGCCTTTGCTGCTGGGGACCTGGGTTGCCAGTCTCCCCTCCACTCCCCACCGCCCATCACCCACCCTTCAGGGTGCTACCGAGAACATCCGGGTCCTCGACCAGGTGGGTGAACTCCCCACACACCTACAGATAGGTTGAGGACCCGTCATACCCTTGAGGACCCCTCAGAAGAGATCTGGAGGACTGAAGTCCACTTTGGTGCCAAGGTCAAGCTCACCCCAGCATCTCTAGTTATGTTACATGACCCCCATACCCAGCACACCTGGACATCCTATTAAATCTAATCAACCACACATCAGGAGTGTTTGAAAAACACCCAGCATGATGCAAAAACCACGAGAGAGTCATGCAGAAAAGGCAACAATGTTGGCAAACTGACTTCACACTCCTTCAGCAGAAACCAGGGCAGGACATGTGGGTAGAGAAATTGATCTCAGCAAAAGAATCAAACTCTACAAGCCATGTTGAACCCACATGTCCCTTCAGAAACACAGAGACGATGGGAGAACTGCTAGTTACATAGTCCTATGGTCCTACAGCCCCGGCACCGGAATTCTCGTGCTAACCTGCACATATAAAATACTATTTATTTAATGCACAAATATTTAGGAATCATACCACAAAACCTTTTTGACTGTTGTCATTCTTTGGGAGGAAAATTCAATAGTTTGAGTTTTTCCATCTGCTCTTTTCCATTAAAAAGTAAATTGAACTGGGAGGTCAGATGGCCGTGTTCTCCAGAGCATGCCCAAGGCACTATTTCAGGAATTTTATTTTGAATGACTGATTAGGCTGGAAAAAAAAAAAAAAAAGTGTAATGCCCCCAAGAGGTTTTTGCAGGAATTCAGCGCTCTCCGCTCTCATATCCCGCAAGATGCAAAGCTAAGACTCCTACAAATTTATGGAGAAACTCACCGGGTCATCCACTGAGCCCGGGTTCTCCAAGTGGAAGGGCTTTTTTGGACAGCTGTGTCAGTTCAGCCACTGGGAAACCCCTCCTCTCCCCAATCCTCCCATGCCCTGGGCCTGAAAATTACGTTGATTTATCTTAGAGGGTCCCCTGGAGGTTGCTAAGTCATACAAACCTGAGTGCTTTTCAAAACTGCGTTGCAGACATAGGAAGCAAAGCTGGGAGGCCTGACTGCTCTTTACCCTAATTCCACCATTATTATTACTATCATGGCTAAAACATTTTCCCCAGGTGTTTTCGCTTTTTTACATCACTTTTTTTTTTTCCCCAACTCAAGTAAATTAAAAAAAAAAAAAAAAAAGAAAAAATCCATACAGCAGCCTGAGTGCAGAGACCTAGGAATTTACATTCTCCGGAGCCAGAGAAACCTAGGTGAAGCTCCTGGCTGGGTCGTTTGCTAACTGGGTGCGTCTTAAGGGGCACGTGTAACCTCTCTCTGCCTCAGTATCAAATCCACAAAATGGGCTGTCTGTCCTAAGAGGCTTAAATGGCGCGAGCGCGGCTCAGAACAGAAACAGGAGCTGGCGTTGCTCCAGAGATCCTTCTAGAGCCAGGGGCAGGAGGGCGAGCTGCGGGAGGGGTCCCGGAGGAGGGTGGGGTGCGGTGGGGTGTGGTGGGGCGGAGGGTCAAGTCGCGCGGCCCGCGTCGGGTCGCCTGGACTCACCAAGATTTCCAACTCGCTCCTCTCCAGGGGCTCGTACAGGTGGCCCGCGCCCGAGAAGGGGAGTTTCTGCAGGAACTGAGAGAAGCGTCTTCCGACCATGGTGGCCAGGCGGAGGCCCCTTGCTCTGCCTCCCGTCCGCCGGCGGCCGCCCCTGCCCGCGTCCCTCGGTCCCCGGCGTGGCCGGGACTGGCTGCGCGCGCCCAAACCTCCAGGGCCGGGCCCGGGTTACCAGGTAGCCGCCTACCTGCCCGCCGCAGCTGGGGCCCCGCCCCCGGGGCGGAGCTCCGCGCGCGGCTGCACCTGGCGCACCTGGCCCCGCCCCGGGAGCCTGCCGTGGACTTAGCCACGGCGTGGACAAGAATCACCTGGAGCGAGGGATGGGGTGGAGGTGGGCGAGCGAACGCTGGTGGAAAATGCGGATTCCCGGACCTCGCCTTACCCTGCATCACCGGGTCTGGAGCTGCCCGGGGAGCTGGACTGTAATGAGCGCCCGTGGTTCTAGGGGGGCAGCGGAGTGTGGTCCATCCTAAGGCGTTGGGAGCACCGCGGACCCGAGCTGAGTCACACGCCTACCAAAGCTGCGCGGCTCCGAACGAGCCACGTGGCCCCTATGAGCCTTGGTTGCTTGTCTGTAATGCAAGGAGAAGGCCAAGATCTCACCCCCAGGGAGGGCCCTGGGAGTGCGTGCCAGGGTGGGGAGGAGAGCCGGAGCACCCCGCTGCCTTTGGGATCCGTGGGTCTTGGACAATCTCTGAGCCCTTCATTCTCGTTTACAGAATGGGCTCCTGCACTTGCTAATCATGGGACCTGGGGCAGGCGTCTTACATTTCCAGCTTTAACATACCCACCGTGAAATGACCACCCTGATCGCACTCCTTCATAGTGAAATGGAGGGTGTGTTGGTGCTATCACCAAGATCACAGGGAAGTTTCTGGACCCAGCTGGCTCCCAGAGCAGATGGGGAAGGTACCCCCCGGTGGATGTCTTGAAGCTCTAAGGGGCTTTGGCTCCACGTGGCACTGGAATCCCTAACAAGCCCCGCCATTTAGTGGGGTGGTGGCTTTGGGGAAGGCCGTGAGTCTCCTCTGTACTTCAGTTTCCTAACTTATAGAGTGGGCTTCTTGACGATAAGAACTATAGAGCATGACATGGGTGTCTTTTTTGAGCGAATATAGGCCACCTACCTCAACTGCTCCCCACCACGTGTCTACCTCGGCTCCATTCCATCTGACAGGCTGTCCTGGTGGCCCTTCTTGTTTCTCCTGCCTCTTGTCCCTTGACCGAAAGAAAACAGCCTCCCAGCATCACACTGCCTGACTCTAATTGCAACAAAGGGCTAGAAATAATAGAAAAAGAAATATGCCGGCATGGGTCAGTCCAGATTTGAATCTCAGGCTTGTTCCTCCCAAATGCATGGCCTTGGGCAACTTTACTCATCTCTCTCCACCTCATCCACAAAATGGGGATGGCACTACCAACCCCTGAACAGGGTCCCAGCAGGAAACAGGTGGCACCTTCACGCTGAGTGGTTGGGGGAGGGTTTGATCACCATGCTGCTTACAAAGGTGTGGGCAGGGTGCAGAGAAACATGAAGGGATTGCTCAGCTGCCCAAGATTAGCAGCAGTAAGAAACTGCTGCCATCCAAGGCTTGGAAGGCAAGAGGAGGGAGCAGTTACCCAGAGAAGGTAGCTGTATGGAGCTGGGAACTTCGGTGAAGGGAAACGGAATGGAAGCCACAGATGCAGACTCTCGGTCTGAGAATCTGAAAGAGAAGGCAGGAGGATGGAGAGAAGGTCTGGGGGAGCACAGGGGAGATACAGGGAGCCAACTGTGCAGTCCTGTAATGTTTCCATAGGTAGAGATCCTAATAGAACTATCTAGTCCCTGATATAGTAGATCCTCAGGAAATTTTATTTCTAATATAAAAGATACACAGGAACTCAGCTCACTTCTTTCTTGGGTCCTTGCCAACTGGCATGCCGAGATTTTGAGACAGAATTGGATCCAGGGAGGAAGAATGTCTTGTTGGCATAGAACTTCATGTTCTCCCAAGGGTGTCAATCAGGTGTGGTTTCTCCAGGCGGTGCAGCTTCCAAGAGCAGGGAGTGATGTGTTGGCCAGGTGCCTTTCCCTCCAAGCCCAACCTCTTGTGTCCCATCACAGAGGCCTCTGCTCCAGCTCAGAGATGTCAAGGCTAGAACTCATGGATCAGGTTTAAGAACACCCAGAGCATTCAGGAAGGAAATTCTGGGTAGAGGATATTGTGGAAGACTTGGACCTGTTGGCATGAAAAACAAAAATGGAGTGGACCACAGAGAAAGCAGTTAGAGTTACATGATGGAAGCCGCTGAATGGATACCTCGAGGCTGAAGTTTAATTTTTGTTTTCCTTGCACTGTCATCAGCCCGCATACCTGCCAGCTAATTCTCTTAATGTGTTGAGACTTTGTGCCTATTTTTTATGCAATTTTTGTCAATACTTCAATGGCACCAGAAAAGCTGGTATGTTCTTTGTAAGGGTATTGGTAAGCTGCCCTCTTCTTTGCAAATCAGTTCTGTATCTATTCATTCTAACTTTCTAGGGACATTGTTCACATCCTTACTTTCAACTACTTGATCTGACATGGGAAGAAAAGGAAGAGTTTCAAATTTCCCTAATTGCTTTCCCATCCATTCATTTCCTCATATGTCTGAATTTCTGCTTTTTGTATTATGATTCCCAGTTGGTTAGTGCATATCATTTACCTGTTCATGATGACTCTTGTAATTGTTTAATATCTCCTGTATCTCATTAAAACATACCCCTTAAATCCCACTTTACATAATTACCATTGCCACCGTTCTTCTCCACGGTTTAAGTCCGCATGATCTAAACGTGGCATCTTATTTTTAGCTGTTTTGTTTCATTTCCCCCTAGACTGTAAACTCTGTGAAGGCAGGGGACTATTGGCATCTACCATGGTAGATAATGTTCCTGAAACATGTTAAATGCCCCCCCGCCCAGATATTTATTTGGTGTGTGTGTGTGTGTCTCTCGTAAACTGTAGTTATTGAAATTTATTCTTTTTTAAAAAAAGATTTTATCAATTTATTTGATAGAGAGAGAGAGCACAGCAGGCAGAGCAGCAGGCAGAGAGAGAGGGAGAAGCAGGCTCTCCACTGAGCAGGGAGCCTGATGTGGGACTGGATCCCAGGACCCTGGGATCATGACCCAAGCCGAAGGCAGCCGCCCGACAGACAGAGCCATCTAGGCGCCCCTTGCAATTTATTCTTAGCCTGAGATTATTTGCATTTATGGGGAAATGCATTGTGTCTATATTGTTACAGTTATTACCATTAGACTGACTTCCATCATCCTCATTCACATTTTATTTCCACACCATTTGGGGGCAAGCACTCTGCTATTTGCTGTCATCTTTTACTTGGATTTCAGAATAAAATCCCACCGAAAATCCTATCAGGAATCTGAAAGCATTTCAGAAATAGAGACGGGGCGCCTGGGTGGCTCAGTGGGTTAAGCCTCTGCCTTCGGCTCAGGTCATGATCTCAGAGTCTGGGATGGAGCCCCGCATCGGGCTCTCTGCTTGGCCGGGAGCCTGCTTCCCCCCCCCCCTCTGCCTGCCTCTCTGCCTACTTGTGATCTCTCTCTGTCAAATAAATAAATAAAATAAAATTAAAAAGAAATAGAGACAAATATTTACACCATCTGTTTTGATTTCTTTTTACAATGTAAAGGAGGTTTTTTTTCGTTTTTCATTTTTCTTTTTCTATCCTTTGCTTTTTTCATAACCATAGTAATTTAATCTGATTACAAAAACTTCAAATTTTTTGTCTTGTTGTTGTCATGTGTTCCCCACTTTGCCCCAGAATCACCCCTGTTCTCTATATCCTTTATTTGTTCTCGAATGTCCATTCTTACTTAGCTCTGTCCTTCTGTTCGGATTCCACGATGATCACCACTGACTTCAAGAATTTGAAGGAAACCTTCAAGAATTTTCTGTCTGCCTTCAGCTGGCCAAATTCTAGAGGGCACTCTGAAGGAATCAAGTCCTGCATGATGGTTTGCTGGGAAACTTTCTGAGTTTGTAGCTCTGGTAGCAATGCCCATGGTTTGGCCAGCAGTACTGAGAGTTGAGGGCGGGACTCAGCCCAAAGCATCCAGCCTTTCCTGAAATATCTGCTCTGGGCACCTTCAACTATGAGGTCACGCCCTTCAGCTCTCATTCGCTATATGAAAGTGGTGTCATTTCATGTCCATAAATTATCTCCCAACAATACACTCCATTGGAAAGATGTGATGCAATCCCAAGGCACCTGAAACTTATTTAGTAATAAACCTCACTCACAAATTATAAGGTTGGCATTTTGAAGACATCCTTTTCCGAAAGGGTACACCATACAAAGGGTATCAGGTGGCGTGTGCGTGCATGTGGGTAAGCATTTAATTTTAAGAATGAGTTGGAAGTTATGGCTCCATACGCAAACCCTCAATTCTGTTTGTTTCTTTAATGGCCATGTATACGGGCAACAACATGATCATTTTATAGATGAAGACATTGGAATTAAGGAAGGCAAAGCTACTTTCATTCATTCAGCAAATAGTTTTAAGCACCTGTTACGTGGCCATGGACCCCTGAACACAAAAGACTATTCCCACATTTTCTCTCCTAGTAGGAGTGAGAGGCTGCACGTACATCGATGTGTAATGTAGAGTCAGGCAATGAATGTTGTGGTTGAGTAATGCCCACCCCGAAGGCATGTGTCACATCCTAACCCACAGAAACTGTGCGTGTAGCCTTATGTGGAAAGACAATCATTGAAGATGTCATTAAGTCAAAGATCTCAAGATTAACTGGGTGTCCTCTAAGCCCAATGACTGGTGTCTTCCTTATAAGATTCAAGAGAGGAGGGGGCTCCTGGTTGGCTCTGTCGGTGGAGAGTACAACTCTTGGTATCGGGGTCATGAGTTTGAGCCCTACTTTGGGTGTAGAGATTACTTAAAAATAACTTCTTAAAAATCTTAAAAAAGAGAGAGAGACGGAAGAAGAAAGACACAGACACAGGGACAAGGCTCCATGAAGATGGGGCAGAGATGGGAGGGCACAGCCCCAAGCCAGAGAACATCTGGGGCCACCAGAAGCCAGAAGAGGTGAGAAAGGACTCACCCCTTGAGCCTTCAGAGAATGGCCCTGCCCACACCCCATGCCTCGGGTGGAGAGGATCAGTTTCTGTAGTTTGAAGTGCCTCCCCCACAACCTCCGGTGTGTGGTCCTTTGTGGTAGGTGGGGTAGGGACTGGAGAGTGAGCGGGCTGGTTGTCAGCGTAGTAGGAGAGGTGACACTTGAGCAGAATAAGGACAGACGTGAATACTGGGACAGTCTTCCACGCAGAGACAGAAGGCACAGAGCCAAGGCCCGGGGTGAAAATGTGCTGTGCTTGTGTTACCACAGTGAGACCCGCTTATGTGAGACAAGTCACACCTTTGTACCAAAACTATAGTCACACACACACATGGCCAGTTTCTGGGCACCGCTCATATCACACTCTGCTTGTTACTTCTCCCATAGTCATTTGCCGAAAGGAGGGGGATGTTGGCTGAGCACTTCCCATAGCTGTAAGCATTTCTGGGCTTCCGAGGGACTTCATTTCAGCAGGAGGGAGCGGGGACAGCCCCGTGGAACAGGACACCAGGTGCTAAATGAGTGTGCCTTGGGACTTGCTTAATCCCAACAGGTAAATACATGGCACAGCTGCCCTTGCTCCTCCTCCCACATGCCCGTGGCGGACGTTGCCGCTCATTCATGGGGTGACACATCCCCACTGGCTGGGACAGGCCTGGGAACTCTTGCCATTATCACTTTTCTTACCTACAATTATTCAGACCTGGCACAGGAACAAAGCTATTTGCCAAAAGATTTCCAGAAGAGGAAGGAATGATCTCGGGCAGTTGGAGTCATGGAACCTTCTAGAAGGTTCCATAGGAATGTTCGGCTGAAAGAGAAGATTCCTGTGCGTCAAGTCCATCATGTGCACTAGGGTTCACTCTTGGTGCTGTATATTCTGTGGATTTTGTCAAACGTGGAACGTCACGAACGCACCATCATGGTATCATACAGATGGTTTCATTGCCCTAAAAACTCCCCTGTTCCACCTCCCCTGACCCCAAACTGCTGTCAACCACCGATCCTTTCATCATCTCTATAGTTTTCCTTTTTTGGACTGACTTACAGTTGGAAATTTGACTTTCCTTCAAAATCTACTCTCCTTTAAAAAATTCAAGAGCAGGATGGCTGGGCAGCTCAGCTGGTTAAGTGGGTCAGGGCACGATCTCAGGGTCATGGCACTGAGCTAGGCATCGGGCTCCACGCTGAGCATGGAGTCTGCTTGAGATTCTCTCTCCCTCTCCCTCCGCCCTTCCCCCCCGCTCTCTCTAAAATAAATAAATATTTTAAAAAATTCAAAAGCACCCAGACCCATCACCCAGAGTCAGAGAATTTCAGTCCAAGGCAAAAAACGTCCAAGGGCTTCCATATGTCCACTCATCAGCTTCCACTCCCCATGGTCACTCAGAGGTGAGCACCCAGGTTTGGCTAGGGTGCTCCCAGCTCTAACACTGCTAGCCCGGGCATCCCAGAAAAGCCCTCAATCCCAGCAAGGTTAGCTCCCCTCCCCCTGCCCCCATATTGTTCTAAGGCTCACACCTGCTTCAGCCGCCCCCTTGCTCCCCACCCCTTTTCCTCAAAGTCCTGACTCTTACTACGGCCGGGCCACCAAGCCCTGGCCCCTGGCTCTCTCCCCACCCGAGCAGGCCCCTCTCCTGGGCCCCAGGTACAGGCATCTCCGGGCCAGCCTCCACCAAGAACACTCCAGAGCAGCCCCCTCACTCCAAACCCTTGCCCCACTAACACCGGCTCACCGCTCAGGTTTGAACTGACTGTGGCTTCTCCTGAGAGGCCCCTCCGGATCCCTGGACCAGGTGAGATGTGGCGTCAGGGCCATCCCCACCCTCCCTGCGGATCCCACACACTCACGGCCCATTACTACATTCGTGAGTTTCAAAGAAGTTTCCGAGCACAAACAGCCCAGACACCCACCTGCCGTGAGGGGATGGACAGGATGCGGCAGACCCATCCAACGGAATAGTATTCGGGCATAAAAAAAGGCAAGAAGTGCAGCTCATGCTTCAACGTGGACAAACGAGGAAAACGTGCCAAGTGAAAGGAGGTGGACCCAAAAGGCCATGCACTGTCGACTCCAACTGTCGATTCCAAGCCTATGAAACAGCCAGAACAGGAAAATCCAGACAGACAGCACACTAGTGGTTGCCAGCATCTGGGAAGAAACGGAAATTTGGAGATGATGGCGTTTCTTTTTGGGGTGATGATAATTTTCTGGAATAAAGTAGAGGGGATGGTCACCGGACTTTGTGAATAGATTAAAACCTGCTGATGTGCACACATTAATGGCAGAAATGGTGAATTTGATGTTACACGCACTTTATCTCAATAACGAGATATAATTAAAAAAAAGACACTGTGTACGTGTTTACTGAATGGCAAATGGATGAGTTTATATGTAGTTAAACTGGGAAACCTGACCAGAAGCTAAATGAACAATTTCTACTGGCTTTTTCATATAATAAAACGAGTTCAAAGTTCCCGGTGACTCCCTTTGAAAACTCCTAGGGCCCTGGGGTCCCCAAGCGAGGTTGTGCCTGAAGGTAGGTGGCGGGAGGCGGGGGAGTTCTCAGTGAAGTAGCTGTTAGAATGGGGGAGAACCTTCCTGTCCTGGCATGGTGCGGCCTGACCTGGGCTCAATCCCTGACGGGGAACTCCAGCAGGGTCTCGGACTTGCTCGTAGCCAAGGAACAGAGAGGTGACGGTCTTCTGACTCCCATCTGGCTGTCCCACACTCAGTTCTTTGTGCCACTTTCTCGGTGACTTTGCAAAGATAAGCAAACGTCAGAGTGTGCCCCTCCCCTCCTCAAGGCCCCCCAGCCTGGGCTTAGCACAGCAGATGCTGCGGGCACCCACCTCTAGGGGAAGCTTGCTCACTGCGGCTCTAGGCATGAAGGGTTTTATTCTGGCTGAGCCAGAACTCGGGCTTAACGCTCCTGGCCTGGGAGAGCCGTGAGGGCCATTCTGGCAGCTTCCCAGGACCCTCCCAAAGGATCGGGTTCTGGCTGCTCACAAGGGTGCCTATGTGGACCACACACCCTTTGTCAGCTTCCCCTGCCTCTTCTTCCCACTCCTCTACTTCTGTTTCCCATGGGGTCACCTCCAGAAACCTTGGGAGCCCTCACAAGAACATGAGACTTCTCACACTGGCTTCTGCCAGCAGCTGCCAGCCGCACCCTGCCTCCTGGGTCTTGGGGTCCCGCCCCAGACCCAGACAAGGAGTCCTATTTCCTCCATTCAGGCCCAGGCTTGAGCCCCTCCCCAGGAAGCATCCCCCACCCCCACACCTCATTAAAATGTTCTTCACTGAGCACTTTGTGTACTTTGGTGTAAATTTTGCTTCCATAAAAAATTCTGTTAAAATTTAAACAAAAGCAGATGAAAGCTTAATGAGAAACAAGATAGTGACACAGTCTGACAGCATGTCCCTGCAAGATCCTTATTTGTTACAGAGGGAAGCCTGTGCTGTTACAGGGAAGGAAGCTGGCCGACCTCACCTGAACTGAGGGACCAGCGATGGGACAGATGACACAGCGTGACCCTGGATGTGACGCCCGCCCATGAAAGGGCACTTCGCTGCTGGGTATCCCCGCTAAAACACTTACTGTGAATCCTAGCGTGAGGAAATACACCCTCAGCGTGACGGGGTCCACTGACTTGAACTCCTCAAAAATGTCAGCTTTGGGGAAGACCAGGAAAGGCCGTGGAAGGCTCCAGATCCAAGGACACTGAGGAGTATTAACAATCAAATGTCACTGGGATTCTGGATCAGATCCTGGGTCTTGGGGGGAAAAAAAGTCTTTATCTTTGGCTCTAAAGGACATGAGGGGAACGATCAGTGGACTTGAGGCAGGTGTGCAGATAGATAATGGTGTTTTATGGTGTGAATTTCCTGGTTTTGTACTCTCCCTATGTCAGAGAACGTCCCTTTTTGGAAGGGCGTCCTGACGCTTTCAGGAGTGAAGGAGAGAGGGAGGCAGAGAGAGGTGGGCAGGGGGAGCACACAGGCAGACCTGGGGAATCTAGGGACGAATGTATGCAAATCTGAAAAAGTCACAAGTGATATGATTTGGCTTCTAGAACATTCTTGCTGGCACAGGGTCATGGAGATGGAGAGCTGCCGAGTGGGTTCCGGGGCTGGCGGGGAGGAGGGTGGTTGCGTTTGCAGGTAGGAGAAGGGATCTCTGTGGGGAGAAGCGGGTCCGTGTGTTGACTCGGGTGTTGTCTGCGGGCATCTAGGCGTGGGATCTGATGGCTGGAAACCTCCCAGCCGAGCTGCAGCTGCATTTCCCGGCCCTGACAGATGTGGGGCCGAAGCCACTAGCTACCTAGCGTGGAGCCACGTGAGACACAGTCGCTGGGGATCCCGAGTCAGAGGGACACGGGGCCTCTCTGCACAGTTCCTGCAGCGTCCTGCGAATCTGAGATCATTTCAGAATAAAAAGTTCAAAAACTAAAAGAAACGGTGCCCCACCTTCGTCAGCCGGCATCCCCCGTCCTGGTTTGTTCTCTCCTGCTGTTTCTGTTCACTGACTTCCCTGCTTCGGTTCCCCACCCAGACCCCGTGGGATCCGTGTTCCCCATTCTGGGGTTCCCCTCCCTCAGCGTCAGGGGCTTCCCCTCTAACATTCAGAAGCTGTGGATCTTTGCCAGTTGCAGGGCCCAGCGTGGCTGATCATCTGACCACAGCCACAAAGCTAGGAGAAGAGGGAAAGATGGAATCGGTGTCCTGGGAGTTGGATGCAAGCACTGGCCCACAGAACTGCCACGCTATAAGCCTCCACGCAGAGACTCATTCATTCATTTGATCATTTACCCATTCAAAAATCCAACATTGAGGGCCTACTACATGCCTGCACCAGGGAGGGGGTGACACAGAGTCCTTGTCCTCCAAGAGCTCTGGGTCTGGGGGAGAAGGAGCAAACCACATGGCACACGCCACAATGTCACAGCATGCAGGACCCCGCGGGGGCCCAAAGGGGCACATGACAGTCTAGCCAGAAGCTCAGGGAAGACTCCCGAGGAGGTGGTGCAGAGAAGTCTGGGCGGGGAGAAGTGGGGGGATGCACAGTCCAGGAGAAGGGCACTTGCACAGTATCTGGGGCTCTGGGCTGACATGTAATCACAGCAGTCATGCTCTTGGCCCAGCCTGGGAAGAAACGCCCGCAGAGGCAGCCCTCCGCCGTTCACAGGTCGCACCATCCCAGGGGAAGCCCATGGTGGGACCCAAGCACCCAGGTCCCAGTCTGATGGCTTTTCCACTTCTTTGGGACCTTGGGCCTCATATCTCACCCTCTGAGCCTTGGCCTCTCTTATCTCTAAAAGGAAGAAAATTACACACACCTTGCAGGCGGTCATGAAGAAAGACCGGATTAGGGGAGAATTGCCCGGCCCTGGGTATACCCGGGACAGACCCCAGCAGGGCTGCCTGGTGAGCTTGGGCGGGCTGGTTAGAGGCTGGGGGTGCCAGCCACACCATTACAGACTGGCAGATGCTCCGGGGGCGGAGGACGGGCGCCCTTGCAGACCCCACCTGTCTGTCCACCAAATAGCTCCACACAGCAGGGGTTGGTTGTGGAGCCGGGCACGGGACAGTGCCAGCCCCAGGCAGAAGCCAGGTGAACAGCCACAGGCCTTGTCTACATCTGGGTGTTGTCCCCTGACCACCTCCTCCCGCCTGGTAAAACCTTCTCTGAGTGTCTTGCCTTGGGCTTCCCCAGAAGCAAATCTCTGTTTGAGAGCAAGTGGTTTATCCTGGAGTTGAAACCTTGGCCGAGGGAGCAGGGAAATGAAGCAGGGGAGGAAGGGAAGGAACCAAGAATGGGGGCCTCGTGGAGCCCGTCGCCGTGCTGGGCACCCGGGGCACCGTCTTGCCAGGGAACCTGCGGTGACAGCACAAGACCGTTGTCCCCACCACGGAGAGTGGCGGCTGGGGCGGGGGCACTGAGGGCCACAGGGACACGTGCAGACCATCCTCCCCTCCCCACTGTGTTCCATTCACTGACAAGTCCACTCTACCCCGTTCCTGGGCACAATGGGAGCCACGAGCTCCGCTGGCCTGTTTTTCCTTTCGCTCGGTTCCACTTCCTGGGCTGCTGGCAGAAGAAAGCTCGGCAAGATCGGGAGAAAATGCCCATCTGCGGTGGCTGCCGACGAGGTCTGACCCCATGCTGCGAAGCCATCTCGCAAATGTTATCACGGTTACCTTGTTAAGTGTAAAATACGACAGTCCTAAAGAGCCACACAAAACCAAGGTGTGGCTTGAAGAATGCTTATCATGGGAACCCCTGGAAGACACCAGCCAGCGGGGACAGAGGGTGGGACATGGTCACCCTGCCCAGTACCCTCCGCCAAGAGCAACAGCCCCCACCCCACAGAGGTGCCCATTCTCCTGACTTTTCACACTCACATGTTCATGGCTTCCTTATCCGCCACTCTGCTTTGGTCTTGTGCGTGTTGCTAACTTGGTGTGTCCTTTGAATTCCTCGAACCCTCAGGTTTCCTATCTGCATTCATTTCTAGTCACCACAGTAAAAGACCATCGCGAGCTTGGTGACCTAGTGACGCTGGGACTCGCCGGCTCAGAGCGTCTAGATTCACAGATTCACTGGGCAAACTGACTCCTCACTGTCCCGGAGGTCAAATGCCCGAAACAGTCCCGCTGGACTGAGATCCCGGGGTTGGCAGGGCTGCATTCCTCCCAGAGGCTAAGGGGACAATACAGGCTCTTATCTCTTCCAGCTTCTAGAAGCCGCTGCATTCCTCTGCTCCTGAGGCCTCTTTCCATCTTCAAATCCAGAAATGGCTGCTCAAGTCTTGCTCATGCTGCTTCGCCTTCCTTTTGACCTTCCTGCTTCCATTTTACAAGGCCCTCCCGATTGCCCTTGGCCCATCCAGATTATCTCCCTCTCTCAAGATCCTTAACTTGCGCACACCTGCAGAGTTCCTTTTGCTACATGAGGTCATAGGTCACATGGACAGCTTTAGGGACCATTTTGCAACCTCCCACTCCATCTAACTCACCCCCCTTTACAAGTTACCTATTGGGGAACCCAGGCCGTGTGGCCTCTAGCATCCCCCACCATCTGGATTTGGCAGATCGCACACTCCAAGTGCAGCTCTGCATGTTCTTCTGTCCTCGACCTTGCTGCAAACTGGCAAGATGATCATGATCCAAGGCCAGATCAGGCTCAGGAGCCATCCCCCTCTCCAGATGCCAGGTCATCTCTTTTTGTGATGCTGGGACTCACAGGCTCTGAACGTCTAGATTCACGAATTCACTGGGCAAAACTGTGATATTCTAATCCCAACATTTGCTTCGAAGTATCACTTGGAGTACTTTCCCTCGTCTCCAGGCGGGTTGCCCACTGGAACGGGAAAGGCAGACTCGCTGCTTGATGCCTGCCCTTGACCAGTTTTCAAGACAACACGTTGATTCCTCAATATCCTCTAAAGAAGATCCACTAAATTTTTAAAAACATTTGGTGAGCTCACGAATTTAAATGTAGACTTTAATGGATAGATTCATAGATTTTTATAGCAAATATAAATTTTTTTATGATTTTATTTATTTATTTGAGAGTGAGCGAGATCAAGCAGCAGGCAGGGCAGAGGGAGAGGGAAAAGCAGGCTCCCCACGGAGCATGGAGCCCAATGTGGGACTCAATCCCAGAACCCTGGGATCATGACCTGAGCCGAAGGCAGATGCTTCACCGACTAAGCCACTAGGCACCCCTAAATGTACTTTTTATTTTTTTTAAAGATTGTATTTATTTATTCGACAGAGAGAGATCACAAGTAGGCAGAGAGAGAGGAGGAAGCAGGCTCCATGCTGAGCAGAGAGCCCAATGTGGGGCTCGATCCCAGGACCCTGGGATCATGACCTGAGCTGAAGGCAGAGGATTTAACCCACTGAGCCACCCAGGTGCCCCTAAATGTGCTTTTTAAATGAAATTCCTGAGCAAAAATAAACAAGTGGGACTACATCAAACTAAACAGTTTTTACACCGTGAAGGAAACCATCAACCAAACAAAAGGCAGCCTAGTGAATGGCAGAAAATATTTGGGTATTGCCTAAGAGGTTAATACCCCAATACATAAAGGACTCCTACAACACTGCAAGAACCAAATAATCTGATTTTTAAAATGGGCAGAGATCTTGAATAGACAGTTCTCCAAAGAAGACATACAGATGGCCAACGGACACGAGAAGACGCTTAACATCACTCATCATCAGGGAAATAGAAAAGTCTGACGAGATCCCACTTCACGCCTGTCTGAGTGGCTGGTATCAAAAAGACAAGAAACAAGGGTTGGCAAGGATGTGGAGGCAGGGAAGCCTGCTGGAGGGAGCGCAAACTGGTGCAGCCACTGTGGAAAACAGTACGGGGGTTCCCCAAAAATTAAATAGAGAAGGAAGAGAGGGTCTAGTAATTCTACTTCTAGGTATTTACCCAAAGAAAACAGAAACAGGAATTTGAAAAGACATGCGCATCCCTGTTTATCAGAACACTATTTGCCGTAGTCTGGGCGTGGCAGTGACTTCTGTGGATCGGTAGACAGGTGGGCACGGAGGGTGTGGTGTGTGCAGACGGTGGGATCTTACTCGGCTGGAAGAAGGACGTCGTTCTGCCATTGGCGACAACGTGGATGGGCCTGGAGGACACTGTGCTGAGTGAAGTCAGTCACAGAAGGACAAATCCCATATGATTTCGTACATACGGAGAATAAAAACAAAAAAGCGACAAAAATAGAAATGGAGTCCTAAGTATAGAGAACAGACTGGCGGCCTCCAGAGGGCAGGGGAGCAGAGGGTCAGCAGGACGGGTGAAGGGGAGGTACTGAGATCCCCGGGAGCTCACACCTCGAACTTCCACCACGCCCACACGCGGGTCGGTTGTCTTGCTCCAGAGCTTGGCCTGATTGTGCCACTTGGATTGGCACCTCCCGCTTCTCATAGGCTAAGTCCTGTGACTCTTCTCTCACGTGTGCGGACAAGGAAACTAGATTTCCATCACTCTGCTCAAGTTCTCAGTTAAACGAAGGGTCCAGGAGTCTGTCCTCTTGAAATGAACGGTATGTAACTCATGTTTCCAAGCCTGAGGGACAACCACACCCGGGGCGACTGTCCTCGGTGTTGGCTCTGAGCCCAGCCCCCGCCGCCTGGCCCTCAATCTTCCTGGAGTCCAGAGGCCCCCGCCCCCCTCCTTGGTTGTTTGTTCCCGTTTCCCTGCTCGGCCCTGGAGGCCCGGAGAACCTTCCTGGGGCTCCCAGAGGCATCACAACTCATAGAGCAGGGCGGGCCCCTCCCGTCCTCTCTCTGGGACTTTAGGGAGCCCATCACCCGGGGCAACCGTGAGCTCCTTCCCCTCCATCTCTTGCCACGTCACTGCCTTGCAGCCACCCCGCCTCAGGGGGGTTCCCTGCTTTTCCCAGCAGACCTCCAATCTCCTTCACACCTCCCTAGAGGCCATCCCCAGCCCTGCCCCTGAGAATCAGGCTCCTCTTCCTCTTACCTTGGCCTTGCTGCCAGTGTCTGGTAAGAACACTTGCTGTGCACCGGGGAAAATTCTAGGTGCTTTCCATACTTTACCTTTTGCCCTTCTCACAGCCCGGGAGGCACATGCGCCAGCTGCACATTGTAAGGATGAGGACACTTTGGCTCAGGGTTCCCCAGGAAGTGAAGGGAGAAGCAAGATCCCACCCACTAACCATCCGGCTCCAGCATGGCAGAATCTAACCGGAAAACAATAACACTCAGGGCCAGCCCTCAGCATCCTTTGGGAGCAGGAGTCAGAATCGGCATAAATAGTAAATGGACAAAATGCAAGTATGGAATCACTTCCATGGGCTGTCCGTCTTTCTCCAGAGCAGGAGTTCTAGAGCTGGAGCTGGCCTCAGAGTCCCAGGGAAGGGGTGTTCAAACACACAGGTCGGGATTGCTTGCCCAACCCCAGAGTCTCTAACTCAGTAGGTGTGGGGGCTGGGCCTGAGAATCTGCATTGCTAATGAGTTCCCTAGTGATGCTGCTGGCCTGGGGAACCCTGCTTTGGGGAACTGCTGCTCTAGTGAACTTGCCCACCTTGGGAGAACAGGACTGGGCTGGGACTGTCTGTCTCCTCCCAGGACACATGGAGGGGGGTGGCTCCAGCACGAACTTTCCCAACCCGTGGTCCTGTGACAATGAGCATATGGGTACGTTTAAAAAAAAAAATCCTCACCTGTTAGAGATGCATTCTGGAGCCTTCATAGGTGATATGTAGGATATCCAGAATTTACTTTAAAATACTCCAGTCTCGGGGCGCCTGGGTGGCTCAGTCGGTTAAAGCCTCTGCTTTCGGCTCAGGTCATGATCCCAGGGTCCTGGGATCGAGCCCCACATCGGGCTCTCTGATCCGCGGAGAGCCTGCTTCCTCCTCTCTCTCCCTGCCTGCCTCTCTTGCCTACTTGTAATCTGTCAAATAAATAAATAAAATCTTTAAAATACTCCAGTCTCTGCCCTTGCAAAAAAAAATTGAGGGTTAAACGAAACATTGGTAGCTGGCTGGTAAGTCCCAAGAGGTTCTTTACACCATTTTTCTACACCTTGTTTCTCTGTGAAGGTGTTAATGATAAATCTTGCTGATTTCACATTAAAAAAAAAAAAAAAAAAAAAAGCCCACATGTAGCAACTGGATAAACATGACCAAGAAGCCAGCAGTATCCAAGCTTCAACTCTTTCCGCTATCAACGCAGATGAGGGCATCCTTCCAACCCCCTGGCTGAGGAGGGGATGCACGTTAGGCACTCATCCTGGCACGGACTCGGGAAATGACGACTGCCCCCAACTTACTCCCCTCTCGCACATTCTCCAGCCTGGGCCTGCCTGGGTAGTGCCTAATGGGCCCGGCACTCTCCCACCTCAAGGCTCCTGTTCAACAAGTTCCTGGGTTGAATATGGAACTTGCCAGAAGCCTGCCCGTCTGGAGCAGGAGCTGTGGGTGTGGAATGTGGGGCGGCTGATCACATGCATGTCCCTTGGGAGGTGAGGCCTCTCGGGAGCCTCGGTGGCTGCCCCACGGGACACTCGGCCTGGTTTCTGTAGGTGGTAACCAAGGCTGGGGCAGGAATTCCCTGGCACCCAGTTCAGGGGTGTTCCGGTGGATTCCGGAGTGGGGGAGGGGTCCAGCTTGCCAAAATGTCCCAGCCGAGGCGTTTCTTGTTCTGGTTGCTGTTTCGTATTGTTCTGTTTGGGTCTGGCTTTGATCATACATAAGAGAAACCCGCTTATGCCAGCCTCGGCCAGAGTCAGGGGGCGGCGGGCCACGGTGGGGGCGGGGGCACCGCGAGTCTTTCCTGGGACCTCGGGACAGGGAGGGCGGCCAAGGCTAAGGGACAATCCATCAGTTGGATTCCAGTCCTGGAACGCGGTCAAGAACTCCTGCGGCCGCTCTCTGCGCTTTCTCCGGCCTCCTCCTCCTCCTCCTCCTCCCAGGGCGGCAGGCGGCCTCTGCACAGCCCCAGTCCCCTCCCGCGGTTCACACAACCAGCTGGACCGGCCGCCGCTTGCCCGGGTTTCCTGCGGGCCGGGCCTCGGGCACAAGCTCCACCGCCGGGATCCCACGGCATCCCACAGGAGCCTGGGAGAACCTGCTGCTCTCAGTTCTCTGGCTTTCAGACAAGGACACCGAAGTGAGGAGAGCGTCGGGAAGGACATGTGAGGACACGTGAGGACACGAAGCCCAGAACAGAGGCGGAGCCGGGAGGCGCATCTTGCCATTCCTGAGCCAGGCTCCTGGGCACCTTCCGGCGTCGAAAAGACTCAGGAGCACTATGGGATGGGGGAGCCTCATTGGTCTACCTTGGGTCAGGTGACACGAGGCTGGGCCAATCGGCTGTGGACAGGGCGGGGTCTCAGCATACCAACATGGCGCCCCCCGGGCCCAGGGTCAGAAGATCGTTCTCAGATAGGGTGGTGGGCGTGGTGCTTGGTCCCCGCGAGCTCCCACCTCTGATCCCTTCCTCCTTCCCAAAACAGCTTTACGTGGACACGCAGAGCTCTGCTGCGTTTGTCTTCCCGCTTAAGGGGTTAGATGAGGCTCGATTTCGAATCTGATTTCTGACATTTTCCTGATGGTCTGTTCTTGGACAAATGAATTCTCCTCTTTGAGCCTCAGTGTTTTCAGATGTAAATGCAGATAGCATCCTGGCCTCTCAGAGATATGGGGGAGAATCGAACGAGGTAGATAATAACCCGGGCAAACCCTTCTGTGGCTCCCCATTGTTTTCGTGGTGAAGTTCAAACTCTAGCTGTGCACAGGCTGGCACCTTTCAACAACCGTCCCCCTGTCCTCCCACTCCCAGAGGCCCCCCTTTCCGAACCATGCCCAACTGCTCGCAGTTCCTGGAACTTCTCAGGTCTGTGCCTTTGCACGTACTGTTCCCTCTGCCTGAGATGCCTTTCCTCTACTTCCCCAATTTAAGTTAGCTAACTTACTCCCTATAGTTGGTTAAATTGTGCCTCCCCCCAAAAAAGAGGTATTCCCCTCCTAACCCCCAGAACCCTGGAACCTGTATATGTGGCCTTATTTGGAAATAGGACAGATATACTTAAATTAAGGGTGCTGAGATGAGATCATCCTGGATTTAGAGTGGGCCCCAAATCCAATGAAAGGTGTCCTTGTAGAAGAAAGGAGAGAGGAACTTGACACAGAGGGACAAAGACACTGAGGAAAGGCCACGTGAAGACAGAGCAGAGATCACATGATAATGCTGGAATTTTAGGCAGCAGCCCACAGGTGATTGCAGGAAATCTGTTTTGGCCAGAGTAACTCTCACCTTCTCATCCAGGGGCTGACTCACCTCTTCCCAGGTGAGAAGCAGGAGGATGCCTTTCTTGGGATTCTAAGAGGATTTGTCCTACACTGTCTTCACCTGAAGGCCCCACCTACCTTCTTTTTTAGATCATCTCACTGATCTCTGTGTGAATGTTCTAGAAAAGACTGGGGGTGGGGGAATTAGTTAATCCTGGCAGCTCAGGTGGAAAATGGCCCCAGGAAAAACTAGCTAAGTTGGTCATCCCAAGGAACAAGGGGAGTGTTTCATGAAGTTTGCTCTTAAGGAAGAACCTTGTCAGTGGGTGAGGCCTCTAGGCAGCCCCAGCATTCAGCCAAGTGCCCCCAGGGTCCAGCCACTTTTCAGGGGCCTTACATGAGGCTCTTTGTCTCCAGCAGGCAGGGCTCGGGCAGCCCCTGGGCTTGCCTGCTCTTTCCCAGCCCCCCAGCCCCTCCTTGAGGTCCTGCTCCAAGGCACTGTCAGGAGGGACTCAGCCCTCTCAGAGCCCGGGGCCACCCCTGACCCCATGGTGGAGGACCGGTCCCCAGGCAGCCACTGAGATGGCTGTGGCCTCTGATGACTCCTCCATATGAGAAGAGAGAAAACTCCAGACGGTGGATTCGGAGAAGTGGGGCCGGCCTCCTCTAAGTTCTGGAAGAAGGAAAATGGGAGGTTGGGCTCCTGATAGGCCTGTTCCAAGCCGTGAGGCCTTGGGCAAACTGCTTTAGCCTGTGGAACTAGGGCAAACCTCTGGAGCGATGCAGAGCTCCCTTGCCAGCTTCCTGGTGGCGCTGGTGTGTGTGTTACGCAAGCTGTCACCACGGGCGAGGCAGGCCTCCCGGGACGGCTCATCTCTCTGTGTGTCCCTTAAATGTACCATTATCGCAAATAAAAAGTGTTTAAAATGATTTTTAAGTAAGAAAAACAGACAACCTCAGTATAAAGTATAATCTGACTTTGACAATTAATGGGGGGGGGGGAACAAATGCGATCTTTCTTTTGTACAGTCTTTTCCAGAAAGGCTTCCTATAATTTGTACTTCCAAGGAGAACAACATTAAGTGTGTAATCTCTCTCTGTTCTGAATGACTATAGGTGGGAGAATGTCCTAATCAAGTCAAATGTTTTATTCAAATCTCAGTACCTGTACATGTTCATACAACTACACAAATTACAGGCTTGTTCTCCTTGATAAGGAAAAAGAAAAAAAAATCCCCACTTCCCAAAGACAAGAATCCTATTATTTAGATCTACATCTTCACCCTCCCATTTACTAGCTGTGTGACACTTGCTAAGTGACTATTTCTCAGCACTTCAGTTTCCCTAATCTGTAAAATGGGTTTATAGTGTCTTCCTCGTGGGCTTGGGATAGTTCAGATGAGTTGCTTGTGTCTGTAGGAGGCTTACAGAGGTGCCTGCAACACAGTAAGTATCCAGGAGGAGCTGGTTCCTGGGCTAAGGTTGCCATGAGGACTAATGTTACAACGTAGGGCAAGGGCTAGGAGCAGAAGAAGTTCCTCCTAAGGATTCATTGCCCACCTTTCACTGCCTGGCTATGTACGACCTTGGACAAGTCACAAGACCGCAAGACCTTCTGAGGTTTGCTGTCCTCCTTTGCAGAATGAAGTCTCTGGTGTGGATATCTAGGAGACTTCCTGCCCGCCCCCAATGTGTGCGTTTTCCTGGGGCCCCCTCCTGGTGCACCATCCCCACCGCTCCCCTCATTGCCCCTGCTCATGGCAGAACTGATAGTTCCTTCTTCAGCCTTCCTCAGTTGATGACCCCAGAAATGGGTGCCTTCCCCAGGGTGCCAGAGGGGTGGCAGGCAGGGGACAGGTGTGCAGGATGGAGTCTGGAACTGCCGGGGCCTCGTCTCACATCATGGGGAAGATGGTCACTCTACCCAGAGAAGACAGAGAGAACTGGGGGACTCTATCCCTGGTTCCTGCCGCCCCTAAACCCAGGTGAGGCCCTGTCTTCCCAAGCAGGGGCTGTCGGGTCTTCCTTAGAGGCAATAACAGTAACAATAGTAGCAAGGAGGGCTTACACATACGTACTGCAAGCCAGGCACTGAGCCGTCTAGGTACTAACACTTTTACTCCTCCTAGCAGTATCAAGAGGTAACTTTGCCCCCTTTACAGATGGGGAAACTGAGGCACGGCAAATAACCCGTGCAGGGTCACGCAGCCAGCAAGTGTCAGAGCCACCGTGTACCATTTTTATGCGTGCCTGACAAAGATTAGCTATAAGTGAAATGGGTGGAATAAGGTTTTTCCTAGAAGGTCATCACGTATGGACCCAACTCTCCCGAATCACTTTCCCAGGTTGCCAGTGTCCGAGTCTTTCTGCCAAGATGGTCCTGTGCGTCCCCGAGAGTGCTGGTGACACAGAATTTCCCAGAAGGCCGTGCCTCTGTTGTTCCTGGAAGCTTCCACCAAGCTTATGCCAACCTGTATGTTTCGACATCCTCGTGTGTGGGCAATGACGCGCACCGCCTGCGACCACAACTGGGGCACATCCCCGCTTCAGGGAAGCGGGGAGGTGAAGATACGGCCCATCTTGGATTCACCAAGCAAGCGTGGTCCGTGCTTGGTAAATATTCTTTACCAGAATGGATGTGTGAATGAGTGAATGAATGAGCGACAAGCGAGTGGGGAAGTTAGTGAATTTCCCTGCACCTGAGGGCAGCATGCCAGTGCAATTTACAGATGGAGGAAGGGACACCAATTAGAGGCTCATTATTTGGGCTTCCCCAGAGTTCTCAGTGAGGGGGCAGCTGTGCCTCCAAGGGACCTTGGTGCCAGGCTGATAATAAGGAATTCTAGCCAGACCTGCCAAGCACCTGCTGTCCATAGTCTCCCCGATGCCTCCCCAGTGAGTCTGATAGGCAGCTACTCTTACCACGCCCACCCCACGAAGAAGAAACTGAGGCTCAGACAGGCTAAGTGCCTTGCCCGGGATGGGAACCCAGGCTGACCAGTCCCTGATCTCTGCACTGTGCCCTCAGCCCTGATCGGTCTGGCAGTTCAGTGGACCCCCTCCACCCTCAATGCCTTCAGCCAACCTCAGGTCCAGGTTCCTTCCAGCCCCATGAGATCAACCCTCCATGCCGGGGCTGGGGGGCGGGGGGCGCTACTGGGGATTTCACGGGTGAGCCAAGCTGCGAATCCTATAATCATAAATTTCACAAAGTGGCTCATGCCTGGCTCAGGCAGACATGAACCTCACTCCCCAAAATGGAAACCGGATTGGTCTCTTGTTGGACTTGCCATTCTTGGAGAAAGTCGTCCTTCCTTTCCATCAGCAGGAAGGAAGGTCACAACGTCCGCCCGCACGGTCTGACAAAGGCACACTCTGGTCGGTCGTGTATGAATCACTGGACTGTTTCCCTTTCATGTTTCCCCACAAAACCAAAACGAAACAAAACAAAGACCCTAGTAGTTCTTCAGTAATGTGGAGGCACTGAGGCCCGTCTGTCACAGGTCTTTCCAGAGGACTTGGAGCGCTTCGTTCTACAAGAGTGTGCATTTTATGGGAGAAAGCGTGCGTCTGGGGTCAGGGAGGTGGCTGGGGCCGGGGCTGCTTATTTTTTGAAATATGGGAACGTGGGTGTTTGTCTTCCACCGAAGCCCACTTTGGAACTGGGAAGGTTGAGCCCTCCAAAGGTCTGATCAGTACCACTCATCTCGGGCTGTTCGGAAAGGGTGAGTTAGTGGTAAATGGAGCCACTGCTGTCCACAAGCCTATGCAGGTGTGTGTCCATACTGTGCAGCCGCTGTTGAGATGTGTGTAACGGCTGCTCCCAGGGCTCTGCCCACAGCCCCTTGGGGTCCCCGTCCTGGCAGAGGCTCCCCTCAGGGCAGCCCATACCTTGTCACTGAAGGGCGCTGGAGCCTCACACAGACTGGGCTCCCATGCCCCCCACTAGGGCCACTTCCACAGTGTGACTCAGGGACGCCTATGCTATTTGCAAAACAAACATGAGGGGCCCCTTGGTGGACAACTGCTGCGAATGTCATTAAAGCCAAGTGTGAGCCCCTCTGAGCAGCTGCCCCTGGAGCCCACCCTGGGGGATCTCACCAAAGTCACCCTCTGTGGGACCTTGACACTTCACCTTGTCTGACTACCCCCCCACCCCCACCACTCTACTCTTCCCCCAGGAAAGTTAGAAATTTTCCTAACAAATCACTTTCCAGCTGATGATTCATAGACCTATACCCCTGGGGCAAATGATACATTTTATGTTAATAAAAATAATTTTTAAAAAAATCACTTTCCAGGTCCACCTCAGAGGGATCCGACCCAGAGCGGTGCACACACGGCTGGACATTCCAAGGTTCCAGAAGGAAAGCTGAGCGGACACCTCACCCCAGGATCCCCTCTGCCACCCCCACCCCCCCACCAGGGTTCAAGGGCTTGGGCACATGCAATTTAAGATCTTGGGGAATTAAAACCATGAATCCCACCTGAGTAGCCAAGTTCCTTTCCATCTTATACGGAGCCATTTATTTTGAGCACAGTTGGGATAGGTACACGCCTCCCAGAGACAAACCTGGAAGAAACGTGTGGTGACCGGGATGATGAACCCTCTGACAAAGGAGCCCCGTACAGCTCACGAGGGCAGTGACCTCTTCCTGCGGTGGGCTCAGGTCGGATGGGACCGCAAGGTGTGCTGTATCTTCAGGACAAGACAGGGACCCAGGGCTGGGAAGGGGCTCTTGCCAAGTCCCCCAGCCAGGTGGGTCATGCTGGCCTTGAAAGCCAGCTGGGGTCACGCCCTGTCAACCTGGGCATCACCTCCGGGGGTCAAATCATGTTTTATCCAACTGTTTCCAAGACTTAGCAGAAGAATGGAGGAACGTTCTCGCCACTGGCTGGAAGAGAAGCAGAGAAGGAAGGAACATGAGCTGCTGCTGGGGCAGAACACGAGGTGACGGTCCCCGTCGTCTACTTCCTCGTCACCCCCCACATATACCGGTCAGATGCCACTTTCCCTAAGACTGAATTCTTAACTTACTTCCTGTCTCTCTGGGTATCATCCTGTTTAGTTCCTAACACATCCCTCCCCATCATTCCCATTATCTAGATAAGGAAAGTGGGAAGGGGAGAGTTGAAGGCATTTGCTGAAGGTCACATGTGGTGAGTCAAGAATTTAAGCCCAGTTCTGGCCAGCTGGCTGCTCCCAGACGCCACCGCTGCAAGCCGCCTCTCATGGCCCACTCTCCCCCGCTGTCCCCAGCACTTCCCCGTGGCAGCTCGCCGTCCTCGGTGGGTCAGACCCATTCCAAGGACCGGTCCTGTCATCAGCAGGTAATAGACATGTTGGCACCCATCCTCAAGGGCTCAGGACTTTCCCAGAGGACTCGCGCCGGAATATTCTGGAATCTGAAACCTGATGTTTGCCTTTCAAGGACATTCTGGGGAAATCAGCTGCTTTCAGGGGCCTTTGTTGGCTGTGTGAAGATATTTGGCCTTCATGGGGTTGGGTATTACTGGCAAAGATGCTTCCAGTCCTTGGCACCCACAGGCATGCATCTCACCCTGGAGAGCGTCTGAGAGCAGGGCCTATGCCTTCCCTGGGGTCCCCCTCTGGTGACAGCCTCACCGCCATCATTGTGGGCCTACCCCAATGGCCTCCCTGTGGCTCCTCGAAGCCAAGGTCTCTCCCGCCCCAAGGACTTCTGCTCTCCTGGCTTCTTCTGCACAGACACCTGCT
Source organism: Mellivora capensis (assembly GCA_004024625.1). NCBI lineage: Eukaryota > Metazoa > Chordata > Mammalia > Carnivora > Mustelidae > Mellivora > Mellivora capensis. The sequence goes on from PISX010000324.1 coordinate 195,308, forward strand.
CCCCGGTCTCCCCAAGGCAGCTGCTTCTCCTTGCAGATCTTGGCTCAGATATGACCTCCATATGGTCCTTCCCCAACCTACTCTTCCTCACGCCCCGTCCGGTTCCTTCACAACACTTACTGTGGGCTGATTTCCTTGTTGCCTTCTTTAGCCTCCTGTAAGGAGGTAAGCCCCTAGGAGCAGTGGTTGGCACATGAGAGTATCGTGTGACAGAGGGAGCAAAGGAGGGATGGACTTCAGGGGACAATGAGGACTCATGTGCTGCTCATGGACGCATTAAGACAAGGAAAGGAAAGTTGAAACCCGGTCTAGTGTTTAGATTTAGGTCCGGATGGGGGAGAAACTTACACTTCCGGCTATACACCAAGTTCTCCTATGTTGACTACGGTATTGTAAGAGAATTTTTAAATTCTACCCCAGGTGAAGCCCTAGTCTCCCCTCTCATAGTCCACTTGGTGATTAAAGCTCCCAGGACACCTGACTGGGCAAACCCTTCCCTGGCCATTGGCCAACACTCCTCCCACTTACCGGCACCACTGCCTTACGAAAAGTGCCTCTGGGGTCCTTTCCCAGGCTCCGCCACATTCTTAGAATCTCCCTCTGCAAAAAGACCAGGGCTGTGTCAGGACAGTTGTGTCTTCTGCTGCTCAAATGCTCATGGCTCACCAGCCACAGCCCAACAAAGTTCAAATACCGAGTGCCCTGGCCCTGTCTCCTCTTCCCCAAACGAGCTCCCCTAATCCCAACTTGCAGCCTTCTCCCCCCTCATCTCACCATAGCCACACCTCTGGTGCAGGGTCCTGCTGCATTTCTGGCCCAATCTACTGCCATCCCCTAGCCCTTGCTCACTACACACCAGCTACAGTAACGGCCAAGTTGCTTCCAACCCTAGGATTCTCACTCTGGCTGTTCCTCTGCCCACTACTTCTTATTCTCTAGGCCGAGCTTAAATATCTCCTCCTTGGAAAGCCTTCTTTGACATTCAAGTCTAAGGTGTCTTTTTTATGGTATCCTGTATGTGACCTCAATCACCCTAATCACCATTATTACTAAAAATTGGAAGACTGGATGGATGGATGAGTGGAAGGATGGATGGATGGATAGAGATTGGATGGATGGATGGATGGATGGATAGAAGAATGGGTGGATGGGTGGATGGGTGGGTGGATGGATGGATGGTTGGATGGATGGATGGATGGATGGATAGAGATTGGATGGATGGATAGAAGAATGGGTGGATGGGTGAATGGATGGATGGATGGATGTGTGGATGGATGGATGGAAGGACGGATAGATGGAAGATTGGAAGACTGGATGGATGGATCAATGAATGGATAGATAGAAGAATAGTGTCAACCATATTTTCAATCCCCTGAATGAAAGTAGGAAGGACTTAAGCATATCTGGTCCCAAGTTCTAACATTTAACGAAGTCTTTTTTCTTCTATGAGTCCCTCTTTGGCTTCCACCTCCTCTTTGGCTTCCACCTCCTCTGTTCACCATCAGGCAACAGGGCTTCTACTTTATTTCCCAATCCTAGTTCTCATTTTGTCCCCAGTGGGACATCCCTAACCTGTAGCCTCTGTCCCAGGCTGCAGCCCAGAAAGGGTCCGCCCATGTCAGATGCCACCTGGAGGGCTTCTCCGGATGGAGGAGAGACTTTCACACCAGAAGCATCTTGGCTTCCCACCACCAAGGGGCCCTCTGATGGCATAAAAGCAACTGGGAAGAGTCTAGGCATTTCTCTTCAGAGCAGCTTCAAACTGTAGCTCTCAAAACAGGCAATGGGTTTCTGTTTTTCTTTTTCACCCAAGAAATCCTTACTGTTCCTTTTAGTGTCTGCTGCAAAGGAAGAGTGGTTTCTTCTCTTACCTGGGTATTCTTTGTAAAATTTGTGTCGGAGGAATCGCCCATCTGGAAAACACATGAGAGGATTAAGCTCCTTCTAGTGAATTCATATGGCCAAAACCATTTCATAATAAGATCGAGGAATTCTTTGTGTTTTGATTCTCATTCCCTCCCAGGTGCGCATGGAGTGTCCAGAGGCTGCGTGACGTGTGATGTCGCGGCTGATGGAACGCAGAAGCAGGCGTGAGAACCGAACTCTCCTCTCTCCACACACATATTAGAACTGCAAAAATGTAAACTGGGGCCAGTCTTCCATTTTTGTGTGTTGGAAAGTATAGTTACTTGTAAAAGAAACACTATTTCTGTTTAATGCATAATGAGTTTATCATTGTCATTCTTCAATGAATTAACACAAATGTTTTTAATGCCTTGGCTTCAGTTTCTAATACGGTAATTATCCAGAGACACACAAAGGAGAGCTCTATGGGGTCCTCAGTGTTTTGGGAGTGTAAGGGTGTCCCGAGGCCAAAAAGTTTACGAATCACTGTCTTAAAACATGAATTGGAAGGGCACCTGGGTGGCTCAGTGGGTTAAAGCCTCTGCCTTTGGCTCGGGTCATGAACGCAGGGTCCTGGAATCCAGCCCCGCATCAGGCTCTCTGCTTGGTGGGGAGCCTGCTTTCCCCTCTCTCTTTGCCTCCCTCTCTGCCTACTTGTGATCTCTGTCTGTCAAATAAATAAATTAAATCCTTAAAAAAAAAAGATGAATTGGAAGCCGAATTTCAAGGTATTATTCTGCAAGTGTGATTACAAGCTATGTACTTCACATGGGGAACACATGGCACTTTTCTGAGTCTGTTCAAAGGGGTTTTGCATGTCCTCACTGCATGTGACAAAGTAATGAGTAGCTATCTCATTGCACTGCTTCCCTAGTCCTATCTGGGCCTCAGTTTACTCACCTGGAAATGGGCATAAAATTAGCAACTCATGGGGCGCCTGGGTGGCTCAGCTGGTTAAGCGTCTGACTCTTGGTTTCTGCTCAGGTCATAATCTCAGGGTCGTGGGATCGAGCCCCATGTGGGCTCCATGCTCAGTGCAAGTCTGCTTGAGATTCTGTCTCCCACTGCCCCTCCCCCTGCTCATGCATGCTCTTTCTCTCTCCAATAAATAAACCTTTCAAAAATTAGCACCTCGTAAAGTTATTCTGAGGATGAAAATAATTTCACTTAAACCATCAATATGCACATAATAGGAGTCACACAAAATTGCCATTTTTGTATGTGAAAAGTGGCCGACTCTTGGGACCTTCATACGTCCAGCCAGGTCATTTGTGCCTGAGAGGTCCAGCCAGGTCACACACAAGTTTCTCTGGGCGGCACTGCTGGGGGTGATGTCAGCCTTGTCAGCAAAGCACATTTATGCACCAGAAGCTCATACATTGTTATGTCTCCATCGTAGAGATCCCATTTGTGCAACAGCGAGACCTTCTGTTTGTTTCTGTTTTGTGATCATCCTAAAAAGCATCAAGGGTGTTTAGGGCCAGCATGGACGTTTAGAGTACGAGGGCACAGAACCCGGAGGAGCCAATCCACACCCTTGGGTGGAGAACTTATCAGCAACGAGGGCCACAACTATTTCTCAAGTAAATGGCTGGGGTTTTCCAGGCTGGCGGCGATGGGGCATATAGGAATGTGCCTTCCTTCTCCTTGGGAATGAACACTAGCACCAGAGGAAGGAGCCCAGGGTCGCTGGGGAGCTGGACACCACCCTCACGCCTCCACGTTTACCAAACATGATCACAGGTCATTTTAACAAAGTAGGTCTTCCCTGCTTAAGGCAACACGATCCTCTGTCCTTTACACACAGTACCAACCATGTCGCTCGGTCAGAGGCACGCCGGGGGGACACAGGACGTGTCGCCTCTGAGTGACCTCAAACCCACTCAGAGAAATGCACTGGCTCCCCGGGCCCTGCTCTCCAAAGAGGCGGATTTACTGCCTGTGTTGATGTTCATTTTCCTCTAGGGAAAGATGTGAACCCCTCAAATGCTGGGTTCCAAGCTGATGTACCATAAAACCCAAATGCTGCCTGGCACCCTCTAGACACTGGCTCTCGGAAGAGACTGGCGTCCTAGAGGTGGGCATGAGATCTGCAACTTATTCTCAAACAGTCCCCAAAATAAATACGCCGATGTATATGGAGATGCAGGGGGACTGGTGGGAGGAAGAGAGAGAACGGTAAAGTGAATGTGACCATATTTTAACAACTGATGGGCCATTGGGGTGGAGGGTTCAAGGTACTATTCTGGTCTCTTTACTGAAGTCTTAAATTATTGTTTAAAAAAATTTTTTTAAAGATTTTTATTTATTTATTTGACACAGAGAGAGCACATGTGCACAAGCAGGGGGAACAGCAGAGGGAGAGGGAGAAGCAGGCTCCCTGATGAGCAGGGAGCCCGATGTGGGACTCGATCCTGGGACCCCGGGATCATGACCTGAGCCGAAGGCAGATGCTTTACTGACTGAGCCACCCAGGCAGCCTAAAGTCTGAAATTATTTCAAATATGTAGTTTAAAATGATAAAACTTAAATAAAAGGCTTCTTTCTGGTTAACCTGGGACAAGTGCCCTTGTTCCTCCCCAAGGCTGTTGTTCCAAGAAGTTCTAACAACTTCCAAGAAGTTGTTGGAAATCAAGACATGTCCAAATTCCCATATAATTACCAACAGTTGCTGCTCCCTGATGCCCCTGGGAGCATGGCTAGGAGGAATTTTGCTTATATTTCCATCTGCAAGGCTCCGATCATTCCTGGAAGGGGGGGAGAACACAGACCCACACACACCCACAGACTCTATATCCCATGGACAGGCTCAGAACCGCCCCCCCTTGGCTCCTGGTCAGCTGTGCACACTGTAGGCAAGTTCCTCTTCCATAAGACAGATGCCAGCATGAACCAGCCTATTATGAGCCCACTTTATGGGTAAGAGAAGTGAAGCCCAAGAAGGTTAGGCTATCTGCCTAACACAGCAGTGAGGGGCCAAGGGGCCACCGGAGCCCAGGCTGCCTGGCTAGAGAACACACTCATGTTCCCCAAACAGCAGGTGGAATGTAGGAGAAACCACCAAGATGCCTACTATGGGCAGAGAGAGAGAAAGAGACAGAGAGAGAGAGAGAGAGAGAGCTCGAGTGGTGGGGGAGAGGCAGAGGAAGAGAGAGAATCCCAGGCAGGCTCCCCGCCCAGCACAGAGCCTGATGCAGGGCTCGATCTCACCACCTGGGATCACAACCTGGGCCGAAACCAAGAGTAGGACGCTTAACCAACTGAGCCACCCAGGCGCCCCTAAATGCGTCCTTTTGAAACACTTGCGGGAAATACCATTCTCCAATGAGGAAAAGAAATGCTCAGGCAGTTCACGAGCCCTGTTGTGTTCTTTGGGCCTTGGTGTAGACCGAGGGTGCCAGTCCCACCTCTCAGGGCTGAGAGATGCAGAGGTGGGGGGTGAGCCCTGAGTCTGGGCTCTCAGAATCCCACGAGCTCAGCTGTGACAAGGCCAACTCGCACCCCCTGTAATTCCAGATTCTTTGCTTGTCCCGCATTTCTTCCAAGTCCTGGGGACCTTACGCCTTGCCTGAGGCTAGGAGGGCTTTAGCTAAGTATCACCAGCCATCCATGCTCCGCGGTCCTGGCCCTGCTTGGGAAAACTCACGTCCACTAAAGCAATGCCATTCATGCCCCTCCCTGACCGCTTTGCTATTTACTATCCACCTCCAGGGACGGAGATGAATGAAGTCACACTGAACGCCCCTGGCAGAGACCCTGGGAAGTCAAGGGTTCTCAGACAATTTAAAAAACACCTATACAGATGGATATTAAACATCCAATGTTCCCTGAGCACCTAATTCTGCTTGGCTCTGCTCTGAAGGCTTTACACTATGATTTAAATGAATTCCCATAAGGGTGCACAGTAGCCCCATTTCACAGACGAGAATACTGAGGCTCAGAGGTTCAAAGGCACTGATCCCAGTTAGGAGGTGGCAGGGCTCAAAGACCTGTGTCCCATGCAGGCAGGGAGGGGAGGGGTGGAAGACAAAGGGAGAAGCACAGAAGGAGGAGGGCAGGATGAGCTTGAGGGCAGGATGAGCTCTCGGCCAGGCTTCGGGGCGCGCTGGCGGTTGTCTCTGGGACAGGTGTCCCATGTGGGGTGTTCTAGGGAGAGGGGGCAGGGGCCAGGAGCAAGACTTGGGCACCCACACTCACCTGCCTGCTGGCGCTGCTTGACACACTGCCCGCGGTTGGGGATGCCCTTGGCCACATCCCCAGGGCTCAGGATGTGGCACTCGTAGCCCGAGGGGCAGAGGAGGGGTTCCGCCCCATCCTCCGTGGTGCTGCAGGCCTCGGCTGAGGGACGGACACGTGTCCGGGTGTGAGGTGGAGGGCGTGAACTAAAGGGCCTGCCTCCCCTCTGCACCCCACCTTCCAGGCTGTGCCTCAGGTCTCACTCACAGCAGTGTGTTTGCACACACACACGCATGCACACAGAGGGGCCATGCAAAGTCACGCGATCCCAAATGCCCTCGTGTGCCATGAGCTACATACATGTTCACCTACACACACGCTCACACTTACAGGCACATGTGTTCATGCACAAAAGCCTGACACACGCACACATTCCCAGATACACACATACTCCCGCACACAAGTCCTGACCTGTACACACGATTCCCGAGCATGTGCACGCACTCACATTTATAGCCACCGGTGTACACACGCATTCCTACACAACTCCTCACACGCACACATTTTCACACCATGGCTCTTACATGCACACTCACACCTACAGGCACACACGTGTGCACACATGCCGATGCACATTCACACAGCCCTGAACAGCCACACAGGTGCACACACAGCCGCACACCCTCCCAGGGGTGGTCGTGCCCATGTGTGCAGGGTCACAGGGAGAGCCCCGTCCACACAAGTACAAGGACACACTCATGCCCTCCAGTTCCCTAGGCCCCCGGGGCCGCCAGCCTGCTCTCCACCCACCCGGAGAAGGCCTCATCCTCGGGGAACAGGGAACTGAAAACCAACCCCAAGCCCCTGCCTCTCACGTCTCCACCCTGTGTGGTGGGGGGAGTGGGAGGCCCCATTTGCAGGGCGCGGCAAGCCCTCTACTGTTCGGGGGATCTGGAGCACCGGGCCAAGCCGCAGCCACCACCCTTCTATGTGTCGGGGTAACTGAGAGCAGACAGCCTGCTGGAGGAGAGGCAGCCTGAGAAGCAGGGCCCTGGCTCAGACGTCAGGTTGGGCTTCACCCTGCACGTACCTTGCAACACCTCCTCAGGGCCATCCAGAAGCCAGCCGTTGCCGCCAAGCCATCGAGGTTTCGGCTGCACGAGCCAGTCTAAAACTAACGAAATAATACATGCTTAAATGGAGTCCTCCCCTGCCGGGCCCCGGTCTGACAGCTGAGAAACGCCCCAGCTCTGGGATTTGGGGAGCCTACACCTCATGAAGAACACAGGGGCTGCCTGCCAAGTATTTGCCCTGCCTTTCAGTAGCAGAACTTTGAGTCTCCTGGAGGCACTGGGTGGTCAACCTGGAGACTACATTTCCCAGCCTTCCTTGCAGCTAGGTATGGCCACATGGCTGAATTCTAGCCAATGGGATATGGGCCAAGGTGATGACACAACTTCCTGTGTTGCCCAGGCAAGGATGCCTGTTTGTTTGCTCTCCTCCCTCTGGGGAGCCACTTCCATCATGCAGAGCAACAAGATGGAAGGAACCTGGGTACCTGGATGACTGGAGTGGTTGCGTCTATGCTGACCTATTACCCAAGAGAGGAGTAAATGCCTGATAGGTTGGACTCTTGGCTTCTTTTTATCATCGCAGCATAGGCTGCTCTGTGGTCAATATATTTTTTAACAAGAAGAGCAACCCACATGGTAGATTGTAAAGGGTTCAAAATCCCAAAGCAGGGGGTAGAGAGCCCAAATGCTTCCAGGGAGCAGGTAGGTAACACACAGAAGAAAAGCAGGTCAGGTAGGACCATGGTAAACTGGACACCATCCCTGCCTCAGTGGGTCGGCTGCTGGCCAGCTTTGGCCAGCACTCCCCTGTGTTCCTAGAGCCTATGGGTTTGTTTGTTTGTTTTTAAACTTCAGGGATTAAAAAAAAATGTACACTCCTGGTTTTTAAGTGTTGGCAATTAATTTTTTAAAATGTTATGCACTATAGCGGCATCTGGGTAGCCTAGTTAAGTGTCTAACTCGTGATTTGGGCTCAGGTCATGATCTCAGGGAGGTGAGATGGAACCCCATGTCGGTCTCCACGCTGAGTATGGAGCCTGCTTGGGAATCTCTCTTTCCTTCTCCCTCTGCTCCTGCCCCTATGCCCCCCAATTTTTTCTGCATTGTGTAGATCAAATAAATTGGTCTGGGATCACATTTATTTATGACCTCTGCTTTTGTTGGACTCCAAAATATGACAAAAATGAAGAGGCTGATGTGCTGTCTAGCATCTTTGAAGGCACATAGGTGGATGTTGGTAAAAATGCTGGTTAACCTTTTGTTTAAAAGAGCACAGATGATCTTAAGACAGTTGCTCACAGAGGGCAAACTGGAACAGAGGAGCAAACGAGCAGTTTGCAACTTCTAACTGGAGGGATGACGGGAGGAGTTTCTGCAGGCTGACTTCCAGTCTTCCCTTTCTTCCCTCCTCCTTCTACACCTTGGACCAAGTGATAGAAAACGTTTTCAATGCTACTTTTTACCAAACAGGAAACTGTATTACTATTTCCTATTTGTATTCCTTCCTTGGTCAAAGGCTCCTGAGTAGCGGGAGATATATATATATATATATGCAGTTTGCTGCATTTTTAGAAACTGAAACTTGTTCATAGTCTTGCCTTAACCTACAGACCCCCAAAGGCCTGGAGGCGCAGGGTCTCCCCTCTCTGTGCCTCCATAGAACTCCTGGGATCACCTGCAAAATGAACTCTCTGTACCCCCATTCTTACTTCAAGATCTCCGTTGGAGGGAACCTAGCTAAAGATTGCAATGAAGTGTGTAAGCTGCTTCCAACCGGGCCTGGTGCATTTCAGGTCACTTGCTCATGTTGCGTCAGTGGTTCTCAATTTGGGGTGATCTTGTCCTCACAGAACATACAGCAAGTCTAGAGATACTTTTAGTTGTCACAGGGGGCGTGGGGGGACTACTGACATCTCGTGGTGGGGGGAGGTCCAGGGGTGCTGCTCTATGTCCCACAGCACCCAGGTCAGCCCCCACCACACCCCAAACTAGAATTATCCAACCCCAGATGTCCAGGATGCCACAGGTGAGAAACCCTGTGTTCGATGTTACTATTATAATTGTCACTCTGACTAACAAACAGCGGGAATCTTCTCCCTGGCCAGTGATTCACTGATTCATTCAATATTCATTGAGTACTTTTCAGGTGCCCAGAGACCAGTTAGATGATAAAACAGACCAAACCCTGCCTTATGGGGTCTGACCGGCAAGTGGGGAGAACAGTCAATGAACAAAGAAAACCTAATGTTCTAGATTGTGCTATAAAGAGAAATTAAGCAGGGAAAGGAGGGTAAGGAACGGCTACAGGAGGGTTTGCCATTTAGAGAGGGGAATCGCCTGAAAAAGCAACCACCTCTGGACCAAATCTGAAGTCAGTGAGGAAGAGAGCTGTGCTGGTGTCTGGGGGAAGGAGGTTCCAAGGTAGTGAGGGACACCCATCTATGGGCCCGGATCCAAGAGTAGAACCCCACGTCCCTGCAGTCAGGGCATAAAGCACTGGACACTTCTCCACAGTCAGAAGACTGCGTTGAAATACCAGCTTTGCCTGTGATCTTGGGCCAGCAACTCTGAGTTTCTGTGTCTTCAGCTGTAAAATAAGCCTGATTACAGCCTCTCCCCACCATAGGGCTGTGTGAGCATTAAATGAGATGATGTAGGGAAAGGTTATTGGAAATGTCATGAACAGTTGTATAGTTCGTGCACTGCTCTAAAGCTCCTGGTGTCGGTGGCAAATAAGGCTAGAAACCTTGCTCATTATCACAGTCCAAAGGAAGGGGCACCTTTTTTGACTTACCCACCCAGAGGGAAGTACTTTTATGTGTTTCCTCCATCAGAAGGGGGTTCCATGTTGTCTTTTTTTAATAAAGGGCCCTGTAGAAGCCTTCCTGGCCCTGCCTCTCCCGGGCCAAGCCGGGTAGACTGTAATTCTGAACATTACCAAGGGTGTTGACTACCTTGTCACCGCTGTGACCTCACCCCAAAGAAAACAAAGTGCGGTTGGTGTTCCTGCTTCAGCCTTGGGAGGAGGGGTTGGGCCTGCCTTCTCAAGCGGCCTCCAGCAATCTAGCCCACCACACCATAGAGCCCTCTCCCTGAGAGGTGCCGTCTGAGCAGGCTGCTGTCATCAAAAGGCTCAGCCCCAAGCAGAGCGGAGAGGGAGGAGACTTCCCTGCGCCCATCCAATCCACTTAGGGGTACCTTTTTTTCCCCCTGGGCAATGCTCTGCCCACCCACTCCTCAGTATCCCCACAGGCTCCCCTGCCACCCCTCCCAAACCTCTCCAGAAGGGATCCCAAACACTTTCCCTTCAAAGATGAATGAGTCTCTGCGGGCTGTTTCTCCCAAAGAAATCACTGCGAAGACTCAACAGACTTCTTACTGCTGATCTGCTCCAACCCAGCCAATGTTCAGAGCCCTCCAGGAGCTGCACGTTCTCATTTCAGTCCTGTTTTACAGCTGGGGGGACTTCAGGACAGTGACCAGCTGGCCAGTGAACTTGAACCCAGGAGCCTGCATCCCCCCTGCCTCTCGGGGGCACAGCGCATCCGGACTGCTGAGGTCCCAGGTCTCCACCTCCAATACCCGCGGGGCCAGGATCGCCAGGGAAGTGGGCGTGGTAGGGTCCGGGGCGGGGAGGATGCCGGAGACTGGAGGACCCACTGCCCTCTTGGGGCACCTGGGGTCCCCGCGGAGGGTGGCCCAGGGAATGCGGTCCAGGGATGCTAAGAAAATCCGGAGACCTGGATTTTTTCTTTTTTTTTAATGAGAAATCGCCCCCATCTTCTCAGGAGGGGGCATCTTCCCCGGAAAGGGCGTCTCCCGCGGCAGTGACCAGCCGCCGGGTGGCTGGGGCCCGGCTCCGCCCCCCTCTCCCCGCCCCGACTTCCCCTCCCAGTCCCCCGGGCCCGGGCGCCTACCTGGCGGGGGCGGCACGGCCTCCAGGCAGGCGTAGGCACAGCCGTTGTAGCAGCAGCGCCGGTGCCGCGCGCACTCGGAGTCGGCCTGGCAGCGCGCCGCCTGGCAGGCGCCGGGGGGCAGCGAGCGCGGCGGCGGCGGGCAGCGGTCGGCGCGGGGCTGCCGGGGGCCGGTCGCCTCCTCGGCCTGCGGGGGCAGAGCGCGGTCAGCCGCGGGCGGACGTGCGTGCTCGTGTGTGCGTGTGCGCGGGTCTGGGTGCGCACACACACCTCGACACGTGCACACGCGGTCTCTCTGCAGATCTGCAATCCCCATGCGTTCGCGAGCCCTGAGAATTTCCAGATCACACAGACAATGGGTAAATCCACACCACTTGGATGAACCTCGCACATTAAAAAAACGCCAGCTCCAGAGAACACACAGTGTGACTCCATCTAACTTTGTGTTCGAACACAGCCACACAGGGTGTCTGCTGTGAGAGGTCAGCAGAGGGGTCCCCCGGTGGGGGGGGACCCAGAGGGAACCTCTGGTCTCTGGGGGCCAGCCCTGTTCTGTGGGATCTGGGCGCTGGCTACACGGTGTGTTCACCTTGTGGGAAACTGGACACGAGATTTGCTCGCTTTCCGGTATTTGTTCAATAAAAAGTTAAAAATCAGGTACAGTACTTAGTATGTAGAAAACACGAGCACAGGAGCAATAAAATCAGCATTTTAGAGGTGAGGTGGGGGGGGGGGCTCTGTCACACCAGGCTACCCACACTGGGTCCCTCGGACACCAGGTCCCATCCATGCGGGGCACACTGTTCTGTGTCTGGATTTGAAAGTGGGCTGTGTGGACGGCAGGTCTTACACACACACACACACACACACACACACACACACACACACGGATAGAAGAGGTTCATTGGGAGAAAACATCCGGCTTGCCCCACCTCCTCACCACTCCTGTCATCTGAATCCCTATCTACCCCCTGTCCCCGCTCCCCTGCAAATGTATCCGGATTTCAGATTCCTAAGTGAAGCTCGTCTGCTGGAACCCTGTGCCCTTACCCTGCTTTGAAAGATTAGCAAGATACAGTGGTGGGTGGGGAATATTAGCGTGCAGAACAGTTGGTATGCTACACACCTAACGGTGCTTTAAGATAAGCATAGGCACTCTCATGCACTATGTATAGGGTTTGCCTTAAGATAAGCATAGGCACTCTCATGCAATATGTATAGGGTTTGCCTAGAACATTTCTGGAAGGATACACAAGATGCGGTTATCACAGATGGCCTTTAGAGAGGAGCATTCGGTTCTGAAGCCAAGGAGGATTTCTCCTCATTGCCTATTCATTGCTCTGCTTCAGTATTCTTTTGGCCATGCACACACTCTTTCTTTCCATTTAAAGGAGGTCATCAAAAATTTAAAAAAAAAATTTTAAACCAAGAGAAGTACTTCTGAAGCACTTTTGATGACAAGAAAAACACTTATGTTAGTTTAAAAAAAAAAAAAAAGAGCAAGGAACAAAGCGGCATATGCCCTCTGACCTCAAGGGAGTAAAAAGAGGAAAGGTCAAAGACGGGTCCACGCCCTTCCCTTGACCCCTACCTGACAGCTGCTACGGTGGCGGCCAAGCCCATGCGCTGCTCCCGGTGCCCTGCAGGGGGCGTCAGGTCACCAAGGACAGGTACGCGACCAGGCGCACCTTGGTATTGGTGCAAGCACAAGGACCAGGGGGTTTTCAAACTACCTCCCAGGGGAGCCCCAGGACGCTTAGGGGGAGGGCAGGAGAGGGAGGGAAGCAGCGACCAACGGGGCAGGGACAGCCTGGGGAGGCCCCGCTTCTCCCAGGGAATTCGTCTTTTCTCCCATAGATATGTCGGTCACTTAATTTGTGAAATGTAAAAACAAACACAAAACCAACGTTTGGCTCCTAAGGAAATGAAGGCTCCAGGAGATTGGTGGTTCTTCCCCCAAACAAAAGGGAGATCACCGAGACCACAGCGTGGACTTTCAAACCGGTTCAGCGTTTTCGCCAGCCCCTGCTCAGACCAGGCCCTGTAATTTCTGTATCATGAGTGATTTTCAAGCTGCAAGCTTGCGAGCCATCGGCTCTTAGTTCATTTTTTTTCCCCAGGATTAACAAAATTGGACCCATGTTGGGGCCCGACCATTTTCATCCTAATAGAACGTGACAGCTGCCCGGGCCTCCTTGGGAGGGTGACGAGGCCGGGGTGCATGTGGTCGGGAGGCCCGGTGGGATTTTCTGGTCGGCCTGATAGTGAACAAGGCCTCATTTGCAGACCTCATTGCAACCTTCAGATCATAAATGAGACTGTCTCCCACCCGCCGCACCTCCCAGTCTGGCTTCCCAGTCTGGGAACATTAGGAGGCCCACGGTGGGGTCGGGGGTACAGAGAGATCGATCTTAGCTGTGCCCTTGCTCTCCTCTCCCAGGAAAATTCAAACCTCGGGTCTCCCAGAATTTGGAGAGAACAAAAGAGATAAGCGCCTTAAAAGTCAAATCTCCTGAGTTACTTGTGGGGCGGCCCAAACAACAGATGGTTCTGGGTGATAAAGAACTGATTTCACCGAGGGGCCCAGATTAAAGGCTTAAATGTTCGGGAAAATATTTCATGTCACACAAGGTAATGCTCAAAGAGGATCCTTTAAAAGCATATTTCCCAGAGTTCTGAGAAAGAACTGACTTTATCAGAGAGATAAATAGATCACCAACACCCACCCCCACACACCCCAGGGTGACCCAGCCTGGGGGAGGACAAAGGGTTAAAGGTCAGATGGAGTTGGCTGGCTTCCCTCCCCTCAGCCCCTCCACTTCCCAGGCTCACCCCCCCTCTCTTGCTCATTCCCTGTCAGCTGTCTTGGCCTCTCTGAGGTCCCGGGAACAGTCCTGCCCCTGGGCCTTTGCACAGGCTATGTCTCCTGCCTTAGATGCCAGCCTGGCTCTGCCCTCACTTCCTCCAGGTCTCTAACTGACATGTGCCATCCCCCTGCACTGCCCATTGCTCCCCGTGGGTTTTGTTCCCACCTGTGTCCCTGGTACCCACAGCAGGGCCTGGAACAGAGTAGGCACTCAGCACAGATCTGTGGTGGTTGAATGAATGACAACAGTTGCCCAAGATGAGGTCTGCCACTTGCCAGTCATTCCTCAGGGCTCCCTTTAAGGGCTTCTGTGTTGGGACTGACCAATCTGCAGGCACAGTGGTGCTGTGTGGTGGGCTCTGCTGTCTGGGCAGCCTTCACTGCCTGGGAGCCATGCCTTGTAGCAGATCCATGTGACAGACACCTCTTCCCGAGCATTGACACCCTCTTCTGGTTACGTGAGGCCAGCGGGGGAGGTCCCACATACACTGGAGTCTGCAGAATGAAAGGTCTGCCCCAGGCCACAGGCTGAGAAGAGTCACAAGCCTAAGGAGTCCACTCCTCTGTCCCGAAGCCCAAGTAATGGATCCCAGCTATGAATCTAGAATCGACAGCCTTGATTACTGAAGGTCTGCTCAGGCCCCTTCCTCCTCCTGGCCTTGTGGCCTTCCACACACTGTTCCCTCCACAGTTCCCTCCAGAACTTTCTCCAGCTGCCTGCCCTTCCTTTGGGGCAAGAATGTAGGAGTGTCTGACTTTTGGGTGTACCAAGAGGGGTGAGGCTCGTGGCCTCAAAACAGTACAGGCTGAGTTCAGCTGGGATCTAACTCAGGCTTAGGAACTACACAAGTCTGGGCTTTTTGGGGTTTTTAAAAATTTTTTAATTCAATTTAACATATAGTGTATTATGAGTTTCAGAGGTAGAGTTTAGTGGTTCATCCGTTGCGTCCAACACCCAGTGCTCACTCCATCACGTGCCCTCCTTACTGTCCGTCACCCAGTTGCCCCCCCAGCCACTTCCCCTCCAGCAACCCTGTTTGTTTCCAGAGTTAAGAGTCTCTCAGTTTGTTGTCCTCTCTGTTTCCGTCTTATTGTACTTTTTTCCTCCCTTTCCCTATATTCGTGTTTTGTTTCTTAAATTCCACCTATGCATAAAATCCTATGGTATTTGTCTTTCTCTGACTGACTTATTTTGCTCAGCATAATACCCTCTGGTTCCATCTGCGTCATTGTAAATGGCAAGATTTCATTCTTTTTATAAATAAATAAAATCTTTCTAAAAAAAAGATTTCATTCTTCTTGATGGCTGAGTAATATTCCGTCGTCTATATCCCACATCTTCATCCACTCGTGTGCTGATGGACATCTGGGCTCTTTCCATAGTTTGGCTACTGTGGACGTTGCTGCTGTAAACATCGGGTGCAGGTGCCCCTTCGGATCACTGTGTTTGTATCCTTTGGATCAATACCCAGTAGTGCAATTGCTGGGTCATAGGGTAGCTCTATTTTCAACTTTTTAGGACCCCCTGTACTGTCCTCCCGTGTGGCCGCACCAGTTTGCATTCCCCCCGACAGTGTGGGCTCCCCTTTCTCTGAATCATCACCAACACCTGTCATTTCCCAAGTTGTTAATTTTAGCCATTGTGACCGGTATGAGGTAGTCTGGGCTTGAACACTGCAGCTCTGGGATCCTACAGGAAAACCACTGATTTATCTGAGCCTTGCTTTCCCTCATCTGCAAAACGGGCACCCAAGTC
Source organism: Mellivora capensis (assembly GCA_004024625.1). Lineage (NCBI taxonomy): Eukaryota > Metazoa > Chordata > Mammalia > Carnivora > Mustelidae > Mellivora > Mellivora capensis. The sequence continues at coordinate 210,998 of PISX010000324.1, forward strand.
ACCTGCTGCAGGTGCCTGTGGCAGGAGGCCAGGAGCTCGCACCTGTGCCGCCGGCAACACCAGTCTGCTGGAATTCTGTTTTTTGCTTTTCCTGTGGTCGACCTGGTGGCCCTGGAAGCCTCCTGCCCCCCAGCTAGGGGTCTGTCAGCTCCCGGTAGCTTTGGTCTTCGCCTCCCTGGGTCTTCCTTCCTGCCTACCTCCTCCCTGTCCTCCATCACTCACAGGATGGTTTAGGTCTGAGGCTGGGGCAGATGCTACAGGAAATGAAAAGCTTGTCCCTGCCCTGGAGGAGTCTGGATCTAGCTGGGGACTGAAGACGCACCTCCAGGAGATGCTCAAGCAACAACGCCACGCGGCACTTGGCACCATTGTTCTGTCTTTGTCAGACGAGGGCAGACAACGGGCAGAGGTCCTAAAAGGATGGGGCATGTGGACACAGCCATGCCCAGTGCCAAGGATGCCCTGAAGCAGCGTCCACCCCCACTCTGTAGTTACGATCACTGTCCCCATTGTACAGGTGGGGGAACTGAGGCCCATAGCCCCACACCAGGAGGCGCCAGGCTCGGGACGCGGGCGGTCTGATCCATAAGGACAGCAGAGCAGGTAGCATCCACGGGGCTCCGGCTGTCCGCCGACGCCGAGCTGTGTGCTCACATACTAAGTCTCCCTGAGACCTCCCGCGCGCTGCAAGGCCACTGCTGTTCTGAACACACTTGACAGACGAGGAAACGGAGGCACCGAAACACGACAGACACCTGCCCGAGGCCACCCAGCTGGCAAGTGCCAGGGGCGGGATTCACACCTGGGTCTGTCCTACACAGGGAGCAACTTCCCACCCTTGCCTGTGAGTTCTCTCCTGCTTGGTCATCTCAGGGGGGTCCCCCCTCCCATGCCCCCACCACCTGCCCACCCGTGGGCCAGCCCCAGCTCAGGACGCAGTCGGAGAACTGTGCCCCAGCCCCCAGATATACATTCTAGAAAGAAATCATCCCGGCCCTCACCGCAGCCCCATCAGCCCTGCCCTCCGTGGCCACTCAGCGGAAAATAAAATAATGGCATGTCAAGTCCCTTGGACAGATGAGGCAGCTCACCCCAGACTGACGGCATCCTTCGTGAAAGTCCCAGGGCGACTGTGATTTCCATCTCTGGCTTTCATTCCTGCTAAGGGAGCGTATCCCAAGTCCACTCCCAAACAGCTGCTGAACGCACATTTACAGCACAACGCAGGCCAGAACTCTCCAGTTCCGTATGCCTTACTTGGATAAAAATGACTCCCTGAAGGTTTCCCACCAAGTGGCTACGTTTTCTTACTCTTCGGGGAGATCATTCTGGAGACCTCTGTGGGTCTGCCAAGCCATTCTGCTGCCGATACCCTCAGGAAGTAGGTTAAGGAAACTCCGGGTGTGGACTCTGCAGTGGAAAATCCAATTCTTCAAGTCCAAGTCTGGCTTCTACGGAGGCAACCAAAGAAGTCTGGATAAAGGAATCATTGCCTATCGGCACCATGGAACACCACAGAAGCCTTTGAAAAGAAGACACAGAGCCACTGGGTCAACATACGATGTATCAACATATGCCGCTCAGTGAAAACTACAAGGTAGAAAACAGTACCAACAAGCCGGACGCAAATTCCAGAGAGTGTAGGATGGCATTTCCACACACTGTCCAGAACAGGGGAACCCACAGAGATGGAGAGCAGACTGGCAGCTGCCTGCGACCGGGGCAGAGGGGAAGGGGGAGCCCCTGTTAGTGGAGACCCGGCTTCCTTTCAGGGTAATGGAAATGCTCAGGCACGAGACGGAAACGGCAGGCGCAGAACGTCACGGAACTGCGCGCTTTAAAACGGTTAATTTCACATTATGGGAATTTCACCTCAATGAGAAAGTTTTCAACAATAGGAATAAATACCACTGAGAAGAAAATGTCTGAGCGTCATTGTTTCGTGGAGAAGTCTAGGTGCACCCATGCCAGAATGTCAACAGAGCTTATGTCTCGGAGGAAAAATGTAGATCTTTTTTGCGTGGTTATGACTTTCTGTATTGTCTGAACTTCTTTTACAGTAGCCATTGTTTTTATAGTGAGGAAACAATTGTGCACCATTGCCATTTAAGGAGAAAGAATCCAGTCTCCAAAGCTGCCCCCATTTCCCCACATCGCTCCCGCGGCGCTCTCCGCCCTCTCCATTCCGGTGCAAGCTTTACCCTTCTTTGGGATGTTTCAGTGACTTAACCAGACCAATAAAAGTACACCCCAGGACTGATTTGCTTGGTGCCAGAAGAAAGCCAATTTTCCTCCAAGCATTACTTGCTCTTCCTCTGGAATTCGGACGTCAAAGTTCTAAAAATATGTCTCTCCCTGGAACAGAGGCTTCGGGTTCAGTGTGCCTTGATGAATGCCATTTCCTGACACCCTGCGACCTCAGGGCTGGGCTCGGGGAGCGGAACTGGGTGCAGTGCTACGGGGACTTCCTCAGGGAGGTACTCAAAACCCCGGATCTCACACCAGGGACAACCCCTCTCAGTGCATGACGAGAGCAAACTGGCATCCATGCACAGTGTCTTCTGGAAATGTGCCATGCACAGAAGTCTTCTGGAAATTTCCATCCCCTCCTATCCTGTTCTGGAAGGTTTTAACATAATTTATTCATTCATTCATGGTACATTCACAGTTCCCAGGCCTACTACATGCCAGGCACTGGGCTGGCTCTGAGCTGAACTAGAAGAGGTCTCTGCCTTCATGTGGCTCATTCCAGAAGAAGTGACAAACCCTAAACCAGACCGCACACAGATAAAGCAAACAAACTGCCTTTTTTTTTGGTCATCTACAAAAGTTATTAATGAAAACTAAAGCCACAGTAAAACAATAGTCACATAGGTAATAGTAATGGAACTAAATGCTTTGAAGAGGTCGGGACAATAGGAAAACATTTAAGGGAACGGCCTTCGGAGAAGAGGATGAAGTTAAGACCAGCTATGACTGGGGTTTGGTGGGGGCCAGGAGCAAGCACTGGAAATGCCTGCCCAGGGCACCAGGGACGGAGGGGACGACCGTCCAGTGCCCGGGCCACATGAATCCCGTGGGCCTTCAGAATCCTTACGACGTTGTACCTTGGATTCCCACTGTACCCTTTCCTTAAAATTAATGTGGTCGGGGCACCTGGGTGGCTCAGTGGGTTAAAGCCTCTGCTTTCAGCTCAGGTCATGATCCCAGGGTCCTGGGATCGAGCCCCTCATCGGGCTCTCTGCTCCGTGGGGAGCCTGCTTCCTCCTCTCTCTTCCTGCCTGCCTCTCTTGCCTACTTGTGATCTCTGCCTGTCAAATAAATAAATAAAATCCTTAAAAAAAATTAATGTGGTCAAATATATATATATATATATATATATATATATATATATATATATTATAAAAGTTGCCACTTTAACCATTTTCAACCATACGATTCAGTGGTACTAATTCACAGTATCAGGCAACCAGAGCATCTATCTATTTCTGAAACGCTTCCATCACCCGAACAGAAATCCTGTTCTCACCAAGCAGTTCCTCCCCATTCCCTGTCCCCAGTCCCCGGCCCCTCTAATCTGTCTGTCCCTATAAATTTGCCTCTTCTGGACGTTTTGTACAGAGAGATCATACAGTACCTAGCCTTCCATGACTGGCTTCTTCCACTCAGCCTATGTTTTCAGGGCTTATCCGTCTGTCGCTGGTGTTAATATAGCGTTAATGTAATGTTTTTGTAACATTCCACTGCATGGAGAAGTCATATTCCGTTCCCTCACTCGGAGCTTCTAGACCTTCGGGCTGTTTCCAGCTCTGGCGGTCTTGACTCACAGTGCTGCTTGGACAGTCACACACTCTTGCACGCACACTCCCAGATTATAACCACACACGGCCTGGATGCTTCTTCCCTTGCCCATTTCCACCTGGGATTAATTTCAGGACTGGAACCTCAGATGGGGAAGCCGGGTCCAAGAGAGGAGAAAGTGATCTGCCCAAGGTCACCCCCAAAATCACACTATCCAGTTCCTCTTTCTTCTTTCCTTCTATCCACCTACCAGCCAGCTGCCCACCACCACCCCTGCCACATTTCTAAAATGATTCTAGATGCCTATGATGTGCCAGGATCTGTGCTAGACACAAGGCCACGCCAAACTACAGCAGGGTTGTCTCATTTCTGCATCCCACTTGCCCTCTCCTGCCCCCAGGTAGGAGCCACAGAGGCCTGGCCAGGAACACCCCAGGGCCCACGTGCAGCTCCTGCTCCTCTGAATGGGGGCATCCTAGAGGTCCTGATGATGGAGTCCTGTGGGGGTGGGATCTCACATCTTTCAAGGAGCAAGGAAAGTCCCGAGCCAGAACACTCTTCACCAGGGCCTCAATTACCTCATCTGCAATTGTCTAGCGTCAGGAGTGCTGGTGACAAGCCCTAGCAGCCAGCTCTGTTGGTGCCCAGAGGCAGACTGGGGGGGCTGGAGCCTGTCCTTCAGTTCCGCATGTTCCCACGGTGTGAACCCCCCAGCGTCTCAGCCCATCCTATGCGCCAGCTGGGCGTGTCCCCCACCGGACAGATAGTCTTCCGATGACCAGGGCAGACAGGAGGTAGACACAGCTCCAGGCCTCTGTCTCTCCTGCTCTTGCTAACTTAGCAAAAACTTAGAGATGTGATAGAGAGTTCTGGAGCCCTAGAAGTAACAAGGGAAAGGAGAACCAGTTTGGGGAGACTGAGGAAGCCGGGTCGCAGTGGGCAGGGGCTGGTAGCCAGCTCCTAGGAGGCTAAGAGCTGCCTGCACGTGCGAAGGGGTTCTAGTGCAGGGTCACAGAACGGCACCCCTTGCCCCTGCAGCCCCTCACGGCCCCTCCAGCGGGCAGGCCCTCTGGGACAGGGTGCGAACTGTCCAACCACATCCAACTGAGGGGACAAAACAGACTCAGCCACAGCGACATGCAGAGACCGTTGGGCCGCCCACGATGTGGTGGCTGCCACGGGCCCCACGAGGTGGGATTTGCCAAGAGGCTCCTGAGAGCGCGCAGTGAAGGCCTGTCCTGAGCAAGTGCTCAGTCAAGCCAGATGCCAGGGAAGACAAGCCCCAAGCGCCCACCCCACGGAATGGACTGAGCTCCCCCCACCTCAAAAAGGTCACTGGGCTATTTACAGACTTTCTGCTTCTGCTTTCTCCAGCCCGGAGAACCAAATATTTGGTTCTGTGCATTTGTCTGGTCTGAATCTTAAAAATTCTTTTTAATAGTGCACTCGTAGAGAAGGGGGCTCTGGGCCAGGCATGGGGCAGAAAGCGCCCGCCGCCTTTTCCCTGGAGGGCACAGTCAAGGCCCCCACTCCCCGTGATACAGAAGAGGGGGCCGAGGCTCCGAGAGGGAAGACCCCTTTCTTACGACAAGCCCCGCAGTGGCCTCCTTGGGGACAGCGGCAGTGTCTCCCTCTCTGCTGTGTCTCTAAGTCCTGGGGCAGTCACAGGGACACAGGGTTCAGGAAGGGCCCTGGGCCCGATCTGCCCACAGCTGGAGGGACTAGCCTCGCCATCTCCCCGCATGGACAACGCCCAGACACTAATAACCAGAAGAGCAGACAGAATTGTAAGAAGGAGCATGAGCAACTGATAGAGTCCTAAGAAGGAGCGCCTACTTCCTGTTGAAATATGAATCACAGCCATCCAGGGGCCACGCCCACGGCTGCAGATCTGCCTCAGTCTGGGGTGGGGGGTGGGTGCTGTGTAGGAAAGTCATGCTTCTCGGTGTGGCGGAGCTGTTTCCTGTATTTCGAATTTCCCTGTTGGACATTTCCAAGGGCCCTGGAAGTCCTCTGGTCTCTTCCCTTCATTTCCCAGGTAATGACCAGAGAGGGGCAGTGAGTGGCCCAAGGCTGCACAGCTCATTAGAGATGCCACTGAGATGAATCCCTGGGCCAGGTGCCCACAAGTCAACAGCCTGGATCCTTCCCCAGGCGCTTTCTCTAAGGCCGATTCTGGCACAGACCTCCCCTGTGTCCCAGCACTGGGGAAGGATGCTGGTTTCTGCTGATAACAGGGGAGAGCGCCAACCCAGGGAGGGGCACACGCAAAGCACTTGCTTTCTGGCAAATGGTGGCTAGGAGCAATTTGGTTTCTGAAGACCCCTCCCCCGCCCGCATGCACATCATCCTGACCACCCTGCTTCCCCATTCCTCCTAGAGAGATGTCACACAATCCACTCCTATGACACGCTGGGACAAAGGGGGAATCAGACTAGACGATGTATTGGAAATCCCTCTGTGGTCCTAGAACCAAAGTGCTAACCACCCTGGAAGACGAAATCATCCTGCCAGGCCAGCAAAAGAGCCTGGGAGGGTCAAACCCAAGCAAGGTCTCTCTCCCCCTTGCACAAACAAACCCCCTCCTGTGGTGAGGACTGCCCCCTCAGGGGCTCCCAGATGCACTGTTTTTGCTTCAGTACCTCTGCCTACATTGACTCTTCTTCAAGGAATATCCTTCCTCTCCCTAATTCTTAATAGGTCTTCAAGATCTGGCCAGGATCTTGCCTCCTCCAGGAAGCCTTCTGTGATTACACTGTCTCATACAAGCTCTCCCTTCTCCAAGCATCCACCACCACTTCACTTGCTACGATTCTGTTCCGCATGCAGAACGTGAATCCAGGAGGCTACAATGAGCCTCAATACAGTTTCATGCATCTCACCATGGTAGCAGTCATTAAATGTTCCCCTTTACCACTTAACTATCTGGAAAACTCCTATTCATCCTTCAAAGCCCAGTGTTGAATGTCCCGACCCTGGAAAACCCTCCCTGACTCTCCCTGGGTGGAGCCAAACTCATTCTTCTGTGCTTCCAATGCATTTCCCCATAATTTACTCCCAAGGATGTACAGAGCGCCAAGTTACCGGCAGGCAGCTGGCAGGGCACCAGGAACACTGTACTGAATGAGACAAAATCAGGCCCCACCCTGGGGAGCCTACATTCCACCGGGGAAGGCAAGCACCTGCCAATTTCCCAATGACTTAATGACGTCACCAAGACGCATTTAAGTGTTGCATGTGTCATGAGTCATTTCATCCTGAGAGCACCAGAGTCTGTTCCTTGACCTTCCATGCTTCCGTGCCCCCTGCATGGGAGGGCACTAAACTTACACCCTCCCGCCCCACTCATTCTCCTAGTCCCCTCTCTGCTCTATTTCCCTCCTTGGCACTTGGCACCAAACACACTATGTTCCTCTTATTTCCTCCTTACTCTCTGCCTCTCTCACTAATTTTGAATTCCCTAAAGCAGGGATCTGCTGTCTGTGTGCCCACAGCCTAGGACGGTGCCTGGTCAACCCTGCTGACCCAACACATTTGTCAAAAGGAATGCATCACTCTTTCATTTTCAGATAAGATCACTGGTGCTCAGAGATGTCATTAACTCACCCAATGTCACACAGCTGGTGAGCTGCAGAGGCTGGATGCAAACCCGGGCCCCTGGCACCAAGGTACATGCTTCTTGCCACTTGCTACATTACACAGTCCCCTCGTATCACCACCACGTGTCACCCGACGGCCTCCCCCACCTGACTATGTTGCCCTCGAGGGTGGGAGCTGTCGTCTTCTCGTCTTCATCTTCATCCCTCTTCGTCTTCATCCCCACAGGACCACACACAGTGCCTGGCCCGGAGCAGTTTCCACTAACCATTTACTAAATGAGTAAACAACCCCATGAATGTCTAATTATGTTTTATAAACATCTGGTTATCGATTGTTGAGACAAAACTCTCAGTTTCGAGTCCCTGGAGTCTTAAAGCGGGTGCTGTCAGGAAGACTCTACTTTGGTAGGCGAAAGCATGTCCCAATCCCCCTTGCATATTTCTGGCATGCCCTCTGCTTCTCTGCTTACAGACCAGGAGCCTTCTGAGAGCGGGGAGTTCCTCCCCCCGCCCCAGCCCCCGACCCTGGCGTGCTCTGATCAAGACGCTGCCCTGCCCGAGTTTGCAGGGAGCACTTGCCAGAGAGACAGCATTCGGGGGTCGCCCAGCCCCTCCTTGCCTCCCTTCCCCAGGCACTTACGTGGGACTTCTCGGCCAGCCTCGTGTGCAATGCCCGTTTCCAGAGATTCTTGGCAGAGCCGGCTTCGAGGAGAAGTAGCAGGAAGCACAGAGCCCAGATGACCTTCCTTCGGCCGCTGCCCATCCTGCGGCTGGAAAATGGCATTTCCTCCCCCATGTTCAGGGAAGAGGGGACTTCTGGCAGGGTGGGTGCTGGAAGTGGGGAGCCGAAGTGTGCACGGTCTGCCAGACTCTTAGCTACACTCGGCCAGGTTGCTGGGATCCTGCGTTGGCGCCCAGCACATGCCTTCACCCTACCCCCACTCCCGATGGTGGCCGGCCCTCCTGGTTATTTTTAGCTGGGCCCTATAACATCTGGCCCCAGGGGCTCCACCATAGACGTCTGCGGCCCAGGCAGTTCAGATGGTGGAGGTAGGAGGAGGGGGCACGGGGCTGGCTTGGAGACGTGGCTGGGAGTCGCCCTGTCCCACTGGGATAATGAGCACTTCCTTGCAGGCTGGGGCAGTCTCTCTTCCCCAAGGAAGTGGCTGGCTGCGGGGGCTGGGGGGGGGGCCCGGGGCCGGGTGAGGGCGGGCACACAGGGGAACCAGCCCAGGAGGGTGGGTGGGGGTTGGCGGCTTCTAGCTCGGCCAAGTTTTGAGCTGAGCTGATGAACTATCTGCCCCATAGAAGCTTCTTTGGGAGAGGTGCTGGAGGGGGACTGGCCGAGCACATGGCCCTGGGCAAGCGACTCACCACCTTGAACCCTGGTGTCCTCTTCCTTCATGCGGGTGTGCCAACAGTCACGTCGTGTGTTCCTTGGGAGAGTCCAGGGACGTTCTGACCGTGACCCGGGTCACATGCGCCGTGAGTGTGCCGTGTCAGCCCGTGCGTGCTCTGTACACAGGCAGAAAGTGCTGTGCTCGGGGTCTGACAGTCTGCTGCCTGCTCGCAGCAGCCCCTACTGTGATGCCCATTTCACAGATGGGAAAACAGGCACAAATACTTGCCCGAGGTCAGGCAGCAGGAAGCCAAGTTGGGGCTTGGCCCCAGGCCCATCTGACCCCTCAGACCTACCGTCGGGAAAGCGGAAGGGACCCAGACCCCAGACTGAGCCATGCCTGGGTGGCATCCCAGCTCGGCCATGTAGGTATGATGCTGGGAAAGCCTGCCCTAGTTCTTTCATCTGTGATACTAGGTTTGTGGTCTTAGCTCTGGTGGCAGGAGAAGCTCAGACACCCCCATATGAACACTGCAAGGTCAGGCATCTCTCACTGTCTACATGGGGCCTGGCCCGTGTGAGCCCCCAGCAAGTCCTGGATCAGGGTACAGAATAGGTTTAGCCATCACGATAACCCTCCAAGGAAGTACGCCTCATCTGCAGACAAGAGATGGAGGGCAAAAGTCAGTCCCAGTATGTGGCACGGGATGGCACACAGTAGGTGCTCAATACATGCTCTTTGGCTGAGAAATCAGCTCCACGGCAATATTGGGATCCCAGGGACCCAGGGCACTGAGCTGGGACCCATCTGTTCATTTCCTGCAAAGATTAACTTATAGAAATGACCATTCAGGGACACCTGGGTGGCTCAGTTGGTTGGACGACTGCCTTCGGCTCAGGTCATGATCCCGGAGTCCTGGGATCGAGTTCCGCATCGGGCTCCCAGCTCCGCGGGGAGTCTGCTTCTCCCTCTGACCTTCTCCTCATTCATGCTCTCTCTCAAATAAATAAATAAAATCTTGAAAAAAAAAAAAAGAAAAGAAAAGAAATGACCATCCAAAGTCTTTAGGACAGGAGGGGGACACCGGGCACACATGTGCTCCAGGCTCCATATGGAAGGAGAAAGGCTCTAAGGAGAAAAGTTACCATGGAACAAATCTGCCTGGGAAACCAGCCGCTTTCCTTTGATCAGCTACACAGCGGGCTCCCGGCCTGACAGCCCAGCTGGACCGCCCCACAGGCGCCGACGGGGCCAGCCAGGGCCAGGGACCTGCCGTGACTGGGGGGCCGCCAGCTCCGCCCGGCTTTCTGCCAGGCCTCTGAACTTGATGTTCCAAGCAGCGGAGGTCTTTCTGGTTTATCTAAGTTCTGGAGCCTGGATTTGATCCCAAGCTTTGTGGGCTATCCTCCCAGGACGGACCAACCCATGAGTGTGACTTCCTGCTGCTCTGGGGGCGGGAGGTTTCTTCTGGAAAAGCCTTGGAGCCAGGAGGACTTTTATCAAGTCTGCTCTGAGTGAGATGCCCACTGGGGTCTGACGGCAGCTGCCTGCCAAGGGCTTCTCTCCCTCTGAAAAAAGAGGAAATAGTCTCCTTTAGAAATATTAAGGGCACAAGCAAGTTAAGGGTCTCCCACTCCAGAGCAGAGGACGGGGCCCACAGTTACAGGGTCTAGGAAGAAATCCTGAACCTCCACCCCTGAAAAAACTCTCCTGCCCTATCACTGGGCCTTTCCATGGAAGGGAGAACATGTTTCCCATGGTGATCAGATCAAGCCAAGTGCATACTTTAGGAAAGGGGCCAGGGTGACTTTCATCCATAAATCGTACTAAAGTGTGAATGACTTGCAGCAGAAAAAAAATATACTGGCACAAGAAAGAGGACCAGGATACATTTGTTCATCCATTCAAACATTTGAGTACCTACCCAGTGCCCGGCCTGGGGATCCCGGAGTCAGTAAAACCAGGCCCAAACCCCGCCCTGCTGGGCCTTCCTGCCGAGTGGGCAAATCAGGAATTCACCAAACCGTGATTTTCACCCACAGTCAGACGGCACTTCTCAGTGCAGGCATGGGTTGAGGGCTTTAAACATACTCATTTCATCTATCTGAACTCTGCAAGTCAGGTACGGTTACTACCCCAATGTTACAGACAGGGAAACTGAGGGTCAGAGACACGAACAACTTGCCTGAGATGACATCATAAACAGTTCTCAAAGCTGAGAGTCACTCCCAGACACGCGCTTTCAGAGCCTGTGCTCGAGGGGAACCAAGTTGCAGGTGAGGGGCGGGAGGGTGGGGTAGATGCTGGACGGAGGAGGCCTCGAAGGGCTCCCCGGGGAAGCGGGCACACACCTGAGCGCTGGAGGAGGAGGCTGGACAGACGGCCTCGGTGAGAGCGTGCAGCTGTGGGGCCCATCTTCTAAGTAAAATTAGTAAATATCAAGGATCTACTACAAATGCACTGATGAAAAGACAAATAGAGGGGCGCCTGGGTGGCTCAGCGGGTTAAGTCTCTGCCTTCAGCTCAGGTCGTGATCCCAGAGTCCTGGGATCGAGCCCCGAATCGGGTTCTCTGCTCCGCTGGGAGCCTGCTTCCCCCTCTCTCTCTGCCTGCCTCTCTGCCTACTTGTAATTTCTCTCTGCCAAATAAATAAATAAAATCTTAAAAAGAAGAAAAGACAAATAGAACCCAAGCGGGACATATTCTTTTTTGTTTGTTTGTTCTGATGTTAAGAGAAATTAAGATACTTTCCTGAGTCCCTAAAGGTCTCGGGGGCCCTCGGCAGCATGTCTGAGGATGGCCCTGGGCCCAAAAAGCGCTGTGTGATGTGGGGCAGCCTCTGCACTCTTTGAGCCAGGGCCTGGGTGGTGTGGACGAGCCCACCGCGTGCCTGGTCCCTGCCGGCCCCTCCTGACCATGTCCTCTGGAAGCCAGGGCGGCCCCAAGTGGAAGAGGGCCTCAAATTGGCACTTGGCCTTAAGCACGGCCCAGCCCAGCCCAGCTCTGCTCCAGGCTGTGAATGAAAACAGATGTCCCCTGAGCTGCTTGTTCTTGGACAGCCAGACCCTGGCCTCCGTTCACCCCATCTGCCCACCCTGTTACTGACCTTCACTCGCTGTCTCCCCTTCCACTCACCGCTGATTACCCTGTTAGGGAACTCCCAGCTTCCACTCACCGCTGATCACCCTGTTAGGGAACTCCCAGCTTCTGTACCTGCCCCCCCACCGCCCCCAGCAGGCCCACTCGCCTCCTTGAGGCCGTCTGCCCCAGAGTGAATGGTGGCCCCAGGGCCAGACCTCCCAGGAGCAGACCCCTTGGTGCTGGCTGATGAGACCTCCCCGCTTCCTTCCCATTCAGCATTGCTGCAGGAGAAAGCGTCCCCTTTCGAGCAGTAGGAAGCCCTGAAGCCAATGCACATGGGTCAAAAGTCAGGTCTGAAGGTTGGCCTGGCTCTCTGCACCCTTGACCCGGATGATGCTCTGGTCCTATCAGCGCCTCTCTGGCTGCCGGGCCAGGGGTCCACCGGGCTTCTCGCCCATGTGACTCAGTCACATGTTTTTGTTTCTCCCTCCAGAGCAAATCTGATTGTGAAACCCCTCCACGCCCCACCTCCTAGGCCCCAAGCCTCGGCCCAGCCCTACTATAAGGCAAGGACAGAACTGGCAAACCCCACGAGCCTCGCACGGCTATTCCCGACTCGCTCAACCGGCCGCACGTTAGCATCTCCCACAGGAGGGGTTTTCAACCAGCCTCACACCTGGGTAAGCCCAGACCCAAGAACTCAGAACCCAGGTCAGTGAGATCAGAACAGGTGGTATCCAAAGGTCCAGGGTGATTCCTGTGAGCAGCCAAGGCCAGGAGCACTGACGCTGCTGGTGTCTCCCAGATGGGCCCCCAGACCCACCTCCATGCTCCCTCCACCTCCCTACTGTGGCAGCCCGGCCTCGCCTACAGGCTGCTCCCCTGGCCCTGTGCTCTAGGGCCTTTGCCTGCGCTGCTCCCTCTCCGTGACACCCTTCCCTGATGTCTTAACAGGGAAACTGGTTCAGGCTTCCGCATGTCTCCACTCTCAGCAAAACACTCCGTGGCTTCCTCCCAGAAACATTCCCTGATCTCCAGGCCAGACCGGTTCCCCCAGAACAGGCTTTCATAGACGTCATGCCTAGGCTGGAGGACAGTCGAAGTGATGTTTCTTGTGACAATGCCTGACTCTCCGAATAGGTGGTAAGTACCCTAAGGGTAGGGATCGTCTCTTCATTGTTTGTTTGTTTCTCTCTCACCCAGGATGCCCACTGGACACAGTAGGAGCTCAGTGAACATGTGCTGTGTGGCTAAAGGAATGCTCCCACGCCCCACCCAGGGCTCCTGCCCAGATGACTTTGCCAGGACTTCTTCATGGCAGTCAGTGACCCTAGAGCCCCCCAGTGCATGGCACCAAAGTCCCCTGAGCTGACTGCACAGATGTGACTCGTGTAGCCACACCTGTGCCCACACTGTCGCCCTTCCCCAGCCACTACCTATGCTAGACGGCACCTTAGGAGCTGGAGACACACCTGTCCCCTCTACCAGCTGGGCCGGAAGCTTGCTCGGAGTCTTGACACTCAGGGCTCATCCTCTGTCATGGTGACTTCCCCATGCACTAAGGGACACTTAGCCTCTACCCATGAGATGCCAGTGGTAATCTCCCCCCTACCAGCTGTAACTACCAAAAACATGTCCAGACATTACCAAATGCCCCCTAGTCTGGGGACCAAATCGCTCCTGGGTGAGCCTCGTCATTGCTGGAGCTGACCATAGTAGAACGGAGTAGAGTAGGGACTTTGGCTTAGAGTTGTGGCCAAACCGTGCACACCTGTCTGTCTATCTAAATCACACACATGCGTGCACACACTCATAATTACAAGAAAAAACACAAAAAGCAGCACCCAGTAATAAACTCACAGGAAGCATGAGGCGAGGTCAGGGGCGTGGAAGTCTGCAAGAGGTTCTGCTCCTGCTGTAATCGGTGAGCCCAGCGAGGCACTGTCCTCCCCAGGCCTCTGCCCCTCATCCCTGCTGGACTCACAGTGGGTGCAAGTGCAACTGAGCATCGCGGCCATCAGTGTTCCTCCAACATCCAGCTCAAAGCATGTTCTAGTTACAGAGGCGTGCCATTCAAGCAGAGTGGATGACGACCACACAAAGGGGGCCAGATGCAGGTGGGCGGATTCGGGAAGAAGGGCATATTGATATTGCTTGTAGAATTCTCCCATGTCTCAGTTTGGGTGACATCGAGACAAGGAGGTCTAAAAATTTTAAAGGGTACAATATATAAAGAGTTCTTATAACTCAACAAGAAGACAATTTAAAGCCAATTTAAAAAATTGTCCAAGGACCTGAATAGGTGTGTCTCCAAAGAATCTGCACAGATGCTAACTTGTCCCCAGAAACGTGCTCAGCATCACCAGTCACCAGAGGAGGGCAAATCAAAGCCACAGTGAGACTTCCCCTCCCCCTCACTGGGATGGCGAGCACCATGCATGCACACACGCACCCACACACGCAGAACACAGCAAGTCTTGGTGAGGATATGGAAAAACAGAACCCGTGGACATCACTGGTGAGACTGTAGAATCCTTTGTGCAAACATCTGGTGGGTCCTCAAAAAGGTAAACACGGGGGCGCCTGGGGGACTCAAGTCGGTTAAGCCTCTGCCTTTGGCTCAGGTCATGATCCCGGGGTCCTGGGATTGAGCCCCTCATTGGGCTCCCTGCCCAGCAGAAAACCTGCTTCTCCCGCTCCGACTCACCCTGCTTGCATTCCCTCTCCCACTGTCTCTCTCTCTGTCAAATAAATAAAATCTTAAAAAAAAAAAAAAGAGGTAAAAACAGAATTACCATATGACCCACCAATTCCGCTCCTAGGTAAAGACCCAAAATAACTGAAAACAGGTGTTCAAATAAAAACTTGTAAACAAGTACACAGAGCAGCACCATTTGCAGCAGCCAAAATGTGGAGATTCAGCTATAAAAAAGAAGGAAGTACTGATTCTGGCCATGACACGGAGAGGCCTGGAGAACATGATGCCGAGTGAAGGAAGTCAGACCTGTACGGAATACCTGGGATGGGCTAACGTACAGAGACAGAAAGCAGACTGCTGGTTGCCGGGGCTCGGGGTATAGGGGGATGAGGTGTGACATCTCATGGGGACGGGGTCCCCTTTGAGGTGCTGAGGACGTTTTGGAACTCCAAGGAAGTGCTCGCTGCACAGCCATGTGAATGTGTTAAAGGTCACTGTATCAAACACTTTAAAATGGTTAAAAAATTTTTCTGAGAGGGAGTGTGAGCCGGGGCGGGGGGCGGGGGGGAGGCATGGGGGCGGGTGGGGCAGAGGGAGAAAATCTTATGCAGGCTCCATGCTCAGCATGGAGCCCAATGCGGGGCTCGATCTCACCACCCTGAGATCACGACCTGAGCCGAAATCAAGAGTCAGATGCTTAAGTGACTGAGCCACCCAGGCGCCCCTAAAATGGTTCATCTTTTTTTAATGTGAATTTTACTTCAATAAGAATAAAGTAGAAACAAAACTAAAAAGGGCCAGGCGAGCGGAAATGGATTTGAGCTCTGTGTGCAGCTGCTGCTGGGTGGTCACTCGACCCTCTGCCTAGGGCCCATCCCCTCACCCCCTCCTGGCTGTGTGGTTCAGGTCAGGGCTCAAGGTCAACCTGATGGAGGGGGTCAAGGTCAGACAACCCCAAGAGACAATGATGTTAGCACCACAAAAACTCGAACCAGGCCAAGCCATCTAAGATGTTATTGGCAAAAGATGTCCTTAAAAACACACACACACACACACACACACACACACACACACACACAAAAGCAAGAAAACTCTTGACTTCGGATCCATTGGGCGTCAGACCACTCCCCCCGCGGATAGGACACATGGCCTGGAGGTGAGCTGGAGACTTCACAGCCTTTCCCCAGAGAAAACTCTTAACCTTCCAGAGAAGTAAATGCTCAGTTCCTGCACAGAGCCTCATCGTGGGTTGTCCTGGGATATATGGAACACGGAAGGCCCCGGGGACAGGTCCTGCTGCCCAGTGGGACCCGGATAAAGCCTGAGAGAGATCCCCTCTACCAAGAAGGAGACGATCCAGTGGGAAGACACAGATGAAGCAAAGAGGTAAATTGTGCTAAGTGCTCCAAGGACTCAGAAGTCTAAGAAAGACATGTGGGTGCCGTGTCAGATGGGGGACCCCCTTCACAGAGGGTGGAAATGAGCAGCACCCAAGGGGCGACATCTAAACCCAGAGATGAGAAGGAGCCCAGCAAGTGGGGGGGGTGGGGGAGTGGGAACAATCTTCCAGGCAGGGGCCACTTGCCTCTGGGCCCAAAACTGCTCCACTATAAACTCACATGGGATCTGAGAGGCAGGAGGAAGCTCCCACTGCATGCAGAGATTAGGGGAGGAAGTGGAGAAAGGGGTGGCAGGAGCAGGACTGCAAGGGAAAGTCATCTAGGGATGAGGGTGCCTGACTCCCCCAGGAAGCCTGAGCCCATCACGTATCCCACCCACCCTCTTCCTGGTGATCAGTTCAGAAACAGGTGAGCGATCTGGTCTGGACCAGTGAGTGTCAGGGGAAGTCAGGTGTGATACTTCTGGGAAGGCGGTGCTCACACCTGACAGACATGCAGGAGAGTGATATTCCCTCTGTGCATCTGGACGTGACCCAGTTAGGATGCAATGCCAGGATCTTCAGCAGCCACTTTGCCGCCATGAGAAGACAGTTAGGAGAGGGAGGCCAATACTAGTATTGGTAGTGTGGGGGGCGGGGGCTGAGTCCTTGCTGACTTTTCATGCTGAACCACTGAGTTTGGCCAATCCGGGAGTCATGCCACGTGGGCTTACTGCTCTGTGGGACAAAGTCATCTTAGTAGTGTTAGTTAAGCTGATTGACTTATAGCTCTTTGTCACTGACTGCCAAATACATCCTGAGTTCATGCCCAGCCTGGCAGATGAGCATCCATGAAAGCAGAGGCTACAGGGGAAAGAGTAGAGGAAAGTAGCATTTCTTGAGCACCTACTGCATGCCACACTTTGTACGAGGCACCTACACAGGTCCCTCCTTGATCTTCAGATCAGCCCTTCCAGACATCTACCACCCAATTATCCCTACTTAACTGAAAACTAAATAGGCTGAAAGGTGATCGCTGATTCCAAGGGGCGGGACCAGGTCGTGGCCCAGGTCTGCCTTGGCAGCTGGCCAGCCTCTTTCCAGAGGTGCAACCGTGCTGCCCCGGCAGGGGAGGGGCCTCAGCCTGAGCTGAACACTGGTGTCTGCCAACATCTGTCATCCCCTCAAAAGATGCTGATTTGGCCAGCGGCCAGCAGCCCCCAGAGCCAGGAGCCCACGAGGGAGGCGGGGAACTTAACCGGGTCCCATCCGACTGTGGAGACACAACTGTCACAACCCATGTGATAATTCCCTATGAACCCTTCCTGCTTCCTTCTTCCTCCCTGGGCTCAACAAGTCTGGCCACTTGGCCAGGAGTGGTCAACGGGGCAGTAGGACGGCCTGAGCTTTTTTTCCTTTTAATTAATTAATTTGAGAGACAGAGAGAGGAAACATGAGCACACAAGTCAGGAAAGGGGCAGAGGTCAAGAATCTCAGGTAGACTCCCTGCCACTGAGTGCAGAGCCTGAGGCAGGGGCTCAACACAGGGCTCGATCTCACAATCGTAAGATCATGACCTGAGCCAAAATCAAGAGTTGGACACTTAACCAACTGAGCCCCCCAGGTGCCCCAGGACACCCTGAGCAGCCCTTCCTGGCAGGGACCCTGGAGAAGGCTTTAGCTTGGCAGGAGTTCAGGAAAAGAAGAGAAAGCAAGACTCCTTGACCCTTATTATTCAGTGCCTGGTGCAGGTAAATCTATCACTTGGCAAATACAAGCTGTCCCGCCATCAATCACCGTGGACGGGCACATAAATTCAGAAAGTGATTTCTGCCTGGCTGAGCACGCGGGGCCCCAGTCCTTGCGGGCAGGAGGGAAAGGTGACAGCCCACCCCTGGGGCCCACTGTCTGACCGTCTTCTTCATCCATTCCTCGACAATCAGATTTCCTAACTCCGATTCACTTATATTTCATATTACAAAGGCACAGGATTTGTATCAATGGCAAAGGCAGGAGGTTGTGTTTCTTGGGCCTGGGACCTGGGTCACCCCAAAGAATGGGAAGCACAGGAAGGCTGTCTGGGGATGCTGGAGCCACAGACGAGACACAGCCCCTGCCCAAGGTGCATCCACGGTCCAGAGATGGGGAGAAACACCTGGGCTTCTCCCTTCCTTCTGCTCTCCAGCCTCCCCTCAGGGCCTCCCACTGGCTGAGCCAGGTGACATGAGAGCAGGGGACATGCTGCCGGAGGAGTCAGTCCCCTGGGAATGTCCCCCAGAGTGGAAGAGGAGGACGGATCCAGGGGCAGGTGGTCACACCCCCGCCACCTAGCCACCGAGCCACACACACAGGTGACTGCATTCTCTCCCTTCCCTTCCCTCCCTTTTCCTTCCTCTAATGAGATCAAAAGCTGATAGAACCCAGAATGATGACATAAATTTCCATTCATTTGTTCAACACTGATTTACTGAGCATCTACTAGGTGCTGACTATTCTTCTAGGCCCTGGGATCTGGGGAGCATGCATTCTAACTGGGGGAGTAGGGAGAGATAGACTACAAACAAGAAGCAAATGGATGAACAAGAAAATCCCAGAGCAGTGGGCACTATGAAGAAAGTAAAATGGTGTTGAACCTATGAGAATGAGCTGGCTAGGGTGGGGGGCAGGAAGATGTCCATGAGCAGGTGACATCCTAGGCAAGACTAGAGTGACGAAAATAAATCACCTCAATAGAGAGAAGGTCAAGGCATATTCCAGGGAGTGGGTACAGCAGTGCAAAGGTCCTGAGGCAAGTACTAGGCTGTTGCAAGAATCATAATGTAACTGACACTGTCACAAGGTCTCAACTTACTGGTGCGTAAACAAGAAACATATCAATGGTGCCATGTGGAATCTGCTGCTCCACACTGTACCCTATCAGGACACTTGGCTATAAAATCCTGTCCAGCCTGTGCAAACTCCAGGCTCACATCTAGCTTAGCATTCTCCTGAAGATAAGCTAGGTTTGAGGCCCAAGGCGACCATACACCAGGCTTGTCCCTCCAGGCACTCAGGCCCTTTGCCCTCTGGGGGCAGCTGCTCCTGCCAGAGACTCTCATCGCTCTTCTTTCAACCCAAATAGCACAGCCTTCTCAACTACATTAACAAACTGCTGAGGGATGAGAGTTGGGGCGTCAGCTGGGCACCCAGCCGACCGGCCAGAACAACCTGTGACACACCAAGTGGGCAGGAAGCAGGCCCCAAGCCAAGATGCACAGCGGGGACCATTTATACCCATGGCTCTCCCATCAAAAATGCTCCTGGTGACTTTTTCTGGACAGTAGAACTAGGGGAAATTGAGTGTCATCTATAGTTTCTGATTAGTCTATAGTGGATCACGTATGACTCAGAATATGGATGGCCGTAGGTTCCAATCCAGCTCTGCCAATTTCCAGAAACATCCCCTGAGCTCTGAACTCACCTCCCCTTCCAGCAAATGGCACGATGACGGCACCTGCCCCATAGGACTGCTGCGCAGAATCAAACAGAAACCCCACAGAAGTCCTCTGCATAGAACACGGGCACCGGGTCCTTCTGTTAGCGTCAATCGCGGGAGTGTCATCGTAGAAAGCTCTAAAGAGAGTCTAAATAAGGGACTTTCTTGGGCCTTGTGACCTGGGGGCACACAGGGACTCATGGAGGACGCTAGGAAAATAAAAGGCTGAGGAGTGATCTCCTGCCTGCAGATCAGCCAGAAGGAAAGGGCACCAGGCAGGGCTGAGTGACAAACATGTCTGGGACAAAGAGACGGGTATGTCGCTATCAAAGGCAGCACTTAGCAAAGCGGAAAGCTTCAGGACCGACCGCGAATAGCGGCTGAGCAGAGGGCGTCTGACCCCCACTCCCGCAAGGAGGACAGATGACGGCAGGTGGGGTCCCAGGGGCTCCAAGCTGTCCCCACCCACCTCTTGTTCCTCTGAAGGGGAAGTTGTAAATTCTGCATTCACTGGGGGCTGGGGGCTGGCCGCAGGGCAGAGGAGGAAGATTATAATAACAACTAATTCTAGTCCTAAAAGTAATCACACTTAGGGTTGCCTGGGGGGCTCAGTCGGTTAAGCATCTGCCTTCCGCTCAGGTCATAATCTCAGGGTCCTGGGATTGAGTCCCACATCGGGCTCCCTCTCAGTGGGGAGCCTACTTCTCCCTCTCCTGCTCCCCCTGCTTCTGCTGTCTCTCTCTCTCTCTCTGTCAAATAAATAAATAATCTTTTTAAAAATCTTTAAAAAAAAAGTAATCACACTTAGTCTTTCTCTAAGCCAAGAACTTCACACACTCACTTAATCTACATGAAGACTAAGAGGCAGGCACTACTCTGATCCCCATTTCACAGACAGAGAAACTGAGGCCCAGAGGTGGCTTGCCCAAGGTCACCTATCTTCTTAATGACTGAGCTGGCTCCATTACAATCAGAATCCCTCTGTCACCTCGGGTTTCCCTCTGTCATTTGCTGCCCTAACATCTCACCTTGAAGATGAGCCCCAAGTCACGTGATGGCTCAAGACCTGGGCCAACCCCCCCAACCAATGCATGCACACAGGTACCTCCAGTCACGTGAGTCCAGGATATCCTGAAACAGGGACCCCACTTCAACACCATTGCCCAGGCCCTGTACCTGGGGCCAGCCTGGCCTAGCGGAGAACTTTCTCTCCCACAGGCTGGCAGAAGGGCTCACACCCTGCCCTGCTCCCAGAGGACTGTAAGGGAACCTGGACCCTGGCTGGGCATCTTCGTGGTAAAGTCTCAGGGCATGCTGGGAGCCAGGCACACTCCCGTCAATTCGCTTTTGCTGGTGCCCTTCCCAGCACCTCACTGAGCCCTACTCCCCATCGTCAGGGCCCAGACCCTCTTAGGGTTGGGTAAAGGATGTGGCAGCTCCTGGAGGACAAGTGGCTGAGGCCCTCGGTCTCGAACCATGAACCCTTTCCTTCAACCAGAGCAGCTTTATGATCACTTCCTTCCAGTGTCACCTGCTCACTGAGCAAGAACCCTCCAGGGCAGCACTAAGCCACCTGCATCCAGCACTTCCCACCCCTAGAGAAAACTGGGCACTTTTCCCAAATTCAGGGGGACAGTCTTAGTAATTAAAAACAGCCTTCTGGGGGCGCCTGGGTGGCTCAGCGGGTTAAGCCTCTGCTTTCAGCTCAAGTCATGATCCCAGGGTCTGGGATCAAGCCCCACATCGGGTTCTCCACTCGGCGGGGAGACTGCTTCCCCCTCTCTCTCTCTGCCTGCCTGCCTACTTGTGATCTCTGTCTGTCAAATAAATAAATTTAAAAACAAAAACAAAAACAAAAAAAACAGCCTTCTGTATTTTTCAACAGTGCTTCCGTGAGTTAGCCATTGCTCGAGGCATTTACAAGTATTACCTTATTTCATTCACCACGTGTGTTTTTAAAGTCCCCTAGAGATCAAGGAGCAACATCTCGGATTCTTGATAAATGTGTCTAACAGAAGTCTGAGAAAATTGCTCCAAGGCGGGTAGAGTAAGTGAACACAATTGAATTTGCGGAGGAACAGGAGAAAGAGAAGGGAGGGAGGAGGGAGATTTATCTGAATTGGAGTTGCCAACGGATACTGAGAAAGCTAGTGGCCCCAGGTAATATCCAAGGGGGGCAGGAACCGGCCATTAATTACAAAGCGGGTGGCACAGGTCTAGGACTGAAGCCGAGCTGGCTCACGACACCACCTGCTGGAAGCAGCCTGCCACTGCTGAAGAGAGGAGAGGGCATTCACCTAACAGCAGGTAAACACTGTGGTTCCCAGCTAGAGGGCCCGGTTAACTCATTTCCTACCTTAATAAAATGAAATTTGTCCTAACTTGGCTAGCGCTGGTCCGCCTCTTATCTATCACCTCCCCCCGCCTTGCGAGGCACAGACGACTGCAGGGAAAGATGACGTCATTGAAGATGCCCCTCACCGCACAGTATACAATTCTAAAGTGTGGCTGGTGGGGGCAGAAGGGACAAATGTCCTGGTGTAAGAGAACTACTTAAGAGAATGAGATGTATTTAGGCAGTGGAATTCCATACTAAAGTGGTGCACACTCCACTGACTTGTGGAGGAGAAAATGTTTATAACATATTGCTAAGACATACAAAGGAGTTTTACAACAGAATGTATATTTCAGGTTTTACCAAAAAAAAGTGTATTTCTATACATGTGTGTATAGAAAAATGTGGAAGATGTCTCTGAACAGGTGACATTCTAGTCAAGATGGGAGTCATGAAAAAGGATCACCTGTGCAGAGAGAAGGTCAAGGTATATTCCAGGCCAGGGACACAGCAGGTGCAAAGGCCCTGAGGTGAACACCAGTTTGGCTTACTGTGATTGACATGTTGAAGGGTCTCATTTTGTGGTGCCCTCAGCCACAGCTCCATCCTCCTCCAGCCCATCATGTTCCCAGCCGCATTGGCCTGTTGGCCAAAACAACCAAATCCATTTCTGGACCAATCATTTTCACTTGCTATTCCCTCCACCCAGAATGCTCTTCTTCCCCTACCAAAGGTGGCTCAATCATTGGGCATCTGCCTTCAGCTTGGGTCATGATCCCAGGGTCCTGGGATCAAGCCCCACATCGGGCTCCCTGCTCAATGGGAAGCCTGCTTCTCCCTCTCCCTTCCCCTGCTTGTGTTCCTTTCTTGCTGTCTTGTTCTCTGTCAGATAAGTGAATGAAATCTTTTAAAAAAAAATGTTTGCCTCTTTGACCCTTATCATTTAAGCTTCAGTTCAAATGTCACCCCCTCAGAGAGAAAAGAATTCCTGCTCACGCTAGCGAAAGCAGCCACCTATCACTTTCACTGCCCTATTTTAATTCTCCTGCCACACCTATCACTCACACATTTCCTTGTTTATTTTGCAAGTTGCCTGTCTCCCACTCAAGAAGGTCAGCTGCATGAGAGAAGACCTTGTCCATCTTACACACTGATAGCTAGAAAAGAACTTGGAATACAGTAGGCATCCATGGATGGATGGATGGATGGATGGATGGATGGATGTGTGGATGGATGGATGGATGGATGGACGGACGGATGGGCAGAGAACTGGTGGGTGAAGGAAAGATGGAAGAATAGATAGGATGTTGGATGGGAAAATGGATGCAAGAAGAGATATAAAATCCCCCAAAAGGTGGCTACCAGACTGAGCTGTACTGTTGATGCTAAACACCTCCCATCTGTGTCTGAAGGGGCCCGGCTGCTCTATACCCTTCTGATGGGGGGACTTTGATCGCCAAGTGACAGAATTCAACAGCCTCTTTGTGCCCCTAATCCTCTGAGTCAGACTCCATAATCATCTTACTCATCAGCAAATATCTATATTTCAGGAACTCCTCCATGGGATGCCTGGCTCCCCACATCAGCTATTGATTTAGCTGCTTTCTCACAGGCCTTGATAATCCCAGTTCAAAGCATGAGCACGAACTTCTCCCACCACCAGCGGGGTCCCTCTGTGCTCTGACCTTCTTCCAAAACAAAAACAGAAACCCTGCTCACAGCACCTCTCTGCTTGCAACCCCAGGGAGCGATCTGTGACTCACAGAACAGGTGCAAATTCCGGGACACTCGAAGTCCTTCCCAGCCTGGCTCTCGCCTGCCCCCCCAGCCTCATTTCTCAGTTCCCACCATATGAGATTCCTCTCTAATTTGAGAACAGACCCTGCTGTCCCGGCCCTCCAAGCACCTATACACACTGTCCTCTAAGCTAGCGCCCTGTCATCCCATCTCTCCAGCGCGGGAATGGCCCTCATTTTTGATGCGTATCCTGGCACGGCAGTCCACTTGTCCCTTAAAGACAGTATTGCCACAACAGGAGCCACTGTCACCCCCTGCCCAAAGCTGGTGCTGGTGTATTATCCGTGTCCTTGAAGGATCCACCCCGTGCCCCAGACCAGAGACCCGGCTGGAGCCACACCAGCCTTTTCCTCGTCCTTCTGACCCCATCAGATGCCAAGTGTCAGCTGTCCCAACTCTTGAAGCGCCCAAGCCCCCACTCCAGGCTCCCACCCTCTCTGCCACCACCAGGTCCCTTCCCTCCAACACAGACAAGGCAAAGGCCCCCACACTCACCACCCCAGCCCCTTCCTGGCGCTATCACTCAGCCGCACGGCAGCCAGAAAGCCAGACTTCGACAAAGTCTTAACCTGGTCCCAGCGGGCCACTGCTACCTCTCAGACAAAATCCCTAAGCCTAGCCTGGCCTCACAAGGGCTTTCTGGTCTACCCCATGCCTGCCCCTCCAGCGTGTGACCGCCATCCCCCAACCCCCAAGCTCTGACTGTTGCTGCATCGGCTTCCTTTTCATTCCTTCTAGGCTTCAGGTCCTCTCAGCTCCCAGAGGCTATTGCCTCGGCTCAGAACACTCTTTCCCACCCGACTTAGCCTGGATACTCTTTCTCAACAACATCGCCTCGTCACTGTCATTGCCATGTTGACCAGAATAATAGCAATGACAGCTAACATCTGAGAACTTGTATGCGCCAGACACAGTGCTAAATGCTTTATACCCTGCTGGGTCCTTAGAGCAACTCTATGGAGCAGGGATGACGGTTCTCCCCATTTTACAGGTGAGGAAACTGAGGCAGAGAGCTCAAGTGACGGGCTCAAGCT
Organism: Mellivora capensis; assembly: GCA_004024625.1. Taxonomy (NCBI): domain Eukaryota; kingdom Metazoa; phylum Chordata; class Mammalia; order Carnivora; family Mustelidae; genus Mellivora; species Mellivora capensis. The sequence goes on from PISX010000324.1 coordinate 235,536, forward strand.
CTTGACAACAGAAATTGGAACTGGAATCCAACAGAGTCTGACCCCAGAGTCCCCCTCTTAGCCCCTAGACTTTAGACTCACCCCAGAGGGAGGCCCTAGCTTCTCAGGAAAAATAATACTGATCCCTACCTTCCAGGTGTGATATGAGGATTAAATGAACGTGCTTTGCAAATGAAGATGGTCAGCTGTTGGTTGCCAGTTTTTAACTTTGGATCAGCCAAGAGAACAAATGTTCCTTCTAACCCAAGTCCACGCTACTCTCATGTGCCCAAACTGCTCAGATGCACAGCTCTCTGTTCCCTTCCCTGCCTTGTCCTTCTGTGTTCTGCCTGGTGCTGGGCTGTCCCGGCCAGGACCACGGGGATGCGGATGGGGACAGACGTCCTCCACTCACCCAGAGCACCGGGCCCTAGGGGAGGTCAGTGAAGGAATCCAGAGAAAGGACTCCATCCAGTGCAAATCCACCATCCAGGGAAAACCACAGCTCAGATGCAGGAGACGGACCCATGTTGGCATCTAGAACACACCCTCGCCGAACTCTCCAAATTAAAGGACGATTTGACCCAGACCTGCTCTCATGAAGGAGAAATGAGGGAAAAAAGGGATAGTCCCATCGGAAAACACTCCCAAGATCCTCTCTTCCTGGAGTCACAGTTTCGAATGGCTACAGGGCCAGGCGGGTGACAATGACGGAACACGGCGAAGCACAGGACACAGAAGTTAGGATCATAGTGCAATGCCTGCCAGGTGCCCTGTGGTTATCTCAGTTGCTTGTGAATCTAAATTTACCCTACAGACACACATCCAAAGCACAGAACTCATACGGTGGATTAGCGATTGCCCGGGGCTGGGGGCGTGGGGGTAAATGGGGAATGACTACTAGCAGGTACCCACTTTCTTTTTGGGGTGATGGAAACATCCCAGAACCGGAGGTGGGGCTGGCTGCCCAACACTGAGAATACACGGAAACCCATGGAATCTAACACTGTAGGTGGGTGGATATTATAGAACGTGAGTTACAGCTCAAAAAAGCTGCTTGAAAAATCCAAAGGATATAGAAGAAAAATGATGGAGCTCGATGAATTTTCACAAAGTGAAACGAAAATGAGCTCCAGCTCATTTTCTGCACCCTTCCCCTACTCCTAAAAGGTCATCGCCATCTTGACCTTGAACAGTATGCTAGTTTTGCCTGTTCTAGCCCTTCTCATGAACGGGCTCATTCAGTGTGGATCCCATCATGTCCGGGTTCTGTCACCCAGTGCTGGTGAGAGTCCCCCGTGTGGGTCTCTGGCTGGGGGTCCACCTTCACGGCTGCCGACCCTCTACTGTGTGAACACACAATGATCCATTCATCTGTGCTGCTGGGCGCCCAGGCCCATCTGTGTTGGAGCTACTCCCACAAGAGCTGCCGTGGACGTTCTTCTGGAACGTGTCTGCTGGTCAGAGGACTCACCCTGCTGAGTAAGGAGGTAGCAGCGGAATTACTGGGTCACGGGCTTAGTAGATACTTGCCAAATGGGTTTTCACAACAGTTGTTCCCAATTCCACTTCCTTTACATTGTGTTTTAATAATACCGTGTTCACAGGCAGCACGCTGTTGGACCCTCTGAGCCTCAATGTACTCATCTATAAGATGGGGCCATAATGGGTACCTGGGTGGCTCAGTTGGTTGGGTGACTGCCTTCAGCTCAGGTCATGATCCTGGAGTCCCGGGATCGAGTCCTGCATCAGGCTCCCAGCTCCATGGGGAGTCTGTGTCTCGTCTCCCTCTGACCTTCTCCTCACTTATGCTGTCTCACTGTCTCTCTCTCTCAAACAAATAAATAAAATCTTAAAAAAAAAAAAAAGATGGGGCCATAATAACACCTCTTACATGGGGTTGTTGGGAGGATCAGGTGGAAAGCCACCTGGAAAGCATCTGAAGGCTCCATAGATGGGATTTATCATTGCTGTTGCCGCCACAATCCTGACCCCCAGGACTGTCTTACTCTGAGTCCATCGTCTTCCATCAAAACCCACCGGTAAACACTGACTGCTAAAGCTGAACACGGATGAGCACTGACAGCTTCTCACGGGAGGACTCACCGCGCTAAGTCATACTAGGGTCAGGCCCCATCACGTTGCTCCAAACCCTGAGGAACTACATTTGGGTGGCTGCGTTCTGAGATGCCCCGCCGCCACGAACGGAACAGTTCTGTGAATCACGTGGTCCTGAATCGCGCATCTGTTCTTTCAACTGATCCTTTTCCCCTTTTACTAAGGTCTGAGTCAATCATAAAAGTTTTAAAGTTTGTCATTTATGCTAAAACCAAAAAATATATATATATGTCTTTAATTTTACTCAAGTTTATACTAAAATCAAACACCAAAAAAAGAAACAAAGACTTCCAGCTTCGGAAAGCTGCAAAGCCCTGAGTTGTGTCCGTAACGTCCTTCTACAGAAGGTTAATGTTGGAAATGGCTTTCTAGTTACATTTTGAAATGGTTTCATGCGCTATTAACCACTTTGTAGAGGCATGAATTTTCCCAGGGCACCGTTTTTGCCACGGGGACTGATGGCCTGAGAAGGGAAATGGGAACCTGGAGGCTGCAATGTCCCATAAAACCTGGGTTTCATGACCACGAAGAAGATTAAGCTCCTGGGCGCCTCATTGTTCATCTCAAGCGGGGGCGGGGGTGGGGGGTGGGGGGGGCTTTAATCTCCAGGTGAAAGCTGCGATTCAAAGGGTGATAACAAGCAATCCTGTTCCAAATGGTCTAGAAAGGAAACACAGCCTGCCCTGATGGCTCGTCTTTCTCTTTTTTCTTTTCTTTTCTTTTTTTAAAAATTCCCTCTCGTTGGAGGCATCTGATGAGGTCTTAATATAATTAAAGTGGTGGCAAGGGCCAGAAGATAAAACAGCTATTTGAGGGAGGGAATTTTTCCAGCTGAGCTTAAAGGATCAATGAAATCCTTGGGCTGAGATATCAAATCATTAGCACCTCCCTAATCCAAAGGCAGCTCAATGCTGCCAGGGAGTGTGGAGAAGGGGCACGGAGACCTTAGGGCTGGTGCTAACCCAGGGAGGTAGTCTGGGAGCGCAGACAAGGCAGGTGGGCCCCTGGGGTCAAAGTCCCAATGCGTCTGTCTGGCCCTGGTGAACTCTGGGAGCCATGCCCACTGAACACGCTTACTGAGCCAAAGGTGCTCTGAGGCCAGATGCTTTCCCTATTTTGCCTGATTGTACATATCTCAGATGGCCTCAGACCCCAAATCTCAGCCCCTGTCTTCTGACAGTGCGTAAATGCCCGAGTTCACTTACCAGCTCCAAAATCCTGAAAGTGGTACCAGTCTGGTACCACTGTTTCCTCATCTGCAAAAAGAAAAAAAAAAAAAAATAGCCCCCCATCCTAGGCTAGGTGAGTGTACTAGTAAGCACGATGGCAAAGCCCTGGTCTACAGTGGAGCTCGTCAGAGGTCATCTCTCTCCCGTAATCTTTCATCTGAATGGTGCCGTGCTTTATTTCTCTAAACTCACAGCAGGGGGAGAGCTTGGGGGTTAAAGGAGACTGGCTCTGCAGATTCATTCTTCCAAACCTTTCCAACGTGGATAATTTCTACCTCTCTACTCAAGCTGACATGGGGCCCATGCATACCAGAACAGCCATATAGGTGGTTAAACTATTAAAATCTTTCCATATCCATTAGCAAATATCCCATCCCCTCCACCCCCAAGTGCCCCCCGACTCCAGGCTCCAGGAACCACCCCTTGAACTCCCCATGGAAACAGAAGGGCTCACCCTGGACAGAAGGAGCCTCTTCTGGGACCCTAGAGCTCACTGGATCCACTGAATTGTCAGTGCCATGCTGTTGGGCTCACCATACTGTCAACAGGGATATGGGCTTGACCGTCCCCACGCAGAGAGTGGAAACTAACTGGGGGGCCATCCTGGAGGGAACCAGCTCGAAGTCAGTCTTCCAAGGAGAAGAGCCAGGACCTGAACATAGGAGCTACTGAACATGAGGTGGGAACATGCAGGGTGTTGGGGGGGACCTATTAAATGCATCCCATGCCCTGCTCGTGGTGCCCACCAACCTCCACCTGGTCTAAGTCCTAACTCTGCCATTTACAAGCTACATCACCAATGGCAAATGACTTAAGCCCTTTGGTGTTCAGTTCCTTATTTGTAACAAAACCAAGCCCGGAGTTTTAATACGTCAGTACCACTGGCATTTGGACCCACACACTTCTTGTGGTACAGGCTGTGCTGCGCGTGACAGCTGCAGACAACAGTACGGAGAAAGGAAGAAAGGAGAAAGAGAGAGGCAGAGGGCACTTGCCTGCTGGCTGGCTCTTAAAATAGATCCCTAGGTGCCAACGCGTTGACCTTCGACTGACATCCCATTGGCCAGAACTTGGTCACATGGCCACAGGTAGCTGCAAGGGAGGCTGGGAAACGTAGTCTTTATTCCGCACGGCCGCGTGCCCAGCAGACATTGCGTTACTGGGCAAGAAGAGAGAATTGGCTGCGGGAGGTCGAGACATCCTCGGGGCCTGCTGCAATCAGGAAGCTGATTAAAGCTAAAGGCTGTCAGCGCCTCCAGGCCATGAGAGCGATATAATCCTTGGAACATCTGGTCCATTACGTTTAATAAACCACAAGACAAGAAATATTGGCACAGCACATGGGAAATCAACACACAGGCTACTCGTCTTTAACAAGAAATCCCGAGGAACGTGGTGGAGGCTGCACCCTTTGTAACCTACCCCCTCCCCTCACCCACCTCCATGTTCCATGTGAACTGGGGGTGAAAGGGAGAGAACGGGGCTCGCCGGCCCAGGACCTGCTAACATTTGACCTATGTGAAAGAGGTCTCTCCCTCTTCCCCTTATGTTGACCCTTAAAAAAGGTCCCCCGTCCCACTCGTTAGGATGGCTACTGTTTTTTTTTACAAAAACGAAAAACAGAAAATAAGAAGGGTTAGTGGGCACGTGGAGGAATTGGAACCCTGTGCGTGGCTGGAAGTAACGTTAAATGGGGCAGCTGCTATGGAAAGGGGTAGCGCAGTTCCTCAAAAAATTAAAAATGGAACTATCATGTGATCCAGGAATCCCCCTTCTAGGTCCGTCTCCGAAAGACCTTAAACCAGGATCATGCACTGCTGTTTGCACACCCACGTTCATAGCCATGTTTCCCACAGCAGCCAGAAGGTGCAAACAGCCCAAGTGGCCAGCGATACATGAACCCAGAAACACGTGGTCTATAGGTACAGTGGGACACCAGTTGCCCTAAAAAAGGCAGGAAATTCTGACTCCTGCTACGACACCGATAAACCTTGAGGCCATGACGTGAAGTGAAATAAGCCAGTCACAAAAAGACAAATCCTGTATAATTACACTCATAAGAGGTACCCAGAGTCATCAGATTCATAGAGATAGAAGGTAGAACAGTGGCTGCCAGGGGCTGGGGAATTGAACGGGAACAGAGTTTCAATTTTGCAAGTGAAAAAGCCTGGAGATGGATGGAGATGATGGTTGCACAACCCCGTGAATGTCCCTAATGCCAAAGAACCACACGCTTAAAAATGGTGAAAATGGGGGCGCCTGGCTGACTCAGTGTGTTAAAGCCTCTGTTTTCAGCTCAGGTCATGATCCCAGGGTCCTGGGATCGAGCCCCATATCGGGCTCTCTGCTTAGCCTGCTTCCTCCTCTCTCTCTCTCTCTCTCTGCCTAACTGTGATCTCTGTCAAATAAATAAATACTATCTTTTTAAAAAATGGTGAAAATGCTAAATTTTACATTATGCATATTTCTATTTATGTAGTTTGTAAATATGGATTTATAAATATATTTTATATGATTTTTTAAAGCACCCCAAAGAACGCTGAAACTCATCAGCAGTAATGTAAAAATACCCGGTAACAGACTGGAGTGGGAGACCCTGGCCGGATCCGACAAGGTTGGAGGCGTCGGCACAAATCGTGGCAATGCGGGTATCTGAGGAAGATTTAGGGGCACCAGGACCTTTCAGCGTCCCCGAAACACTTTCTGCACAGAAGCAGACCTGCAGAATGATGTCATCAACCACACTGAGCCCAGGAGCTAAAAACAGATGAACTGTTTCTAGAACAGGGACCTTTCTTGTCTCCCCCTCGGCGCACTTAAGGCTATAAAGTGGGTCTTCATGTTGAAATAAACAACGTTAAAACAAAAGCTCACCAGTCCTCAGGGTGATCTTGCCTGGACATGATGCTGGCCTGGAGATGTGGCTGTGGCAGAGACCACAGATACGGGCTGATTCGGAACCCGATGCTCAGACAGCTTTGTTTGGGATGTCAGGTCTTTCAATTTTCATTTGATTTAGCTGCCAGCATTTAAAAATGCAAAACTGCACATAAAAATCTGCCTCCAGTTCTCTTGAACAAACGAGAAAATCTGGCATGATGGAGCCTACTCTTCCATGTGGCAGCTCCGAGTGGTAGCGACCTGTTCAGCTGGGACTCACCCTCCTCCGTTTACCACAATCCCCACCCCTCCCTATCGCCTCCCAATCTCCCACAGCCCATCTGTGTTTGTGACCAGCCCCTTCCCCACTGCTGAGGTTTTTGCCAACTATACGAGAGGTAACAAGAATGACAGATTCTAAGAATGTCTTATATAGACAGGAAACTTACAGATGATCTCAATCAAATCCATTTTATAGATGGGGAGATTGGAGACTAAAGAAGATAAACGAGGTGCCCAGGATTTCAAAGTCCACGATGAGCCATGATGAAGTGAGAAATCAGGTCTCTGGGGTCCCATTCCTTATTTCCAGCTGTTTTCATGACTTTAAAACACACGTATGTGCAAGCATGTGGGCACACAAGCCCGTGCCCTTGGCCACGGTAGCAGCCGTGGAATGCTTACTGGTCGCCTGTGAGGAACCCAGGAGGCACCCATCAGGCCTCCCCCTACTACATCACTACCATCCTGAGGAGAGGATGGGGAGACAGAAGCTTACTTAGCCCAGGAGTGAAGAGTCCTTCCTGAGGCTCAGCGGAGGTTTCTGTGTGGGTCTGTCCAATTATCGAGTGCTTAACCACAGTTGCAAATCCTACCCCATTCAGAGACAGTTACCATCTCACCCTCTAACAATTACATCAACCCCAGGAGCTTAATAGCTTCGAGGCTGGGAAACAACCGGGCTTGATGATTCTGAGCTCAGATGGGAATCTAGCTTCTCCGTGTACCCAAGATCCGAATTGGGATGTGGGAAACCATTCGGTTGCCTCCTTAAGGGGCTGCTATCATCATTTGACTCCATAACTAATAGCCTACGTTCTACCCAAAACAATAGTAAGTCTTCCATGCACATCCTGATGGCTTAAGTGTCCCCATCGACATCCTGGGATTTTTCTTTCTAAATAAATTGGCAAATGGCTGTTTCCCAACCACAAATCAATGTATCATGAATAGGAGAAACCAGAGTCACAGAGACCCTCACTGGACACTTTCTGCAGGAACGAATGTATTTCTCCTATTGAACTGGCCTCAGAGAAAACGGGACCTTCGAACTTGGGTTCCGTTTTTCTATTTTAGTCTTTTGAAGCTGTGTGACCTGGAGCCAGGCACTCAACCTCTCTGGGCCCAGACAGCCTCATCTATCAGACTGGAGTGCTACCGCCATAACAGAGACCTGCCGAATCAGGTAAGACTGAAACACCTCGTGCAAGTTTGTAAATTATAAAGCATCCTGCAAATGTCAGCTGCTACTCATCTCTCCTCAAGCATGAAGAGCGTGCTGCCAGTGTTTGACAATTTGGACCTCCTGGTTTTTAATCTAGGTTTATTCTGTCTCCAGTTCCAGGGCTTTTCCTTAAATAATTAATTTCTCTTCATACTTTGATCTTCAAAGCCCTCAACACCTGCCGTCGGCGTGAGGCGGTGCAACTTAACACAATTACATTCCCGCTACAGCTAAATTAAATCCCACCCGTGGGGCGCCTGGGTGGCTCCGTGGGTTGAGCCTCTGCCTTCGGCTCGGGTCATGATCTCAGGGTCCTGGGGTCGAGCCCCGCATCGGGCTCTCTGCTCAGCGGCGAGCCTGCTTCCTCCTCTCTCTCTCTGCCTCTCTGCCTACTTGTGATCTCTGCCTGTCAAATAAATAAATAAAATCTTTAAAACAAATGAAAAATAAAAAACTGCTCGTGCGGCTTGGCAAACAGCCTCTGAAGGTCGCAAAATGATTACTGACCTTCTGGAAGGTCCAAATGACCGAGAGGACAGGCCGGACCTGGGGTTCAAGACTTAAGGAAGTGCCACTCCTCTGCCCTTTAGCCTCCTCAGCCAATGCTCCCAGGTGGACACCCCGCAGCCCCTGGGCGTGGCTGCGGGGCACTGGGGGCGGGGCTATGCGTGGGGCGGGGCGAGGGCAGGGGCAGGGCTGGGGATGGGGCGCGGGATGGGGGCGGGGTTGGGCATTCCTGGGAGCTGCGGCAGGGCAGTGGGCTGAGCTGGAACCTCCCATTCCTCGCTCCCCACTTGCCTGTTTAGCCACCGGAGAGGGCCCTGCCCAAGGGCACTCTGTGATGTCATGTGCCTTTTGGTTGGAGGGCCCACAGAGTGCACCAGGAGCAAAGGAGGGCCTGGAGGGAGTTACTATGACATGTGACTCAGAGGTGACAAAGGACAGCCTGGTGTGCCAGGGAGAATAGGATATCTGGAAGAGGGGGCCAGCCTGGTTTTCCCAACCCCAAAAGCCCACCAGTATGTTCATTTCTGTGCTTTCTCTGTTTTCCATGGTGAACATAAAAGTCTAGTTCCAGGGTGTTCTGAAGGCCCCTTTGGGAAGGTGGTCTCACTACTGCCATTTTCAGCCACAAGAAAAGAAATCATCAAGTCCTCTGCACCCATCAGCTGGCTCTAATCCTCACCTTTACTTGCAAAAAATAGACAAAAGCAAACACACAAATTCACCTTTTAAAACCTAAAAAAAAGGTATTTGCAAATTAATTTTGCTATGTTATGTTTACAAGGAAGGAGCAGTATAGTGAGATACTTAAGGGCAAGGACTCAGGTGTCAGACCTGCCGCCACCCTGTGTGACCTCAGACAAGTTGCTTAACCTCTCTGAGCATGTTTCCTCATCTCTGAGATCATATCTCACAGCTGTTGGGAGGGCCGAGATCGTGATGAAAGGTGTGCAGCAAGCCCTCGAGCCTTTATTATGAAGTAGGTGTGTGCACATGGGTCTGAAGATATGCATGACAAGATGGGAATGGATTCTTTTCTGAGAGGAGGTTGTGTATCTGGATTTTTTTACATAGCCATATTCTGTACAAATATATGAAAACAACATATGCTCACTGTAGAAAATGTGGAAAATTATTTGGAAGAAAATAAATCTTATTTCCTGTAACCTCCACCACCATCTCTCAAAGGGAGAGATGGTGGGCCATTAAGTATCTTCATCGTTAACCATGTAAGCCCTACATGGATGCAGAAAAATGAACAAAAAGTGTCCTTTCCTTTGGATTCCAGTCCTAGCATCTAAGCACGATCCCCTGGAGATGGAGGTCAAGGGTTTCCCCCACTCCATTCATTTTCTCTGTATATGCACCCATCCAGGGCTTACTGTACCCCATCCCATGTCAGTCCTGGGCCAGGGGCATAACTGGGAGGCTTCCAGCTAGGGCCCAACTTTCCACTCCGCAACAGCCCAGCCCCCGACAGACACAGTGCTGTGGGGGTCTCAGTCTTCCCTCTTGCTGGCAGAAGGGACCATCAGCCAGCCCTACTTCTGCACCACCAGACTTGCTCTAAATCAGCAACTGATGGTGCTGTGGGTCCCTCCTATGTATTTAGCCTTGAAGGGCATTGAATGCAAAAGCCAAAATTTCTGCTGACAGCAGGGCAAGTCAAAGAAACGTTTCCTTTTAGGGTAACAAATGTTTCTGTGTTCTAGCAGAGAACAAAGCCTTTGCACTTTTAAAAAAATCAGGTCAATTATTCTTTTGCTTTTAGCTTCTTAATCTTGTCTGATTGAGTGCTTCCTCTAGAATATTGAGGATCCTTAGGACAACTCGGTTTCCTGGTGACCTTCTCCCTCCCTTCTAAGGAAAATCACTGCCCTAGATTTTTCAAAATCTTCATGAAAGCAGAATCACTGGAGCAAATAGCCCTTAGAAGATGTGAAGGCAAATTGTGAGATTTTTCCAGCAATACAATGGGGTTTATGCTTCTGATAAAACATATGTACACACCCACACAAAATGCTATTGTCAGGACATTAGAAATGATTACAACTCTGTTCTCTTTCTGCCTTTTTTTTTTAAAGATTTATTTATTTATTTGACAGACAGAAATCACAAGTAGGCAGAGAGAGAGGAAGGGAAGCAGGCTCCTCGCTGAGCAGAGAGCCCCATGTGGGGCTTGATTCCAGGACCCTGAGATCATGCCCTGAGCCAAAGTCAGAGGCTTAGCCCACTGAGCCACCCAGGCGCCCCTTCTTTCTGCCTTTAAAGGGTTTTGGGGGGCGCCTGGGTGCCTCAGTGGGTTAAGCCTCTGCCTTCGGCCCGGGTCGTGATCTAAGGGTCCCAGGATCAAGCCCCACATCGGGCTCTCTGCTTAGTGGGGAGTCTGCTTCCCCCCCTCTCTCTGCCTGCCTGTCTGCCTACTTGTGATCTCCCTGTCTCTCAAATAAATTAATTTTTAAAAAAAGAAGAGGGTTCTGAGTAATTCTATGGTTGGTTTCCCTTTATTTTCTTGTGTAATTGTACAACCTTCCATCAGTCATCTCTTTACAAAGTTATTACGAATAATACCACTAAGGATAATGTCTAATCTTGGTTGCTCCCTTTCTGTTGGACACTATGTTTAGTGCTCTGGGTTCACTGTCTTGTGTATTCCTTACAATAATCCTCATTTGGAGGCAGGTACCATTGGGCTGTCCTTAACTCCATTTTACAGATGAGAAAACTGAGTTTCAGAGAGTCAAAGTAGCTCTCCCAAGGTTACAAAGTTGGGAATGGAAAGAACCAATCTATGAACCCACACCCTGATTCTAGAGCCAGCACACTGAATCCCTGCGTGGTTCTTGAGCTTTGTGTAAAAAAGGGAAGAACTGCATATGCAGCAACAAGAGAGAATTCATGTCTAAACCTTCTGTCCAGAGAGAACCACTTAGCGCCTTGATGATATTCTTCTATTTCATTTTTCCTTAGTTTTCTTCACTTACCAAATGCAGTATGGGCTTTCTCTCCCATCAGCATAGGCATGCTGTCTGCTGTGTATGGAGTTCCACAGGCCGATGTTACTGGAAGCTCCACGCCCCTCCCAAGATTGGAGGAACCAAGAAAAAGAGCATCAACAGAAGCGACCAAAGAGGAAGAACATTGTAAAGGAGTCGTAGTAGCCTTGACAGGACCACAAACTCTTTGGCACTCCTCCCATTGGCAGGGGAGTTGTGGCCCCTCCCCAGTGTGCGGGCCAGCTTCTGACTTCCTGGACCCAGAGAGTAGAGCAGACATGACACCCTGTAACTTTAAGGTTGGGTCATAAAATACCATGGAGCTCCCACTTGGCTTCCAGCAGCACTGAGATGCCATGTTGGAGAAATCCAGCCACCCACTGCGACCACATGAGGAGGCTGAGCCCAGCCTCCTGCCAACCCTGCCATCTTGGAAGTGGCTCCTCCGGCCCCAGATGTTGGTGTCACCGCAGCTTCAGTCTTCAACAGAGGCCCTAGACATCAAGGAGCAGACCAAGCCCTCCTTGTACTCTGCCCAAATTCCTGTCCCATTGTGAGGACCTATTTAGCCAGAGCAACTCCATCTCGGTTAAAAGCCATTTTGCTGTTTGTGCAGTAAAACTTAAACTGACCCTGCCTCCCCCCACCCCCAGAGAAACTTACTTAGAAGCAAGTCTGGAAAACCAGTAAAACGTGGTCGGCCAGTTCCTGATAACAGAGCCCAGAATACAAGGACGAGTCAGGCCAGGTGGAGACATCCGATCAGTAAAAAGCACACATACTATCTCCCTAACCACCAAAGAAAGTAAACCCCGCCTTTTGGGAGCCAAACTTGAGCGCCAGTTCTGACCAGACTAATAGGTTAGTTCAAACAGCTGCTATAGGGTAAATTGTAATTCAATTAGCCACCTGCGTGTGGCCTAACATGACTATGCAATGTTCAATCTCATTGGCCACCTATGTGTGGCCAGGCTTTTGCTCTATAAAAGGTAACCTGTAAGATGGGGAGGGGTCTCTCTCCTTAGAGGCGGTCAGTCAGTCAGTTCCCGAGCCTGTAAGCTGGAGGTGGTCGCTCTCTTCGGAGACCGCCCTGGCCGGTCCGTCTGACTTCTAATACTGGGCATAAAATAAAGCTTTAAATAACTTTCACCTTGTCTCAGTCTCATTCCTTTGACAACGGACCTAGCACCATGATTCTTCTTTCCGTCCATAGTAAGCAGGTTCAAGGTGGCTTGTTTAACAACAATAGACTCCTGGGCCATTATTTAGTACCTGGAGATGGGGAGTACCTGAGCCAGCCTTGAGCTGCCTTCAGGGATTGGTCCGCCTGTCTCTGAGACATCACAAGTGTCACAAGACTAAAAATGCCTCAAAAATACCAACGGCCCCATTGGCCTTCCCCACCTGGGCCTCCAGGAGCAGGCTTGGCTAGGAACGGGCATCAAAATGTTATTTATTTATTTTAAATTTTTTTTATTTATTTGACAGAGAGAGACACAGTGAGAAAGGGAACACAAGCAGGGAGAGTGGGAGAGGGGGAAGCAGGCTTCCCGCCGAGCGTGGACCCTGATGCGGGGCTCAAACCCAGGACTGTGGGATCATGACCTGAGCCTAAGGCAGACACTTAATGACTGAACCACCCAGGAGACCCAAAATGTTATTTTTAAAACGTTTTTTTTTTTTTTTAAATAAAAGTCTCACACCGATATAGAATGAACATGAGCCTATTGTGCTCATGACAGAGGGAGCGGGTGCGGGGGGAGTCAAGGAGCACCTGAGGCCCCCCCAGCTTACAGGCACCCAGGAATGGGGGGAAGGGGCTGAGTGAGACACAGAACCAGGGAGGGTCCCGCAGAGAGGGCAAGGGAAGCACAGCCTCTGGTTTCCTCTGCCAACAGACAGAAGTCACAGCCACCCCGGCAGATGCAAGTTCACCACTGAACACGTTCCCTTCAAAATCAGGACCTGATGAATAGTAAAAGGAGTCGAACAAAGGCATGATTCCTGAAATATAAATAGCTCCCCACCTGTGGGGCCAGTGTCACGTTGAAAGGACACACAGGCGTCCGTTTGCCTTATTTTCCAGTGAGTTTCCACTATTTCCACTCCAGATGAGTGATTTTTCTCATCACTTTCCTGTTGAGAATCCTGGCAGCGGAGCCCTTTACCACCTCGTCCGCACACTGCCAGGTGGATCCAGACCCTAGCACCTTCCTAGGGACATCCTGACCTTGGACAGGAGCCACAGGCCCAGAAACGTGGTCTCCGCATGCCTCCAGTCCGGCCCTACCTCCTCCTCCTGCGTTAGGCACCTCTAGCCCCCAGGACCCCGGGACCTTCACTCTTCTCAGAGACCTAGTAAGAGATGGATGATTCTGGAGACAAAGCACCCAAAAGCAGAGAAAAAGCCAACTGCTAGTAATAGGGGTAATGTATCCACTTGTTCATGGGTCAATTTCACAGCCAAAGTAGTTCATTACATTTACAAACACTGTGTCACTTTATTGTCTCATTCTGAAGGGGTCTGTCTGCAGCAGGTGCAGAGGGCGGGGAGGAAATGAATTCCTGAAGCCCAATAATAAACATGTTGCCACATCTTTGCAAAACAAAGCACTTGGACGTGGGCTCAGGGTGCATGCTCGAGGTCGGATGTCACCTGAAATGGGACCTCCAAAGGCAAGACCGCCCAGCAACGGGCGTTTCTCCCTCCCTGTGCCCACCCCAGAACCTCCCAGTGCCAAGAGTGCAGGAAGGCCTTGGGCCTCAACAGTCCCATTTCCTGCCACATGGCATTTTCACATCCTGTCACCTTCATCCCTGGACAGACCTTTGCCCGCCGAACAGTATGTCCCAGGTGCTCCCCCGCCAAAGCCACGGTGAGCAGAGAGGGGACTGTCCTCAAGGGGGCATCCAGGAGGCTACTCTGCAGGCACAGATGTCTCCTGGGCTGGGGGATGGAAAGGAGGGGGTGGGTCCCACATCGGGCTCCTTGCTTGGTGGGGAACCTGCTTCTCCCTCTGTCTCTGCCTGCCACTCTGCCTGCCTGTGCTCTCTCTCTCTGACAAATAAATAAATAAAATCTTTAAAAAAAAAAATCCAAGCCATTTTCCCTCTGATCCCTATTTCTTATTCTAACCTAATCTTCATCTGTCCCTCTCTGCTGGGCACCCACCCCACTGCCCAGACATGCCTCTCCCTGTACACGTCAGCCCTCGATCTGGCACTCCCCTCAGCCCCCAAGAGGTCAGTGTCAGTGTCACGGAGCTCAAACTCCTACTCATACTTCTACACCCAGCTCCAATGCCCCTGCCTGCAAAAATCTGCCTTGGAGTCTCTCAGTTAGAATCAATCTCAAATTTCCTTGTACTTCCAAAACCCAAGCAAGTTGTGTCTGTCTCCCTGACATGCGTCCTTAAGGCTGAGACGGTGTCTTACACCCCTCCCCTCCTCAGGAGCCCTTATCTTCCGCCTAGGGCTGAACTCGAATGGGTGGGAATATTGGCAAGAGCTGAAGGCCTCAAGAGGGTATATGTGGACATCTCCAGGGCACTAGCCAACCGTCCTGACTAAAACACACACGAAACTGTCACATCATTATATAGTCACCAGTACCTATTGTATGGGGTCAGTGTTAGCCTAAGAAGGTTTCAAGGGGCGCCTGGGTTGCTCAGTGGTTTAAGCTGCTGCCTTCGGCTCAGGTCATGATCCTAGAGTCCTGGGATCGAGCCCCGCATCGGACTCTCTGCTAGCGGCGAGCCTGCTTCCTCCTCTCTCTCTGCCTGCCTCTGCCTACTTGTGATCTCTGTCTGTCAAATAAATAAATAAAATCTTTAAAAAAAAAAAAATCTTCAAAATGATACCCGAAGATTGACAATGGTTTAAGTGAACAGGATCAAAATGCACGATCTAAGTAACCTTAAGGCCTCACGGTGCATTTCTTTCTCAACCTTGGACCCATCTCCTGACCTCTGCCCTTCTGAGGCAGGGACACAGCCCCAGAAAAGTCAGTCCCGGTGGAATGTGAAATGATAATGAATTGATAATGAAATGATAATGAACCAGAGCAGTTTGCACCAGACAGACCGGGTATGGAGTCCCGGATGCCAAGGGAAGATTTCTTAACTTCTTCCAGCCTTGGTGTTCCCATCTCTGCAATGGGAGAATGACTGGATCTGCCCGGTCTCTGGGCGGCTAGAAGGCGAGGCTGTGTATGTGGTTCAGTGTGGGGTACACAGAAAGAGTTCGGGGATCAATGGCAGTGACGATGCTCTGGTCATTCTCGGCGCTCTAGCCTTGCCCTGTCTGAGCCTGGAAGGACAGACCACCAGACGTGCTACCTCTCGGCCATGAAAATCGTGTCCGTGAGCGCCAAGAGCTCACATTTCAGAAGCACAGAAACCTGATGATGGACAGGACATCAGCTGACATTAGGGAATTGTTCATTATTGTTAGTGGCGTTTGATGGGATAATGGTTTTGTGGTTGCATAGAAAATTACCTCTATTTTTTCTGGATGTCTGGGCTGAAGAATTCAGGGTGAAATGTCACAGTGTCTCGTTTACTTGGAAACGCTTTAGGAAAAAAACCCGTGCATTCATACATAAAGTCGACATGATAAAATGCTAGTAATTACGAGCCGGGACAGGACCCGTCTTGCAAATTATCCACCTGTTTGAAAAATGTGGTAACAAAAAGCGATCAGCCCCTTGGCGGGGGTGGGGGGCCGAGGCCCCAGCTCGCCTTCCACTCTGTAACCTTGAAATACAGTGTTCGGTCTCCAGCAGGGGGTGTCGGGGGAGGCGGCAACGGCTCCTCCACCGGGAAGACCTCAGCGGCCTCAGGTGCATGCCTGGGTAGCAACAGCCCACAGCTTCCACAAACTTCCCCAGGACAGGCTCACTCTCCAAAAGAGCTTGCAGCTTTTGCTGGGGATAATCCAGTCTTGAGCACTATCTTTTAAACTCCCCCCTTCCGGAAAAGATACAGGGAGGTGGAAGGTGGTACCGCTGACCTTCCCCGCTGACTTGTCTCCATCCCCAGGATTTCCAGATTCCAGGAGCGAAGGAGGGAGGGAGGGCAGGACGTCCAGGTAAAAGGGACAGAACTGGTGGTAGCCCGGCCCCTTTCAAAAGCCATTCTCTGTGACAGCCTGATCGTAACAGGGAGCCCGAGGCTGAATCCAGCCTGTCCATATGTCTTACCGGGTCCTCCACAGGCGTGGGCGCTCAAAACAAAAACAAAACCAGGTTTTCAATTTAAACACAGCACACGTACTACAGTGTCCACATCTCTTGCACAAATTCAACTCAGTGTGTACTCATCCCCTGGGGGAAACAGATCAGGGGACACGACCAGCCTTCAGAACCCACCGCACACCCCCAGAGGTCATTGTGCAGACGCGGATCACCATAGATTAGTTCTGCCCGTTCTCGAATTTTCCATCAATAGAGTCATAGCTGGCCCTGCTCTTCCTGCGTCTTTCACACAACGTAACGACTGTGCAATTCTTCGAGGGGTGACCAGGGGTGGTAGTGTGTGCGTTCTCGCTGGGGTCTGGTATTCTGGCGTGGGAACACATGCTTTCCTTCCTCCTGGGGGTCGGCGTTGCGATCTGTGTCTGCTGCTAACGGGGGTGGGACCAGCCTTCCAGCCAGCCGTGCCTCTCGGCGAACGTGCGCGCAGGTTTCTCGTGGGTATTTACTCCCGGGACAGGAACTGCTGGGTTGTCCCACAGGTGCGTGCTAAGCTGTGTGGTGGTTTATCAGCCTCTGAGTCGGCTGGTACCATTTAGAATTTGAGAGATTTAGCCTCAAAATCGGAATTGCAGCTCTTCTTTCAAAACGTAAAGATACTCAGCACTGGGGCACCTGGATGGCTCAGTGGGTTAAGCCTCTGCCTTCGGCTCGGGTTGTGATCTCGGGGTCCTGGGATCGAGCCCCGCATCAGGCTCTCTGCTCAGCGGGGAGCCTGCTTCCCCCCTTCTATGCCTGCCTCTCTGCCTGCTTGTGATCTCTGTCTCTGTCAAATAAATACACAAAATCTTAAAAAAAAAAGATACTCAGCACTGGACCCACAAGCCACCTTCATGCGTTGGGGGCTCCCCAAAAGCACCCAGCCAGCATGTCTTGTGTCAGCCCCCCGGCTCCTGGAGGCACCTTGACATTGGGACTCTCGGTGGCAAAAGATCTGAGCGTGCTTTGACTTCAAGCCCGTCGTGAAAATATTGAGCTGCCACAGTTTCCCCAGGGAGGTCACGCTGAATGACCTCAGTGGCCCAGAGACTGTGATGAGGCCCCTCCAGTGGGGTCTGTGATCTCTTCTAGGCTCACTCTTCCATCCCGCCCCCTGCAATGGTACTGGGGTACCTTTTAACTTAAAAAAGTTTTTCTTAAATTAACACATGTGGGGCGCCTGGGTGGCTCAGTGGGTTGAACCTCTGCCTTTGGCTCAGGTCATGATCCTGGGGTCCTGGGATCGAGCCCCGCATTGGGCTCCCTGCTCAGCGGGGAGCCTGCTTCTCCCCCTTCCCCTGCTCATGCTTATGTTCCCTCTCTCTCTGTCAAATACCTAAATAAAAATATTTTTAAAAAATAAAATAAATCAATGCACGCTGTCAATTTAAAAAATTAAACAATACGGGCACCTGGGTGGCTCAGTGGGTTAAGCCTCTGCCTTCGGCTCAGGTAATGGTCTCGGGGTCCCGGGATCGAGTCCTACATCGGGCTCTCTGCTCAGCGGGGAGCTTGCTTACCCACCCCCCGCCTGCCTCTCTGCCTACTTGTGATTTCTCTCTCTGTCAAATAAATAAATAAAATCTTTAAAAATAATAACAATAAAAATTAAAAAATTAAACAATACAAAGTGATCTAGAGAGAAAAGGAAATCCCCTCTCCTTCTCACCCTTTCTCCAAACCTCTCAGTTTCCTTCCCCAGCAGCAACCCCAGTTTCCAGGTTTTTACCCGTTTGTGAGTAATACATTTACTACGCACACACGCGGTCCCCTTGTCTATTTTTACACAAACCAGAGCCTTCAGGAGGATCTGTTCTGCACCTTGCACTTTATGCACTTTATGTATCTCGCATGTCGGCTCACAGAGACTCTCCGGGTTCTTTGTAACGTCGGCAGAGCTCTCTCTTGCCTTCAGCACCACCATCTACCTAACCAGTCCCTTAAGGGGGATATTTTGGTCCTTTCCAATCCTTTACCACCACGAGCAATGCTGTAACCAATATCTTCATGCGTCTATGTTTGCACGTGCCTCTCTGCCAAATAAGTTGTTGCTGTAAGTCACAGGGCACCCGCGTTTCTTATTTTGATCAAAAGTGCCAAACTGCCCTTGACGACGCTTGCACTGATTCATTCTGCCTCTAGCAGTACCTGAGTGAGCACAAGTGAGTTCTGGAAAACGCACACCTGATCGTGTTGCTCCTGACGTCAAGCACGCTTCCCCCCACCCCTGCATAATTAAATCCCGGCAGGGAGCTTTCAAACCATCCTATAAGTAGGGCCCCGAACACTGATGATCAGATTTCACTGATCTGGATGTGAGCCACTGGCCGGAGTTTAAGACGACCCCATCTTAATCCCCAGGAATCTACAGATACGTGACTGACATGGCACAAGGAACTTTAGCACAAGCAATTAAGTTAAGGACCTTAAAATCCAGAGATGATCCTGGATTAGCCAGTGGGCTCAATGTAATCACAAGGGTCCCTATCAGAGGGAGGCAGGAGGGTCAGAAAGGACAGAAGCAGAGGTCTGAATGAGGCGGCCACCAGCCGAGGAATGTGGGCAGCCCCTGGGACTGGAGATGGACTCTCCCTGATTCCCCCCTGGCAGGAATGTGGTCCTGACAAGACATTGATTATAGCCCCTGAAGACCCATATTGGACTTCTGGTCTTCAGAACTTCAAGATAATACATTTGTGTTGTTTTAAGCCACAGTGCTTTTCTTATAAGACCATCCCTTATCAGAAAAAAAAATTGACAGGTCGCAGTCCTTCAGAAGAGAGAGAGGATAGGTTGCCAAAGGCTGTCCTGTATCCAAAAGCTGGAGGATGCTGGAAAGGCCAGGGCCAGCCTGCATTCCCTATTCCACAGAAGGGAGGAACAAGGCGGGGAGAAGGCAGTGGCATTAAGTTAGAAGGTGATTAGAAATTTACCAAGCCACAGGGAAGGACGCCGCAAGTGCTCTGGAGTCAGGGGCTGGTGGGCTTGGATATCAGGCTAAAGTCAAAGGTCCTCTAGCCCTAGCAAAGTGATAGCCCTGAGAGATGTCACTGGGGCTGTGGAAGGAGCACTGGACTGTGAGTCCTAACTGAGCCTGGCTATGCCATGGACTGGCCATGAGAGCTCAGACAATTATCTCCTTGTCCTCTCTATGATACTTCAGGGGCTTGTACTGAATCAATCCCTCTCCATTTATCTTTAAAAACAAACAAGCCTTAATCTTAAAAAAAAAAAGAGTATTAACTTATGTCCATGTCACACAAGAAAGATTTTGTTTGAAGACAGGAGTTTGAAAAAAAACTGATGTTAAATAGGTTTTTTTTGTTTGTTTGTTTGCTTTTATTTTTTTTAAGTTTTTTTTGAAGATTTTATTTATTTATTGGACAGAGAGAGAGATCACAAGTAGGCAAAGAGGCAAGCAGAGAGAGAGAGAGAGGAGGAACCAGGCTCCCTGCTGAGCAGAGAGCCTGATGCGGGGCTCGATCCCAGGACCCTGAGATCATGACCTGAGTTGAAGGCAGAGGCTTAACCCACTGAGCCACCCAGGTGCCCCTGTTAATACTCTTAATGACAGCAAGAGTTTAAATGAGATTTCCTTCATGCTAGGCACTCTTGTGAAAATTCATTTGTTCAGTTCTCACAACAAATCAGTGGGGGGGGGGGCTACCATTTTCATTTCAGAGATGAGGGAATTGAAGCACAGAGAGGTTAAGAAACTTACTCAAGGTCACCCAGGAGGGAAGTGTTAAATTCTTGATTTGAAGGCACCTGGGTGCCTCAATCAGTTAAGCATCTGACTCTTGACTTTGGCTCAGGTCATGATCTCAGGGTTGTGTGATCAAGCCCCGTGTCGGATGATGCACTGGGCGTGGAGCCTGCTTAAGATTCTCTCGCTCCCTCTCCTCCCTCTCTCTCTCTTTCAAAATAATAATAATAATAAAAATAAATGCAATAAATAGATTCTTGATTGGAACCCACACACTCCAGACACAAAGAGAGCTGAGAGGCTGCGGCCAATTAGCCAGAGGTTAAGGTGAGATCAATAATAAAGACCTAGTGGGGGGGCGCCTGGGTGGCTCAGTGGGTTAAGCCTCTGCCTTCAGCTCAAGTCATGATCCCAGGGTCCTGGGATCAAGCCCCCGCATTGGGCTCTCTGCTCAGCGGGGAGCCTGCTTCCCCCCCTCTCTCCACCTTCCTCTCTGCCTACTTGTGATCTCTCTCTCTGTGAAATAAATAAACAAAATCTTAAAAAAAAAAAAAAAAAGACCTAGCGGAGGTAGGGAGTCAGAGAGAGAGGAGGGGAAAAAACCAGCATGAACTGGAAAGATCATTTTGGAGTCTGATTTATGAGAAGTATGGGGGCAGCCCTGGAGTCTAAGAGAATTGGGGAGTCAAGGGAAGGGGGTAGAGCGTGTCCATCACAGATGGCCGGGAGCCTCCCTGAGTGGACAGAGTGTGAAGACTGAGCCATGGGGGGCCCAGGGATTTTTGGAATCACACTTAGACACACTCACTATGGGAAACCAGTCAGGAAGGAGCGGCCACTTTGAGGAAGAGAGTCTTTCCCCCGTGTCCTACCCTTTGTCACCCTCATTCCAGGCCCCGTGGTCATTGCTGCAGAACACCTGGGTTTCACACAATGCAATGTGAAAGCCACTACCCTCGACCACCTGTCTTTCTCTGGCTCCTCTGCTCCTGCCTGGCTTTATTCCCGTGGCCCAGGCCACGGAGAGCCCACTGAGGCCACCAGCTGCTGCCACCCCCCAGGTAGCTGTGAAAGGCCTATGCTTGGACCGTCTCCACCCCCAAACCCTGGCATCAGAGCTCAAAGTCTCCGCCATGCACAGATTCCAACTAGCAAGGTGACCTTGAGCAAACCTCTGACCTGGACCTCCGGGCCTCGTCTGCAAAATGGAATGGATGATAACTCACCTTTGGAAGCCAAGAGACCAGGCCCCCGAACCTCTTAAGAAAATTAAGTAGAGCCGAGGTACATCGAGCACCTAGAGGGGAAGATGGCTCTGCACCATCACGGCTATGACTGTCCTCATCTGACCAATGAGAAAACTGAGGCCCAGAGAGGTGAAGGCACCGACCAAGGACACACAGCAAGATGGTGCAGAGCCGAGGCTAGGACCTGAGTCTCGAAACTTCGGCTCTTCCTCTTTACCCAACCGGGAAGCCGGACCCACAGCAGGATCTCTCTGAACCCTTCTCATTCCCATACATTTTTCAAACAAGGAAACTGAGGCTCAGAGGCACCAAGGGACCTGCCCAAGGTCACACAGCCATTCACATGGGAGCAGGGGAGGGGGGGTGCCTCCACATTCACCCCTCCCCTCCTCCTCTGGAGCTCCCACCCAGCGCACTTGGCTCCTGGGGTTCTCGGACTGAGCCTATCCCCGGGCTGGTGAGAAGCAGGTCGGTTCCTCTGGTAGCCTTTCCCTGGGCACCTTCCCATCATCAGCACCCCGCACCCGCACCCGGGGAGCTTCCAGGGTGCAGGGACAGGTAGCTGCAGACGTCCCGGTCCCAACTTGCCCTCTGCTCCCTCCGAGGGAGGCTCCTCCTTGGAGGGGAGGGAAGGACAGCTCTCCTCGCCTCCCAGGCAGTTGGCAGAGCCAGGCGGCTGCTGCTGCTCCCGGCAGCCTGGTGATGGAGAGATTATTTCTGAGCCATTCCCATTCCCCCCCCCCCCGCCCCCGCCTCTCTTGCAGGACCACACCGGCTGTCCCCGTGGGGCTCTGAGCGCAGAGCCCAGCCGGCTGGCTCCCTCCCAGCACGAACTCCGCGGACTCTCACCTCTCACGGGGAGAAGGGGCTTCCGGGTCCTTGTAAAAACCCCAGCCCGCTGCCCCAGGGCTGTTCCGCAGCTGCTGGAGAGAGATGCGGAATGAATGTACTTTCAGGAAGAGGCAAGGGAAGAGAGGTTGGAAACTAACTCTGCCAGAAACTGCCGTGTTTGGAATTTTTCTTTTCTTCTGCTGCATCTCACCGCGAACCCATCTCTCCCCTGGCCATCGAGACGCGGCTGCCCTGGCCCGGCAGAGAAACAGCTGGAAAGGGGCTCCCTGAGACAGGAAGGTGAGTCAAACTTCGGGGGGAAGAAGTTCGAGTTTGCTGCAGGGCTGGGGGCCTGCGGGCCGCTGTGAACAGCCTTGTCCAAAGGGTTGTTTTCAACGAGAACCTTTCCTGAGCTCTGGGCAGAGCTTTGTGTTGTCGGCCGTTGGAGGGGGGCAGTGGATCGCAAAGTTGGGTCTGTGCGGTGAATGCAGACAGGGCAGAAGGATTTGTGGGGGGGGCGGGAGAAGCGGTGTTCTAGAAGGAGCCCCAGGCTGGGAGACAGAGTCCTGGGTTGGACTTGGATTCCCCGTGTGACCTTGGACGAGTCACTTCAGCTCCCTGGGTCTGGGGGTTTGCTCTGGGAAAATGAGGACACTCAGGAGGGTCTCCCCAGATTTCAAAAGAGTCTTCCTTCTGCAGGTGGTTCCTCTTCCTCTGGCCATACGTTGTAAAGGAAGGAATGCATATGCGGAATAACAGAACACTGTGTGGTGAGCAAGTGTGAAATGCATGGGCTGTGATTCAACTCCTCGCTGCCTGCTGGGATCCAGAATCCAGTGGGCTCGGAATTGAGAGGAACTTTGATTTCCATTTAGCGGCCGAGTTCCTCCCTGGATTGGAGCGGAGCGCCGATCAGAATGTAAGGTTATAGATGCCTTGGAACCAGCTCTGGCTGGAATGAAGAGTGTAGGAAGTGGTTGCAGGGTGACGAGGACATGGTTTTTTTAAATGCATGGGCTCAATCTAAACCTCATATCCTCAGTCAAGGGCCTCAAATAGTTCTGAAGTGGAGAGAGCATTAGAGGACCCTTCATGGTGCAGATAACAAGACAGAGGCCCAGAGAGGGGCAGTCACTGGCTCAAGGTTACACAACAAGGGTGGCTGAGGCAACCGCCCTGGAACACGGAGGAGGGCCAAGTCCTCCAAAGGAGAAAGGAAATAACGATCACTGTGGGGGGCGCCTGGGTGGCTCAGTGGGTTAAAGCCTCTGCTTTCGGCTTAGGGTCATGATCCCAAGGTCCTGGGATCAAGCCTCACATCGGGCTCTCTGCTCCGCGGGGAGACTGCTTCCCCCATTCTCTCTGCCGGCTGCTCTGCCTACTTGTGATCCCTCTCTCTGTCAAATAATTAAATAAAATATTTTTAAAAAAAGAAAAAAAAAAGACCACGGTGGAGCTGCTCCTGAGAGGGAGAGCTGTGCCAAACACCATCACATTCTTTGTTACTTAACCTCTCTGGGCCTCCGTTTCCTCATCTGTGAAATGGGGATGCTACTGTTTACCTCGTGGAGGTGTTGGGGTGAGTTAATATACAGGAAGCATCTGGATTGGTGCCTGGCATCTCAGGAGCATCTGGAAGTGTTCCGAATAAACGCTTCATGTATATTACCACACGTAACCCTCCCCGTGCCCAGTGAGGTGGGTCGTCAGACTACCCCAGCCCCTGTACGGATGAGGCGAAGGGCTTAGAGGGGCTGAGTAGCCCACCTGTGCCAACCGTCCCTAAGGGATCAGAACCTGGCCGTGAACTCGAGAAACTCTGCCCCGGGTAAACTCTCTTTTACCAACGGTACCTTCTAAGAGTGGTACAAGTCTTGTCCTTGGCATGAAAGAAGCTGAGATCAGAGAGGTTAAGCCACAGGCCCAAGACCACAGAGCCTGGGAGTGGCACAGCTCTGACCAGGGAAGGGATGCTGTCATCTCCTTCTGCTCACAGGTAGACCCCGGGGGCATAATGGGTGCTCAGGCAGTCTGCGTGGGGTGGAAGATGGGAAAAAGGAAAGATGCATTAGCAGCGTGCTGTCTAGGACCCCGGCCCAAGGCTGATTTCTCCGTGTTGTCTTGCCTCCCTCCCTCCCCCGGGTGCAGGCCATCTCCGGCGATGCCCACCCCCTTCAGAGCCAGGGGCCTGCCTCCCGGACACCTGCGCCGGGGCTCCTGCAGCCCCCTGAGCCAGCTCCTGCCCGGCCGCCTGCCGCGGCCCGCAGCCAAGGGGCTGTACTACCGGAGGGCCCGCAGGGTGGGCGCCCTGGACGCGTCCCCCGCCGCCGACCTGAAGAAGGAGATCCTGGTCAACGTCGGGGGCAGGCGGTACGTGCTCCCCTGGAGCACCCTGGACGAGTTCCCGCTGAGCCGCCTGAGCAGGCTCCGGCTGTGCCGCAGCCACGAGGAGATCGCGCAGCTCTGCGACGACTACGACGAGGACAACCAGGAGTTCTTCTTCGACCGCAGCCCCAGCGCCTTCGGCATGATCGTGAGCTTCCTGGCGGCCGGCAGGCTGGCGCTGCTGCGGGAGACGTGCGTGCTGTCCTTCCGGGAGGAGCTGGCCTACTGGGGCATCGAGGAGGCGCGCCTGGAGAAGTGCTGCCTGCGCGAGCTGCTGCGCAGGCTGGAGGAGCTGGCCGAGCTGCGGCAGCAGGAGACGCTGCACCTGCGGCGGGAGGCGCGGCGCCCCGCGGGGGACCCCTCGCGCTGGGGGGTCTTCATGCACTGGCTGCGCGAGACGGTGGAAAACCCGCGCTCGGGGCTCCCCGGCAAGGTCTTCGCTTGTCTGTCCATCCTCTTCGTGGCGACCACCGCGGTCAGCCTGTGCGTCAGCACCATGCCCGAGCTGAGGGCGCAGGAGGACAAGGTGAGTGGCCCCTGACCGCGCCCCCCACGCCCACCCGGGACGCCGGAGACTTAGGGCCCGCGAAAATGTCTAAGTATCTTCTAAAACAACAGAAAAAGAGATTGTTGTCTAGCAAACATTGGATAAATTTTTAGGTCGGTGCAGTTGTAAACATTTTTAATTTTCATTTTTTTGGTGGGGGTTGTGGGGGGAAGGCCTTGGGGCCCGCAAAGGTCATGAAATGGCTCTGCCTCATAGTGGGCTTGGGATTCACAAAGCTACCCCTGCCTGCTGTTGTGGGCCGCTCCCAGCTCTGTGCCGGTAGGCAAATTGCTTCACCTCTCTGAACCTGTTTCTTCCTCCGTAAAATGGGTAACATCGGGGTGAGGGTTCACACACGGTGTGCATGCATTTCGTGTTTATTGAGCAGCTACTCTGTGCCATGCCCTGTTCCCCACCCAAATCCCTGCCTTCTTGAGCCAACGTTCTCATGGGCATCCTGGCTCCATGTTCAGGTGGAGAAAGTGAGGCAGGGGGACTTCAGCTTTCTTGGAGTTAGAGAGCAAGAATACAGATGAGGGCCAAGATTCCTGCTGGTTGCTTGGCCCCTGAGCCCCTCAGTCAGTCTCACTGCATGGGGAACTCAGAGAAGACTTAACTTCTAAGTGACTGCCCCAGGAGGCAACAGCGGAAAGGTGTTCTTGCCCACTCCTGCACACTTTTTCCAGGAAGTTGTGGGAGACCCCCAGGGGCCAGGGAGTCTGAGAAATGAGATAAGAGCTTAACATTTCATTGGGACATTTACTGGGGAGCTTTGAACTGAGAACTAGAATTGTTTCCTGATTGAAAATGTTGCTCCTGTCTTGCTCCACATTCCTCCATAGCTCCCCATTACCCTAATTATGGAATTTACAATGTGGCAGACGGAGGGAGCTGATAAAGAGAACACATATATAAGATAATGAATCCTGCATATGGCCCATAATCGTTGTCAGCCCACAGACGTTTCCTTCCCTTAAAGGTATATCCCAAGGCAATATGGTAGGATCAGAGAACTTTCCAGAAAGAAAGGACTCAGATGGAGAACCTACCCCTTATATAGGGTAGGCTCTCAATAAATATTTAGTGAATAAAATGTATCTCATGCAACCTATAAATGTTTTGTCCTAAAGCAAACCCAGCAAAACCTTTCCACTTTCAAATAGCTTTTTTTTTCCCCAAGGGGGAGGACTGTAGCTCCAAACGGAGACATTGTTTTATCCTTTAGCACCGAATCATGTGATTTAAGAGTCTTGTTCGCAGAAATATTTACACTTGGACACTACAGTAAAAAATTAGGACCAAATAAATAGCTTCCGTCCCCTGTCCCCAGAAGGGTGCCCTTGATCCGAGCTGCTGAGAAAGGACCCCTCAATTTCCATAAACCTGTTCCTCAGGGATTTCCTGGAAGCCAGGATTTAGACTGTGCAGAGAGACAAGGTCTTCTCAAAGCCTAATGCTTTGCAGATTACCCAAGGTCTAAACCCAGGCTTGGTTGGTGAGGAACTCAGGAGATCAAATCAGAGGTCACCAGGAGGCTGGCAGGACCAGCAGCCCCAAGTTTGAGCCCAGGAGCCAGGCTGCCTTTTGCTCCTGGGATAAAAGGGGCTGATGCCCACCCGGAGAGGCTACATCTCTCCGTTTTCACCTTGCAGAAACCACCTTCGTGTGAGCTTGCTGCCTGGAGAGAGGCTGCGAGGTGCTGCCCTCCAAAAAATTGTGTTTCCCTGTTTAGATGGTAATTTAGAGAAGCAGGAGGCTGGGGAGGCGGTCTTTGTTTTTTCAAAACTGTGCCTTCCGTTTACATAAAAAGACAATGTTCTCTCTGGCACCAAGCGTGTCCGATAATTCGTATTTGCCCTCAGGGATGTTCAGCTGGCTAGATGCTTCTGGGGGCAGGCCCAGCCGGGAGACCTGGGGGCCATGTCGGCCTGGAGGGCCCAGTAGCATCTGCTCAGATAAATTAATGCTGCGTGGGTGGACAGACATGCCAGGGCTGGGACCCACAGACCTCCTCCATCAGACACAGTGCTGTGCTGGGTGGAAGAGGCAGCTTTCCTTTGGTTTTTTTCTCCTACCTTCTTTCAGCGACCTCCCATGCAGTAAACTTGGCACTTGGGGAGTCTGCACTGGAGGTTGGTAAAGTAAAACAGAGGAGGGGGGAGGTGGTGTGGACAAGAAGGACCGTGCCAAATGCTTAAGCACCTGCTAGGTGCTTCCAGCCTTTTCTGGTTTCCTCGGAAGAGCTCGTCCCCCAAGGGAAGAAAGAACTGATGCTTAATACATGCTCTTCACGAGGCTGGCATTTGAACGATGAACTTAGTCCTTGCAACAGCTTGGGAAATGGGTACTACTACTGTCCCCATTTTACAGACGAGGAAACTGAGGCTCGGCCAATTTTTATCCCTTTCCAAAGCTCACTGTTAGTTATGCGGTAGAGCCTGGATTTGAGCTCACATACCGGTTGGTTCTAAAACCTGACTCCTTAGGACAGCACCAGCTTTCAGTGCTGGGCTTTTTGGGGACTGGTTTCCGTCACTCGGCGTGGTGTTTGCAGGCTCCATCCTTCTTAGGGCCCAGTAATGGTCCCCGGTCTCTACATCCATTGTTTACCCCATCTTCCAGGGCGGCGTGCTGCCGGTTCCGTGTTCTCCTCTGCCTGCATCCTCTGTCAGGACTCTCACCCCTGCCATTCGTGCCCAGCACCTTTCCCACGTGGCCCCAGCCCCGCTGGGCAGCTCTGACAGTCAGGGCGCTCCCCTCTCTCTGGGGGAGGCCGAAGGTCACTGCCGCTTGGATTGAATACACCTGCTCCTTCTCTCTCGACCTCTCCCTCCGTCTCTGCTCCTCCCCAGGTCCTCAAAATCTCTAGCTCCCTAGGGCAGAGTTCAAATCCCAGCGCCGCCCCTCCGTGGCTCCACCCTCCAAGGAGCCCCTCTCTTGCTCTGGGCCTCCGTTTCCTCACCTTACTCAGAAGCTGGTGCTGAGGACCGAAGATTCCCATCCAGCGTGCTCCTGCCAGCACGAAGCCATCGCCGGCTGTGTTCACACGCCCTTAGGGCCTCCGCTCGCACCCCTCCACCCCTCCACCTGCTCCCCTGCTTTGCTCATCAGCCTCTCCCGGCTCCGCGGAACCCAAACAGCAGCGGCAGGGTCAGCAGCCAGTGGCTCAGGCGTTGTCTCTGCTTCGTTCTTCATTCATTCCTGCGTTCCGCAGACCTTTCCCAAGGGCCTCCTCTGCGCCAGAGGCCCCTCGGGGGCCAGGACGGGCAGAAACCGCTCCCCACCCGCCGGTTCGGCCTTCACTCCTTCCTCCTCCACTTTAGATTCTAGTCCTGCCCCAGAGGTTTGCTGGGGCCGTTTGGGGACCTCGCTGTGGGAGAGGCACACTGATTACAGCTGCGCAAAGCGTTTTCCCTCCTGTCTGTGGTTTCAGCATCTCGCTAAGGCCCCGGGGAAGGGAGGCACAGGCAGATTTTTTAAAGATCAGGTGGAACTAGTGGGCCTCTCGCTGGAGAGATGCCCTCCTTGTGTGGGTACCTACTGCATGCCACCCTCGGGGGGTACAGTTTCAGGAAAAGCCTCACACTAGAGCCAGCCTGTCCTCCCCTGCCCCTTTCTTGGATCTTGAATCAGCTCCATAAAGAGCTTTTGGGCTCCCATGAGCTTCCCTGTGTTCGGTGACATTTGATGATTGTTCTAGGGAATTCTTCTTAACCTGGTTTTTTGGTTTGGGGTTTTTTTTCCACCTTTCAGCTTAGACACCCTATATGTGGGCCAGCAAGAAGTAGTCCCCATCTCCTGGACAGGACCCACTTTTCTTGACTCACGGTAGTCGCCCTGTTCTTCCTGCTTCGTCATGCTTCCCTGTCTCTGTGCCCAAACCCTCCTGCCTCTGTGTCCCAGGGCTGGGGAGCCGGGCGACTGGGAGGGAGAGGATGGAGAGAGGCAGGAAGGGGCAGAACGGAGGGGAGAGAGGGCACAGAGAACCAGCTCCTGGGGGAAAGGAGAAGCCAGGAAGAGGAATGAGTCAGCAGGCCCAGGAGGCAGCCCTGGACCAGAGGCCACTTGGACTGAACACCTGCTCTGTCTCTTTTGACCTCTCCCTCCCTCTCTGGGCATGAATTCACAGGCAGAAAGAGAAGGCCCGAGCTGCTGAGTGTTTGGAGACCAGCACTGAGCTACCAGGACGTGAGAAGTGGCCGACTTGGGCCCTATTTCCAAGGTCCTGGGGTGTGAGAAAAGCTCCAAGGTCAAGACCTTGGCCCCAAGTCTCTCCCAGGTGGTGTTTCCGGAACTGGCCCTTCTTGTACCTGTAGCATCCATGGGACAGCCTGCCCATATGGGCCCCCAGGGCCAGTGGCCTTGCCCTCGGAAAGCCCTGCCCGTCCTCTGACCCCAGAGCCCTTATGAGTCACCCTACTCCCAAGTTTTGAGAAAAGGTTTGGGGCAAAGTTGTGGGACCCCTCAGTGCCTCACCCAGCCGACCTGGCCAACTCGGGCTTGGGCTCTGGCTTCTTTTTTATTAAGGCATAATTCACATCCTAATAGGCACCCTTTTAAAGTGCTCACATCCATGGTTTTAGTGCATCCATGGTTTTAGTGAGACCATTTGTGAGACCATCACTTCTGTCCCAGAGCATTTTCATCCTCCCACAAAGCAACCCTGCCCCCGCTTCTAGGCGCTCCCATTCTCCCCCATCCTCCCAGCCCCTGAAACCATCCATGTACTTTTGTCCCCACAGGTTGCCTTCTCTGGACTTTCCCTATAAATGGAACCATGCAGCATCTGGCTTTTGGGGTCTGGCTTCTTTCATGGAGCAAAAGGTTGTCAAGGTTCACCCAGGCTCTAGCAAGTGTCAGTCCTTCCTTTTTAGGGCTGAGTAATATCCCATCATGTAGATAGAGCTCATTTTGGTCATTCATTCATCAGTTGATGGGGCTTTCCATTGATTCTGGTTTTGGCTGCTGGGAATGACGCAGCTGTGGACATTCACGGACAAGTTTTTGGGTGGATGGATGTTTTCAGGTCCTCCTGGTATATACCCAAGTGTAGAATCATTGGATCATATGGCCAACGTGTGTTTGACTTTAAAAACTGTTTTTTAAAGATTTATTTTATTGGGGGAGGGGGCAGAGAGAGGGGGCAAGAGAGTCATACGCAGACTCCATGCTGAGACCATGACCTGAAGCTGAAACCAAGAGTCGGGCACTTAACCGACCACGCCACCCAGGCGCCCAACACATGTTCAGTTTGGGGGGAACCACCAACCTGTTTTCCACAGCAGCTGGGCCATTTCCATTCCCACCAGAATGGTGGAGGTCACCGACACTTACGACTTTCTAGTCTTCACACTCCCAGCCTTCCCAGGGAGTGCGGAGTGACAACTAATTGTCCTTTGATTTCTGACCCTGATTCATTTTTTTTAACTTTTCATGGTGGAAAATGCCGGGCATTCACAAAGTGAATGGAATAGTGTTGAACTTCCAAGGACCCATGACTCCGTTTCCACAATGAGTCACTCTTGTTCTTTCTCGCCCCACTTCCTCCCCACCCCGATCGCGTATTATTACTGTCGTTCATTTCTGTTTCATTTTACAGTGTGACAGGGGAAATGTACACACAGTGAAATCCACAGATCTTAACTGCAGCAGAACCACTTGGGCACCCGCGTCACCCACACCCTTGTTTAATGTAGGAAACTCCCACTCCCCTAGAAAGCTCTCTCGTGTTCCTTCATGGCGGATCCCTACCCCACCCAGAGCTGGCCACTGTGACGGTGATTTTGTCCACCATCTATGTCACATAGATGGAAACACAGAGCGCATCTCCTGCGTCGGGCTGTCGTGGCCCCGCGGGCCATGTGGGAGCCCCCACTGTGTGGCGTTGCTCACCCTCTGGTCCTCATAGACCTGACTGGCATCCTTCACTGCGTATGAAGGAGTCAGAGCAGACCTCTTTCTTCTGGGACAAGACCCACCCGGAGGGGTGACACCGGTCCCTATTTGCACAGGACCGAGGGGCTCTGGTGACCAGGACTTTCTGTGCTCAAAGCAGGAAAGTTGTGGGCAAACCAGAATTAGTTGTTCACCCTGCCGATAAAATACCACAAGAAGCTTCCTCGGAGAGGGAAAAAGTCCGTCTTTAATTTCCCTCCTATTCTCCTCCAACTACGGCCGGCCTGGGAATTCTTTCCTGAGCTGGGGCTTCATCCATCCCTGCCGCCAACCGGGCATTTCTCGGAGGACCTGCGCTGGAAGCGTGGTTGCAGGATGTGAGCTAGTGGTGCATGGTGGTGATGCGGGAGAGGGATTGCTGCAGTGCAAAGAGGTGGCCGGCAGGCCAGGCAGGAGGGACATGGGTCGTGGGTCGTGCATGCCTTAAATAATCAAATCCCCGCCCGGAGGCAGAGGGAGGACCCGCAGAGCCCTCCCTACCTCTCAGAAGTCACCTTCTTGAGCTACTGGGTCACTGGTCTCCAAAGGTTATTACTAGGCTACTGAGAATCCTTAAGCCAAGGGGAAATCTCCTAGAATGTCAGTGACAAGAGTGGCCTAGTGGGGACAGTCTGGCCGAGAGTCTGAGAAACCTCGAGGTGCCTTGGAGCCAGCCGGAGGGCTTGCTAAAATGCAGATTCCTTGGATTTTGTGATGAGAGCCCAAGACTCTGCATTTGTAACAAGCACTCTGGGAGATTCTGATGCGGGGTATACTGAATCAGCTTTGAGAAATACTGGTTCTGTTCCAACCTCTTCATTAGAAACTGAAGCACAGAGAGGGACAGTGACTGCTGCAAGGTCACACAGCAAGGGTACAGCAGGAGTGGGAAGTCAGGGTCCAAAACTCCTGAGCACTTCAGGATGCTGAACCAAGACCCAGATGGTCGTGGCAAAGAGCTCTCGTGTGTTGCAGAAGTTCCTCCCCTTCCTGTAAAATCCAGCAAGAGGAGAAGGGTACTGTCGCCCTTATCCTGACCAGGCAGGCTCTGTCTGTAATCAGTGGGTGGGTCTGCAGAGTAAATGGAAGCGCGGGATTTGAAGCCGAGTCACAGACACAGGCACATTGAGATGGGGGTAGAACACCTGTTTCTCTTCCTCCAGCGGCCAGACATAAAGAGTGTTTCATTTCAATTCAGTATTCCTGTGGGCCCAGGCACTGGAAATAATTTCTTTTTCCACTTCAGAGGTTTTTAATCCAAAGAAAGCGGCAGTTGTCAACATCTTGCTTTTCAATCAGGCTTTGATCATTCATTCACTCATCTCTCGTGTGTGTGTATGTGTGTGTGTGTGTGTGTGTGTGTGTGTAATATTTGGAATCAAGTTCTCAACCCTGGCTTTGGATTAGAACTATCATCTATGGGACTTCTGGAAAATTCTACTGCTCAGATTCAAACCTTGATCAACTAAACTAGAATTCTGAGGCCCTGGCCCAGATATTGGGGGTTTTTCAAAGCCCCCAGATAATTCTAATGTGCAGCCAAAGCTGAGAACTACTGCACTGGACCAGAGCTTCTCGAATTTTTTTTTTTAAGATTTTATTTATTTATTTATTTCTCAGAGAGAGAGAGAGAGCGAGAGAGCGGGCACAGGCAGACAGAGGCAGAGGGAGAAGCACGCTCCCTGCCGAGCAAGGAGCCCAATGTGGGACTCGATCCCAGGACACTGGGATCATGACCTGAGCCGAAGGCAGCCGCTTAACCAACTGAGCCACCCAGGCGTCCCAGAGCTTCTCAAATTTGATGTGCACTTGAATCACTAGGGAGTCTTGTTAAGATCCAAATTCTGGTTCCTTAGGGATGGGATGGGGCCCAAGATTCTGTTTCTTGGAAGATCTCAGGAGAGTCTGACCCTTTGGGTTCAAGGATCACATTTGAGGGGCACAGGGGCCAGTGGAATTTTCTGTTGGGAGCCAAGCAGGGAGCATGAACGATGCCAACAGAGAATCCACAGCAGCCCTCATCTAGCTGCGGTCCCTGGAGGGAATCAGACCCTGTGTGAACAAGTGTGGTCACACATCACAGGGCTGTCCCAGGGAGCTGGGAGCCCTCTCTGCCTCACCAGCCCCCATGCTCCCAGAAAGGACTTCTGCTTCTCTATTACCTTTCCCCCAGACCCTAGGATCCTGGCACAGGTGAGCCCTCCATGCTTTATTGTTGGATGAATGAGTGAGGGAGGGCAGGAAGGAAGTTACAAAGTTACAAAATAGCATACAGTAGCTAAGAGGCCATCAGCTCCACATGTGAACCCAGGGAAATCATTTCACTGCTGGGAACCATGTCCTGGGCACGAAATGGGGTCACACCGCCTGCTCACAGCATCACTGGGAGGTGTAAGTGACAGCGAGCAGGAACAGTACACAAAAGGGGCTTATATTAGTGAAGGCGAAGGTTGGCTGCTGTAACAAAGAGGTCCCAAGATAGAACAGCTCACCCACTCTTGACTTCAGCTCAGGTCGTGATCTCAGGGATGTGAGATGGAACCCTGTTTTGGGCTCTGCATTGGATGTGGAATCTGCTTGAGATCCTCTCTCTCCTCCTTCTGCCCCTGCCCCCTGAATAAAAACCAACAACAAAAAAACAGATGTTGATTTCTCTTGCAAAGAGGGATCGAATTGAGTTGGCAGCTCTCACCTGAGACCCAGGATCATTTCCACCTTCCCGGTCCATCTTCCCGTGGGGGCGTTGGTCCACTCTGTAGGTTCTAAGCTGGGTTGCTGGGTCCTGGGGGTTGTCCAAGCAGACAGTGAAGAAGCAAGTGTAGGAACTCATGCCAACATCCCAAGTCCAGGAACGGGATGTAGCACACAGCGCTTCTGTTCACATTTTGCGGGTGGATTCTTAGTTATTTGGCTACACACCTCGCTGCCAGGGAGACTGGAAAGGGTGGTCCCTGAATGAACTGACGGGCCATAACTTGAGAGCTCTATAAAAAGGGGATTTGGGTGGACCGATGAGAGTCTGTGGCACACAAAGCTCAGTCGCAATACATAGATAATAGATAACATACAAATATAGAGAAAGACCATGTAGTATATATAGAATAGATATAGAATCCCTATTGATACAGATGGATATTGATGTGTGATGTCAATATCACTAGGAACCCCCCCAGAGTGGCTTCGGGGTGTGGCTACTCCCCCCTTACCCAGCGCTGCTGCCCACCACTCTCCTCCTGCCTCTTGTCGCCTCCCCAGGGTGAGTGCTCGCAGAAGTGCTACTACATTTTCATCGTAGAGACGGTCTGCGTGGCCTGGTTCTCCCTGGAGTTCTGTCTGCGCTTCGTGCAGGCCCGGGACAAGTGCCAGTTCTTCCAGGGGCCCCTGAACATCATCGACATCCTGGCCATCTCCCCGTACTACGTGTCGCTGGCCGTGTCCGGAGAGCCCCGGGAGGACGGTGAGCGGCCCGGCGGGGGCTCGTACCTGGAGAAGGTGGGGCTGGCGCTCCGCGTGCTGCGGGCCCTGCGCATCCTCTACGTCATGCGGCTGGCCCGCCACTCGCTGGGGCTGCAGACGCTGGGCCTCACGGTGCGCCGCTGCACGCGCGAGTTCGGCCTCCTCCTCCTCTTCCTCTGCGTGGCCGTGACCCTCTTCTCCCCGCTGGTCTACGTGGCGGAGAACGAGTCCGGCCGGGTCCTGGAGTTCACCAGCATCCCGGCCTCCTACTGGTGGGCCGTCATCTCCATGACGACGGTGGGCTACGGGGACATGGTCCCGCGCAGCGTGCCGGGCCAGATGGTGGCCCTCAGCAGCATCCTGAGTGGGATCCTCATCATGGCCTTCCCGGCCACGTCCATCTTCCACACCTTCTCGCACTCCTACCTGGAGCTCAAGAAGGAGCAGGAGCGGCTCCACACGCGCCTCCGCCACCTGCAAACGGCCGCCTCCGCCAGCGAACGCGAGCTTCTGAGTGACGTGGACGACCCGACCCCCGAGGGACCCGCCTTGCCCGCTAAATACGTTTAACTCAAAACCCGTGGTGAAAAGGGCAGGGCCGCGCAACCCACCACCCACGGGGCTAGAGAACACCACGGAGTAGACCATCCTCTGGGATGTTTCTAGGGCCCCAGGGGCACTTCCCAAGCTAGGAGGGGCTCAAGGCCACGGGTGTTCGCTTGTTGTGATTCTTGACCCCATCGGCCACCACAGTTCCTGCTGACCTTACTGAGGCTCCTTGCTTTTTCCTCTCTCTGTGTCCATCAGCCAGCACGTCCACTCTTTCTGTTAGCTCAGCCGTCCTCTACTCTTCTTCCCCTGAGGTCTTCCACACCCCAGGCTGGGTTCCAGACACCCGTAGAACCGAGCCTACAGAACTCCATTCCTCCCCAAGACTCTCTTTCCAGGGCCACCCTATCACCAGGAGCTGGAGGGGTGAGTCACTGCAAACCTTTCTGATCAGATCTCCCCACCCAGCCCCATATCATGGGTTCCAACAGAGATCAGTATGTCCTCTTTCCACTCCCCACAGCCAGTGGCATTTTCCTAATGCCGTTCCCCCTTCCCCAGCTCTGGAAGCTCTCAGCCAAGAAGGCAGAACTGGCCTCTGTGTTAAACTCCACATTGGGAGCCGGTGCCCTTTCATTCCTCCTAATGGGCCTGGGACCTGGGCAGGATTGCCCCTTGCCAGCACAGCCAGCCCTCCTTGGCCAACTGGACTCTTGGTAGGAAACATTCTCCAGTTATCTAGTTCTTAGCCTTGACTGAGGCTAACTCTTGCAGGGCACTGCATCGCCCCTTGAGAGAACCGTTCCTGCTGCTGGCTCCTCCAGCCCTGCCGAGACCTTGGCTTTCCGCCCTCAGCTAAGCCACCGCGGATGCGGGAGAGCTTCATTGCCAACATGGGGGCAGCCTCGGGGTCTGCCCCTTGCTGCCTCTCCAGACCAGGCCCTTGTTGCCAGAGGGTAATTTCTCTGCTGACAGTGAAATATGTTTTTCTAGTATCTGTTGGTTCATGGACAGATTCAGCCCTTTGCAGCCAATGAGGAAGCAGTTGCAGGACCAAGTTGTTCAAGATAAAGGCAGTGAGACCAGAGCAATGACTCCTGAGATGGAGACCCAAGAGGGGTTGAATGAGGAGGGATATTTGGGGAGCTGAAGCTGGAAAGGGGGTAGGGATGGGAAGGTGGTGGGCTGTGCGGGCTGAGTGAAGGATCTGGGCATTCTGGGGGATGCTGGGAGATGCAGTGATGTGGCTGGACTACAGAGGATCCCCCCCACAGCATACGGGGACACCAGCGTGGGGCAGAGACTGGGCAGCTCAGATAGGCTATGAGGGGCTCCCCCCTCGTATTATTAGAAATCCACTACAGGAGGTGGCCTGGGTCACAGGTGCTGAGGCAGTCAGGAACGGGCAGATATGACATCATTTGTGTGTGACCATGTCAGCGTTTCATCCCTGGGGACCACTTGCCCACTCTTCATTCATTCCGCTAGTGTTTAGCACAGGCCTGCTAAGTGCCAGGTTCATGCCTCCCTCGGACTGTAATACCAGGCAGAGTGCCGGCAGCTCTGGCCCCGGGGAGCAGCCTGCACCAGTGTCTAGCCGCAAGCTCGCCTTACCTTATGGGCAGCCCTTGTTCCCTTTCACTCCCCCGGGTGCCCTCCCAGCCGAGGGGGGGTATATGTCTCCATCCCCCTAGCCCCCCAAAATCGGCAGGCCGACCCCAGTCCTTCCCACACTGACGTTTCACCAAGGAAGCTCTTTGCACAGTAGCCCAGTGGTCACACGCAAGGGGACCCCTTACCCCTTATAAAATTCCCACCCCTTGCCACCCGCCCCGGGAAGTGAATAGCAGAGTCACTCTGACCTTCGGTTGCTCGTGACCTGGGTGCTCACTCAGGCCCAGATTTTCACTCTCTGTGTGCCCTTGGCTCCTTTCCTTCTATCAAGTGTGGGGCTTTGGCTAGATCGGTGATTTTCTGGCTGGGGCTCCAGCAAGACCCTCGGGGCTGCTCTGGGGGTAGAGGGCTCTGCATGGCAAGGTAAAACCTTTGCAAACAATGCTTTTGAAAAGAATGTGAGAATTTCTAGACACCCTCCCACCTCCAGTCAGGGTCCCTTGGATAGATGTGGAGACCTCACCCCAGAACCAAGGAACAAGCCTCGACAGCCAGCGGACGACCCCACACCTGGCCCTCCCTCTTCTGATTGGAGGCCTTTTTCCCGTGCTGCGTGCCTGGTGCACTAATTCCTCGTTCCAGCTCTGCCCATCCTGTGATGGCGTCCACCCAAGCATCTGCTTTCTCCTCTGGTTCACATCCCAGCCATCTGAACAAAAGCGGGCCAGGACTGGAAGAACCCTAGGTGAGCCCATCATCAACGTTATGAGACTCTAGTGTCTTAATACACGCCCGGTGGAAATTCTACCAAATAGAAGAGAAAAACTGGAATTGATTGCTTGCGTATGGGGCTTAATTAAACATTTTTTTTTCTTCCGGATAATAGCCGCAGGGGCTGGTCTAAGTAGAATTTGTCTAGCCGGCTTTCCAAACTTCATGCTGATTGGACAGGATAGTGATGACAAGCGAGTTGCCAGGCAGTCTCTTCATACCCATTGGCTGAAAGGAGTCTTGCCAGTCCCTGGAAGGCTTGTTTTCTCTGAGGTCCACGGGCATGACTGCAGCCAAAGGTTGAAATTTTCCAGCCGAAGGCAAAGAGTAAAGGACTCTTTGCTTCAAGCAATTTCATGTCGTGTCATGGAGGTGGCTCCCACAGACAACTTTATTATTGTTGTTGTTGTTGTTGTTGTTGATATTATTAAAGTGCAGTTGACACACAATGTTATATTAGTTTCAGGTGTAAAACATAGTGATTGGGCAAGTCTATACATTACGCCGTGCTCACCACAATTGTGGCTAACATTTGGATAACTTTTAAGTGTTGGTTCACCATCTCTCTAAGCAGAATTGAGCCCAAGACATGACTTGGGGATGGATGGTGCAAATGCGGGCTGACTCTAGTCTGACTCTAGTCAGATGGGTTACGAGATTTGAGAAATGGGTAACTGGACAGCTCATCAGAATACCAACTAAGCCGAGAGTTTCCATGAGGGGATCTGTGAACCTGGAGATTATGTGCATCTCAAAGTGCCCGGCTTCGAAAAGGGGTCCAGCAATTTTTATCAGATCCTCAAAGGAATCCATGGCCCCTATAAGAGGATAAGAATTTATGTAATAAATCACCTCTCATATTTTAAGATGGGGTAACCAAGACTCAGAGGGGGAAAGCCACCTTCCCAAGGTCACACAGCCAGTTTACTTAGTTAGATCCAAGCAATCTCATTTCCCCACAACACTCAGCTTTTAGGCTCATCTGAAACAGTGCTCAAAGAAAATATTCAAGACAAGAGGGTAACAATAATATGACTTTGCCCTGATATCCTGAGCACAGTAAGCAGGCTTGTCTCGGGGTATCTCTGGCACCAGCTGTCACCCTTCCTTTGTCATATGACAGTGGACAAGGCGACTGATTTCACCGGCGCTTCCTTTTCTCACTGATCTCATGGAGAGGTTGGACCAGATGGCTATTAAAGTTCCTCTGGGCTTGGACAGTATGTGATTCTGGGAAGCAGAGTTCACCACTACAGTCTATGCCATGGAGGGGCAGGTAAGAAACCAGAAGAGAGGTCCTCCCCCTGCCCCCAAAAAAAACCAAACTGAAAAAACAAAAAATCGTGGTCCCTGACTACCCACAGAGCTGCTCCCTTAGCAAACATCATTAAGTCGTTCCAGTTTGAATAGAAATTCACTGAGATCTCTACCAGCTGCCAGCCCCCTTCCTAGCCACCCATCTGGGCTCCCCGCCCCCACCCGAGGCCCGCAGGTGCCAGGCTAAGCGTCTGGGCCTGCCTCTCACCCAGGGGCACTGAACCTGCCTGCTCTTCCTCACATTGCTCTGCTAACAATGGGCCCCACTTACAGCATGATTCCTAGTCACCAGGCAACTGTTTTGTTGCTGTTTTTTTACATTTTATTTGGGAAACATCAAACAAAAAAGTCGTGAGAACAAAAACAGCACATACATACGATTACCTGAATACACTTTTTTTTAAAGATTTTATTTATTTATTTGACAGAGATCACAAGTAGGCAGAGAGGCAGACAGAGAGAGAGGAAGGGAAGCAGGCTTCCTGCCGAGCAGAGAGCCCTATGCGGGACTCGATCCCAGGACCGATCCCAGGATCCTGGGATCATGACCTGACCCAAAGGCAGAGGCTTAACCCACTGAGCCACCCAGGTGCCCCTGTTTGTTTGTTTTTTTAACATGTTTCGCCATTTGCTTTATCACATACTGTTTTTTATTATTATTATATATAAATAGTAGATTTTTCTGGATCATTTGAGAGTAAGTTGACTACATCATGGTCCTTTTGGAACTTTAGAATGGAGGAGCGCCTGAGTGGCTCGGTCCGTTAAACGTCCTACCCTTGGTTCCGGCTCAGGTCGTGATGGCTGAGTTGGGATTCCAGGGCCCTGGGATGGTGTTCAGCAGGGATCAGCAGGATCTGCTCCAGGATTCTCTCCCTCTGCCCCTCCCACTGCTCGTGCTCAATCTCTCTCTCAAATAAATAAATCTTAAAGAAAAAAAAAAAATCAATAACTTTAGAATGTAGCCCTAGAAGGTATGTCAGAAAAACATCAGCCCAAGAATTCTTAGCAGCGAGTTTCCAAGAGGGCCTGGGAGCCTCTGGAGAGGACAGGCAACAAAGCATGTGTGGTACGTGCGTTTCAGAGTGTCGGCTGTCAGCTGATTTCTTTAGATTCTCAACGGAATCCGTGATTCACCCAAAAAATGAAAGGAGAGCAAGCTCTAAGGTAAATTACCTCCTTCATTTTAAGGGGGAGCGCTAAGGAGACCCCGGAATACTTCAGGGGTGGGGAGGGTTGGGGGAGTGTCTCTCCTACGAACGAGGATCTTCTCTTACAAAACCACACAGTGCAGTCGTCAACATCACCACATTTAATGCTGATGCAATATTTTAGTCTAATCTACCGTCTGTTCCAGTCTTGTCGGTTGACCTAATAATATCCTCTACGGCTTTCCGCTGTCAGGAGAGGCTGGAGAAGGCATTTCTGCAGCTGACCTCCCGAGTCTCCCATAGTCTGGACTGTTTTCACAGCCTTCCGTGGGGTTTCTGATCCCGAAATTTTGGACACATTGAATCCTTCCTTTTTAATAGAAAGGCCTGTGGATTCTTAAAGCCAAAGAACCTGCCCACTTCACAAGTGTGGACGTGAGGGCTCAGGGAAGGGATGCGATGTGGCAGTCATACAGCCTCAGTCGGCAAAGTCAGGGCTGGGGGCCCGGTGCCCTCAGCTCCATGCCTCCCTGGTCCTGGGCCGGCACCCCATCCAGCATTTGACATTAAGCCAAGGGACACCTCAGGAACAGAATGTCAGTTCAAAATAAAACAAAGCGCTGTCCTCGAGAGCCCTGTGGCTCCCTGGTCATCCCAGGGCCCCTGGCTGAGGCTGTCCTCACCCAGCCCTGCTCCCGACAACACGGGAACATGAGAAAAATGTGACGTGACTTTCATAACTCACCTTTGCTCTAAGCAGGACAAAACCAAGGGCGACTGGGAACAAAATGAATCCGGGTGCCCCATGCTAAAATTAGCCTATCTTGCTGTTGCAGAGGCTTCCACTGTACTTGGCCAGTGACCAGCTTAAAATCAGATCCTCTGAGAAGCTCAGCAGTGTCACCTGGCTCCGTCCTAACCAGGCTTCGGGGCTCCCCTGTCCTCTGCAACTGCGAGAGAAACAGTAAATAATGTTACAGTGTGATGTTGTGGTCTCTCTGCTGTATTGGGGCGGGTCTAGTCACGGAGCCCCTGGGTGAAGGGTGGCAGGGGTCAGCGGTCACGGCCAAGACCATTGAGAAGCTGGGAGGGACAACAGTTGGGCTCTGGGGCAGTATTTCTTACGTGTCTGCCATGTCCCCAGTGTTGTTCTAGAACATCGGAGAGGGAGGTTAGCACAACAGGTGCTGGTGTGGTCCTGAGTGGAGGGAAGGCAGGGAGGTTGGAAGTCAGCCCACAGAGAAGTCCAGAAGGAAATGAACGGGACAAGTGCAGCTTCTGGGAAGTCCTGGGAAGGAAGAGGGCAGCGTCCTGACACCAGTGATGTGGGGGCCCGTGGGTGCCAAATGGGGACAGGCTTTTGAGGAGGTCTGACTCGGTTCTCCCAGATCTTTGGATTCCCCCAGAAGCAAACACTGACTCAGGGATTTACATGCTGATGGTTTATTTGGGGCGTGATCCTGACAAACACTGGCTGGAGAGAGAGAAGTGAGACCGAGAAGGGATGGCAGCCCATGCAGGGTGTGGGATCAAGACCATGGGTGACTGGAGTTCGGCCCGTACATACTCCAGTTCTCTGGGTGACACTGGACCCAGGAAAACGCCAAGCACTTATTGTATGGAGGTCAGTTTCCCTCTCATTCAGACTCCCGTTCCAGGACCCCCACAGGCACGCTGGAACGCTTCCTAGGGAGCACCCATAAATACAGTTAGGACGGGCGCCCCGTGGCTCAGGTGGCTAAGCATCTGGCTCTTGGCTTCAGCTCGGGTTATGAGATCAAGCCCCTTGTTGGGCTCTATGCTGGGTGTGAGGTCTACTTGGGATTCTTTCCCTCCCTCTCCCTCTGCCTGTCCCCATCCCCCTCACTCTTGTGCACTCTCTCTTGCTCTTGATCATCTTAAAAAAAAATCAGTTAGGAATGTTTCACTTCCAAATACAGGAAAGCCTACTCAGACTTCAATTAACAAGCAAGTAAACAAAAGGAGACTTACTGGCTCTGAAACTGAAAATCTAGGTGAAGTCAGGTATGGTTTGTTCCAGGTGTCCGACCACTGTCATCAGTATCAAACAAGCTCAGATTCTCTGCATCCTCCCTCTGCCTCTTTGGGTGTGTCACCTTCACCCCCAGGCTTGCCTCATGGCCACAAGATGGCTGCCCAAGCTCCAAGCCTCACACCCTCACTTCCCCAAGCCCATGGAAGAGAGAAGACTTTTGCTCCTCAGAATCCCAAGCGTGTGGTTTCATCAAGTCTTACTGGCTGAGCCCCTTATGGCCACACTCCTGAAACAACCACTATGGCTATGCTGATTGGTTTATGTGAGTTGGGGCTCACCCTGGAGCAGAAGATAGACTCACTCAAGATAGTTCCACGTAAGTCACTTGGCTGAGAATGGGGAGGGTGAGTTTTCCCAGAAGAAAGCCAAGGCACCCTTCCAAAAGAGACAGAAGGAGGTGCTGGGCAGCAACCTCATCATTCGGGACAATCACAGCTCTGGGGGTGTTGGCTGCATGCCGCTTTCTGCCCCATCACTTCATGCACTGCTGGATGCTCATAACTCCCTCTAAGGAAGGTGCTAATATCCCCATTTTACAGACAAAACAACCAAGGCACAGGGAAGTTAGATGAATATCCCAAGGCAGACAGTAAGGGCAGAGGTGACATTCAAACTCAGGCCTGTGGTTCCAGGGCCTGTCCCAGTGTTACCCACCACACCAACACGCACCTTGAGGCTGTCCTTTCCCTTCTGGGAGGGCCCTGGGTCGGGGGCTGCCAGGGGCTTGCCGACATCTGGTTCCTCTTCCACGTTTCTGGCTTCCCTGCCTG
Source organism: Mellivora capensis (assembly GCA_004024625.1). Classification (NCBI taxonomy): domain Eukaryota; kingdom Metazoa; phylum Chordata; class Mammalia; order Carnivora; family Mustelidae; genus Mellivora; species Mellivora capensis. Next base: position 278,310 of record PISX010000324.1, read on the forward strand.
TAAGGGCACCACAGCCAAGGTTCTGGTCAGTGGAACGTGTTGGAAGGGGTGTGTGCTACTTCCCCTCCAGTCCCTCACTCCACAGGCCCTGCAGATTCAGATGAATATTCAAAGGTCTAAGGCAGAGGTCAATAAACTACATCGGCCCCCTCTTGCTTTTGTAAATAAAGTTTTATTGAAACACAGCCTGGCCTGTTCCTTGTCTGCAGTGCTATGGCGGCAGAGTCAAGCACAGGGTGGAAATAGTGACTTTCTGGCTCTCTGTAGAGTTTGCTGGCTCTGCCCTGAGGGGTGGGGCCATGTGACAGAAGCAGCGGTCCCCTGTACCAGGTGACTGTACCAGCAAGAGAAGAGCTTCTTCCGAGTAAGCCACTGAAACAGCAGGGCTCCTTGTCCCAGCATTCGGTCCACCCTGGACCCTGTGCCCTGCAGACGCTTCTAAAGGCGTCCTCGGGCCAGACATCCACCCCAGACTCTGGCTGCTGGCCCTGGCGGGGAAGGGAGCTTGTGTCTGCAGCAACGCTGGCTGGCTCTGGTGACCCACCACTCTGGGGGCAAGAACTTGAAAAACCCATGCCAACCTGGTCACCCAGACCTCTGTCTTCTCAGCCGGTATCGACGCTAGGCAATGAAATATTTTCACTCCTGATGCCCCCAGAACAGTTGCTCAGTCCTGGACCCATATCTTAGAGCCGCCCTCCTCTGGCCCGGAGCCACTCTACCTACAGGAATGGCCTGGCAGCCAACGTGGGCACCCCCTCCTTCCCAGAGTCTGAGGCCTTCCCCTCACCCTTCCTGCCTCTGGCAGCCCCAGGGACGACCAGGTGAGCAGGGGGCGTTATTCATGCTCTCGCCAGAGTCCTAGGTCGCAGTCATCCCTGCAGCGAGGCATGGCATATAACTGCGATTAGACCGATGGGCACAGGAGCACAGGGGATGCCAGGAAACCTGACTCAGGTCTTACGAGGGGAGGCTGCCCTCCCCTGAGGTCAGGATGGGGGACAGCCCTCGGAGGACCTGTCACCTCCTTTCTGCTGAGAAGAATGAGCTCTGCTGAAAGCCCCAGGGAGCGGCTGACTTTGTCAGAGCATCTTAGGGTGTACTTGGGGTTTAACCTGCCATCACACCACCGGGCTGGGGGGCGGGGCGGCTCTCACTAACCTTTCTCTGGCTCTTATTCACCCTCTGCAGGGCAGAGGGGAAAGGGCCACAATACAATGGAAAATATCAAAATGTCATCTAAGACCCTATTTGAGAACGGGGTCTCCATTCTCTCCCTGGAGCCAACTCCTGTAAAGAGGACATCCTATATAATCCATTCATTTCCCATTCAACACTTCTCTGTGGGAGAGCCCCCACACACAGCATCCCCCCGCCCCGCCCCGCAAGGAGATGGGGAGAAACAGACCAGGGGCCCGGCTCCAGGAGCTGGGAGCAGACAGGCCTGACAATGGCCACTGCCTGAAGACCGCCAGGACCTAGGAACACCACTGCTCAGCCCCCTTCCCCGATTCACCACTGCCACCCCCCAGGAGACACGTCTGTGGCTAACTCATTTGCCAGATGTGGATACTGAGGCTTGGGGAGGTGAAGTGGCCCCTGGGCCTGCAGGTCCGCCCTTGGGCTCAGTGGTGAAGTCCATGCCCATGGTGCAAGAGGGTGCTCAGGAAAGGTTTCTGGGGAGCGCCGAGGGGCAGGAAGGGAGGAGGGGATGGCCCAGGCTTTCTGGAGGCAGCGGCCTTGAGACTCTTGCCCAGCTAGATGACATCACCTTGCAATTTAAATACGCCACAGCTGGCAAAAACTACACCCACCGCCCCCGCAGGGGACTAGGCCAAGAAAACATTTAACAGCCTCTCCGTTTCAAAAGCAGTCTTCATCACTGTCCTTCAGCAGAAATTGGCTGAGTCAGAGGAACTGAGCGGCTTCTGTGTAATGAGGACCGCCTTGGGAGGAAAGGATTGGGCAGGCAGATTTATGCAAGGTGGGGACAAATACCCTTACTTGGCAGAACACAGCCGAGTTAATGTTACTGTGAATAACTTGTTTACCCAGTGATTATGTGATGAATGAATATCAAAGTCTCGCCGCAGACTCTTGTCGGCACCAAAAAGTAAATCAATTGAAATTATCTCCCGCGGACAACAACATGCAATAAATGGGCTAATGAATAGGCTTGGGTGTTTGAGCAATCCTCTTGTCCCTGAAAACAACAACAACCACCACCAAGAGAAATCATAATTTCAAAGTTGGCTTGAGAAGTTTCTTACAGAGAAACCATACATGAGCGTCAGTTACCCTCTGGGTTCAAACTCCCCCTAATCCTCTACCTACCCCGGGTCTCCCAGGGTCTCCCACCTGGGCATCCCGAGCCCCTACCCAGGAGCAGCTCCTCGATCCTCCCCTCCACTCCCCCTGCCTCCTGCTTCCCCGCCCCTCCACTCCCCCCCCCCTCCTTCCAGCCAGGCTCTCTCCCCGCCATCCCCCAAGCACAATGGCCAGAGCACCTTCTCCCAAAGGCAAAGGCCACTCTCCCACCGCCCATCATCCAGCTCTCATTTTCTAAAAGTTGTCGGGAATTTTATCCAAGATCCCTAAGGGAACAAATCCAGCAGCAGCAGCAGGAGCAGCCCCAGGGGTGGAAGGGCTGGGAAGGCAGCTCCACCCTGACCACCCACATGTTCTTCTAGAAGTTACACTCCCCGGCAGCTCCCCGAGCGGGAGCGTCCTTCCCTGTGAAATGGGGCCACGCTGGTGCCCATGAGGCTAGTCAGCGGCGGTAAACGGAGCCATGTCTGTGGCCCTCAAGCCCCTCAGTGGGTCCTCCACATCTGCCTTCCCCCTCCTTGGCAGTGGCCTTGGCTGAAGAGGAGGGAGCCTGGTCCAGCCGAGGAGCCTGGTCCAGCCAACGAGCAGAGGGAAGGCACAGGCCTGAAGATGGGCAGAATGGGCTAGCTGTGATGTGGGGAACCAAGGCAGAAGACACATTATTACGTGTCCTTACTCCCTACAGCCTGCGGACGAGTCCTGGAGACAGACAGAGGGACATTCCTATAGGGACTCAACTGCCTCAATCATCATACTTTGCTAAGGGCAGAAGGCAGTCCTAGCCCCCCCCCCCCACCCAGGATCCTCTAAGTCTACTTTAACATATCAAAATGCCTTTAGAAATTTCCTTTATCTCTAAACCCCCCAAGCAGATGGCCCAAGATATATGTATATATGAAGGGTCCCATGACTCAGGTTTTATTAGACGGTAATAAATGGCCTTTTCCCATCAATAGCTCAAGGCCCTGGAAACCTTGATTCCAAAATTCTCTGAGATTGACGCCATCCCTAACCCCCTCCCAACCTGAAAGTCTATAATGGGCCAGTCCTTGTGACCCCGGGGCAGCTCTTTCTGCCCCCGGGTCCTGTCCCCATCTTTCGGCACCAAAGACGTCTCAAGAATTCTTTCTTGGCCATTGGGCTCCAACCCCTGGTGTTCTTTCCTGCATCACCCGGTTTCAGGAAGGACTGGTAGCAGAGGGTGGCATCTGCTCTCGGGCCCACAGGGATGGAGGTTCAACATGGCGGTTCATCAGCCCCGTGTTGAAGGATGCCAGAAGGTTCGGGCGCCATGGTCCCATTGGGGAGAGGAGGCAGGGTCTGGGGCAGACTGCTGCCCTAGTCCCTGCCAGTAAGGTGCATTGGATTTTTGTGACAGAGTACGGCCCAGAGTCTCCTCCACTGGGCTTGCAGGCGTATGGGGATGAACATTCATCCCGTATTCACGTCCGCCCAGAGCCTCTGAGAGTGACCTTACCTGGAAGTAGTCTTTGAGCATGTGATCAAGTTAAAATGAGGTTGAACAGCGATTGGGCAGGCCCTAAATCCAGTGCCTGGGGTCCTTAGAAGAGAGACACAGACATGTACAGGGAGGCGGCCACGCGAACAGAGGCAGAGACGCCAGTGATCTGGCACGAGCCAAGGATGGCCAGCGGCTCCCAGAAGCTGCCACTGGAAATGGTTTTCTCCCAAGAGGCCCGGGAGGTAACTCGCCCAGCCAGCATCAAGCTTCTGGCCCGCAGAGCGGGGAGGGAATAAATGTCTGCTTTAAGGCACCAAGTGTGTGGTCCTTCGTTACTGCAGCCCTGGGGAGCAGACAGAGGGATCCCTGCAAAGTGGGGTCCCAGTCCTTCTTCTGTGCCTCTCCAGCTGCTCCCTGGGTAACTCAAGGGGCTGCCTGAGCCTGCTTGCCTCGAGCATAGCTTGGCTCATGCATAGCCTTCCTGCCCCTCCAGGGGGCTGCTGTCCATCAGTGGGGCTGTCAGGCACTCTGAGGGTCTTCGGTGGGGAGACCACTCACACTTGCGCAGGGACACACACTGCGTATGTCTGCATGCCTGGGCATCCCGTCAGCCTGGGCAGTGTCCATGGAGAAGGAGCCCAGGGCCCACGGGTGGCTGAAATCCTGCCAGCCCCACAGCCCCACACCCTGCGGCCCAAGGATCCCCGAACCCGCCCTCCCCCACCCCGCCCCCGGCATCTTAAGATTGAGAACTACGGACTGCTCCCCTAGGTGGGCCTTGGGAAGCTGGGTCAACATTCAGGGGCAGGCCAGTGCTGATCTGGAGTCCCGGGAGCGTACCCCCTCCGTCCAAGCCGCCTCTGTGCCCCCAGGTGTGTGTGGCCTTGGCCAGCCACCTGAACTCGGTGCACATGAGTCGATGCATCTAGAGAAATAATCAGAACCCCTGCCTGGGTGGTCTGTTCTCCCCGAGCTGATGCAGGAAAGAGCGTTAAGGTCCGGAGCCCCGTGGCCCACAGAGAGTTCTTGAGACGTCTTTGGTGCCAAAAGGTGGTTTTATTAAAGCCCGGGGACAGGACCCGGGGGCAGAAAGAGCTGCCCCGGGGTCACGAGGACTGGCCCATTATAGACTTTCAGGCTGGGAGGGGGTTAGGGATGGCGTCGGTCTCAAGGAATTTTGGAATCAAGGTTTCCAGGGCCTTGAGCTGTTGATGGGAAAAGATCATTTATTACCGTCTAATAAAACCTGAGTCATGGGACCCTTCAGAGGTGTATCAGTGGGCCCTATGCTTCGGGGGTGATTAACAACATGTATGGGGGGGTTTAGAGATAAAGGAAATTTCTAAAGGCATTTTGATATGTTAAAGTAGACTTAGAGGATCCTGGGGGGAGGGGGTGGGGCTAGGACTGCCTTCTGCCCTTAGCAAAGTATGATGATTGAGGCAGTTGAGTCCCTACAGGAATGTCCTTCTGTCTGTCTCAAGGACGCGTCTTCGAGCTGTAGAAAGTAAGGAAGTGTAATAATTTGTCTTTTGCCTTGGGTTCCCACATCACTGGGAAAGGACGGGAGGCAGGAGCCCCCATCACACCCAAGAAGGAATGCTTCCACACTCACTGTGCAGCTCGGCCCCAGGACACACAGGGCCACACGCTCACAGCATGGCCAGTGACACAATAAAGTCATTCTGTGTTTTAAAAAAAAGCACAGTCCCCAAATGGTGTCACTTAGACTGAGTTCCCAAACCAGGGTTTAATACATAATCTAACTGCAGTTTCAAGGTTCCCAGAAAGGTAGTCTCAACCCGTCGGTCCATCAGGGATTTTCCAGCTGGGGCCAATGAGGCCACCACCTGGGTCCTCCCCAAAGAAAGATGAGTGGATCTGCGTGACGAGACTATTTTGCTTTTTCCCCTAGAAAGCTCTGTGCCCAGAACAGTTATTGTTTATTTTATTTTTTGCCAAGAACTTTTTGCCGCTACCTTCCTAGAAAAACTTGCCATCCTCTCCGGCTCCTTGGATCACGCTCCACTGGCTAAATGGAGCGGCCCCACTCTTGAACCCTTCTACAGAAGGCTGCAGATCTCTCCCACCACCACCACCAAGAGCCAAAGACATGCGGAAGCACCAAAAACTGCTCTTTATTTCAGTCCGAATATGCAACAGCCCCTACCCCCACCATGTAGGCCTCTCCCTGCAACCCCAGCTTCACCCTGCGCATCTCCCATTCCATGTACCTCCCCACCCCTCTCCAGAAGCGACCCTCCTTCAGCAGGATCCAGCTCGGCAGGAGATGGGCTTCAGCCTCTGAATTTGCCCACCAGTGGTTTCGAGGGCCAAGCCCCCAGGCCCTGCTGGTCCAGGAGGAGGGACAGCTGCCTGCGAGCATCCTGGTAGGGTCCGGCCTAGGACAGGACAAGAGGAAGGTGGAGAGCGTGTGCTTGCTGGGGGTGCAGGACAGAGCGGGCTGGAGGGGAGGCAAGGCAAGGCACTGACCTTGGCTGCCTCATAGGTCTTCAAGGCCAGGAGGTGGGACTTCCCAAGAGCTCTAGCAGCCTGGCGGAAGGCCCGGAGAAAGGCTGCCTTGCAGAGGCGGGAGGGAGGCCCGAGGCCCGCACTGGAGATGGAGAGAGAAGCCTGGAGATGGAGCTAACAGGCCACACCACGCTGCTCATGCCATCTCCCTTCTCGCCATGCAATTTGTGGGGGGGGGGTCATGGGTGTCAGAGGGTGGGTGACGGAAGCGCCAGGCCAGGGCCCCAAGTCAGAACCCAAGCTGGTCTCCCAATGCAGGCATCTGACCCATGGGCAGGGAGACACGGGGCCCTCACCAGCAGGCCACCCAAGGGCCTTTCTTACTCGGCCTTCACACGCCCAGTGGCCACATCCACGACCTCGACATCGGTGTCCCCCAGGCTCCAGTTGAGGCTCAGGCCATGGCAGGTGTCGGGGGTAGGATCCAAGGGGGCCACGGGGGGCCCCGCAAACAGGTGCAACGTGGTACGGGTATAGGGGGGTGGCAGACAGGGCCCCAAGACCCTGTCTAGGTTGGGCCGAGTGTGGATGGCCCTGCTCAGAGTTGGGGGGTCATGGCAGGGGTCAGCTGGGGGGAGCAGAGGGGCACAAGAAAAGGTTTCAGTTACCACCACCCTGTCCCATATCTCCCTCAGACGCCACCTTCCACCCTCCCCCCAGCCCCTCAGGACCCTCACCCAGGACCAGGCTGGTGGCATAGAGGGGAGGCAGAAAGTGGGCGAGGAGGGCACCACCCAGGCCCAGCACAGCCCAGCGAGCCAGCTTGTCACTGGCCGAGAGGCAGCCCACGTGGGTGTCCCGAAGCGCGGGGGCCACGTAGCACACAGGCTTCAGCTCCCCACGGACGTGGGCCTGCAGGCGGGAGGGCGGGCTCTGCAGGAGGCTGCCCTCGGAGCTCGGTGGGAGGCTGCAGAGGGAGCAAAGGCCCAGGACGCGAGAATGAGGGCTGCTCTTCCGGCCCCCCCATACCGCCCGTCCCACCAGTGCCCCCCACGTACTAGACGTCATGAGCAGCTCCCTTGGGGGTGTTGCTGACATAGAGATGCAGGAATATCCGGGGCTTGAGGGCAAAGGGGGGCCCAGACCCAGGCTGGGGGGTCAGCACCGACCGTTCCTTGCCCTTGGGGCCACCCTGGGTCACCAACAGGAGCTGGCGGAACAAGAACCTGGGGGGGAGAAGGCAGGTGGAGGAGCGGTTTGGGCCATGGGGTCCTATGTGCCCCGCAGGGGCTGCAGCCAAGTGTCCCCCCCCACCCCGCCCCGGCTCACCTGAGCAGCGCCCTGCGGGCCACGACCAGCCCGTGGCAGTCGTGGAGCTGCCGCCCGGAAAAGTCTAGCCGACGGGCACAGCTGCTGCTGCCTGTGCCCAGCGCCACCAGCTCATAGATCTCCTTGGCGTGGCCCCTGGCGCCTGGGACCTCTGTAAGGGAAGGGGGGCAGAGCCACGCCGGAAAAGGCCAGGGGTCCATGGTGTAGAGGGGGGCGTGGGAGGGGTCCCGAAGTGGGGGCAGGGCAAGCCCTACCTCTCTCCAAGATGACGGCAGCCACGGTCCCCTTACAGGCCCTGTACGGTGAGGTCTGGTCCACCAGACGGTCAAAGCCAGCACTGACCACGGCCGCACAGCGCTGCTCGTGGGTCAGGATGTTCTCTGCAGGGTGGGGAGAGGGTGGAGGTGGGGACCCCGTAGACTGTACCCCTCCCTTCACCCCAGGGCTTGGAACAACAGGGGCCCACCTACCTACACTCAGAGAGGCGACTGGAGGCTTGCTGGGGGTTTTTGGAGGCTCTGGAATAAAAACAAGGGGATCGGTTACCCTGCATACCAGGGTCGGCCTGCCTGTCCTTTGTCCTTCTGGAAGCCAGGAAGTTTCCTTGGTAGGAATGGTGGGGGGGGGTCATCTTCCAGCAACCCCAAATTCCTGGGCTGCCCCTCCAGTACTTCCTGCAACCCCTGGGGTGGGCATCGGTCAGCTCACAGCCCTCCTCCCCAGCTCCCTGCAGGCGAGGTCCTGATGCCCAAATGGTCTCTGCGACAACCCAGCCCTGCACACGCTCCCACTTGGGTCACCTGTCCGGCTTACCTGGGCTCCCCAGCTGACTCCGGATGTAGTGGAGGGCAGAGAGCGCTGCCTGCTGCCTGGCCTCGGACTTGCTGCCGGCATTGCCCGCAGGGCAGAGCAGCCCATCCAGCTCCGCGTGTACAGAGAAGGGAAGGCATGGGTCTGTGGAAGGAGGGGCCCTGAAGCAGCGCCCCGCACTCCATCCCCATCAGGGGCCCACCTGAGCCCCAGCCCCTCTCAGCCTGCTTCTCCTGACCCCACCCCTACTTGCACCGCCGAACTACAGGGGGCCATCAGGCAATTTCGCCCTAAAAGAAAATCAGGAGAAACCAGAAGGATATTCATCAGAAAGGACATAACGACACGTGAGAAATGAATGACAAAGTTAAAACGATGACCACGAAATACAAAATGCTTGAACGCATATCAAAACGTGTAGTGTGGGTTCATGGTAACACGGCACAACGAAGGAGTTTCATTTTGTGGACTGGACCTGAGGTCTTGTCTTCAAACCCTCTCGGTTCACACACAGTCTTACATGTCTCCTTGCTTGACAGTGCACTTTTGCTTTTTTCACTAAAATTTCTTTCTCTGTTAAGAGAGGAATCGGTTTCCGAATATGGGACTGCATATTTGGGGCAGAGCTCTAGAGTACTGCGTTGTGGGAGCATCTACACGGTCATTACTGCGGGCAAATTGTCCCCCTTGTGTGGACAGTCCAGAGTTCTCTGGGAAACGGGGCCTCAGACTCTGCATGGACCTCCGGGAGGGCTGGGATTTATACAATATTAAAATGGGAATTCTGTGTCAGTGGAGAAATGAAACCCAACTGGCAACCAATTTGATGAAACCAAACTGTCCCACAAAACTGTCAATCCGTTTTTTTAATCTTTCATGGCAAAACTGCCTTATGGCCAATGAGATACCAGGTGAAAAGGCTCGTGGCGAAGTTGACAAGAACAAAGATGCTTATGGCCAGAGTCTGGAGAACCCACCCCTCCCAGCACACACCGCTCTGTGACTCTCCTTGGTTGAAAGGTTCATCGACCAAATGCTCTCCTGTCCAGAGTGACTATGACACGGAGCAGAAGAAAACCCCGGAACTGGGATTACTCGGTGAAAGTGTGTGAGCCCATTTTGGTTCGTGGTTCTCGCTGGTACTCACTGCTAACGCGTCTCCCAAAAGGACGGCCCTTTGAGAAGGGAGCCAGCATCTCAGCACTCCTCGCTAGCACCAGGATTTACTCCCTTTACAAGGGCATCCAGAATGCCAACGAGCAGGTGCAGGACCATCAGGGAAGTCCCTGGTGCCAGATTCACCACGGAGGGGAGAGTGAAGACCCCTGAGGGGTGTCCCCCCACTCCCGAGGCCCTCCCAGCTCCCACCACCAGTGGCAGGACAGACAGGCCCCAGGCCTCCCGGGGGACGTGCAGCCAAGGATGCGAGGTTACTGAGCACGCTCCCCCGCCCCAATCATAATCTGAACCGAGTCCCAAGGAAATAAACCCAAGTGGAGGGGCTTTCTACAAAACCACCAGCCTTTGCTCTCCAAGAACATCAGTGTCCTGCACACAAAGGTGGGCCGAGGAACTGTGTCACGTGACAGGAGATTAGAGACGCGTGCAGCTACAGAAAAGCTCATCCTTGAGTTGGGGGAGGGACGGGGGAAGGGGAGAAGTAGATTCCCTGCTGAGCAGGGAGCCCTATGCAGAGTTCCATCCCAGGACCCTGGGATCTTGACCTGAGCTGAGAGCAGATGCCCAACCAACTGAGCCACCCAGGCACCATGCCAACGAACCTTTGGTTTAGAAACCAACCAGTCCAGGGCGCCCAGGTGGCTCTGTTGGTTGGCCGTCCAGCTCTTGATTTTGGCTCAGGTCACGGTCTCTGGGTCACGCGACTGAGCCCTTCACTGGGCTCCAAGCTCAGTGGGGGAGTCTGCTTCCCCTCTCCTTCTACCCCTCACTCTGCTTCTGCATAAACTTACTCTCAAATAGAGAAAAATAAATCTTAAAATAGGAAAAGAAACCAACCAATCCAGACCATCAATCCTAGATCACTGCAAGGCAGGTACTGGGCAAGTAGGGACACCCTCCTAACGCCAAAACGTACTCAATGCCTTGCCTTACACAATCGCAAGCTTACCCAGCATACCTACCCTGCCTCAACCATTCCTTCCCCAGAAACCCCAACAAAGGCTCTGCATTTTTCTCTACCCACTCTTCTGCCTCCCGGCCAACCCCGGTTCTGTCCCCTGTGACCCTCTGTGCTGAGCCGTGCCACCCAGCCGTTCCTAGGGATCTGTCCTTAATTCTTCCAACATGACAATCCTCTCCGTGCCTGCTGTCTTACCATCCCTGATTAAAACATGTTCCAGGTCCGTTTTTAACACAGTCCCTTTTTTTGAGCTGTTCATTCGGGGCTCTACTAGGCAGTCTTTTTTTTTTTTAATTTATTTATTTGTCAGAGAGAGAGGGAGAGAGAGAGAGCAAGCACAGGCAGACAGAGTGGCAGGCAGAGGCAGAGGGAGAAGCAGGCTCCCCGCCGAGCAAGGAGCCCGATGTGGGACTCGATCCCAGGACGCTGGGATCATGACCCAAGCCGGAGGCAGCTGCTTAACCAACTGAGCCACCCAGGCGTCCCTCTACTAGGCAGTCTTACCAAGGTGCCCCGCAGCTGGACAGTCTCTTATCTCCTTAGACTCTGGGAATGCTCTGCCTTAAGGTTGGGAACCTGAATGTGGGACCTGGGCCACGACTGTGTGTGTCTCAGTGAGAGGTGGGGGGACACATGGAGGAAGAGGAGAGGACATGCTCGTGGTCACATCTCCTGGCGCTGTTGCCATTACCAAACCGTGCTTGGTGAGGTCTTTCCGTCAGGAGCTCTCGCTAGGGCCGCTCCGGTGTTGGCATGGAAACTCTAATTGCATAGAACTGGCCTCAAAAAACCCCCGGGCTGAAGGGGTGGGTACTTAACCTCTCCAAGCTTCAGAGGGGCTATTCCCTCCCCCTGCCGTGGCCTCTCCGGCCAGATGGCACCGGGCGGCTCCCAGCAGGTCAGCCTCAGCTCCCGGCTCAGGCCCAGCTCCCCGTCCCTCCGACGTCATCTGAGGTTGGCCCAGGGAGCCCCGCGGTCCCAGGCCACCGGGCCTCACCTGCTGTCTGGTCCTCTCGGAAGATCAGGGAGACGCCCAGACTGGCTGCATACTGCGCGAGCGAGGCCACGGCCTGGCCCTGCGGCGGGTCCTTGAGCTGCAGGCCCAGCTGCCTGGCCGCCGTCGGGAGGTCCCCGGCAGGCCCTGCAGGCGGGACAGAGACCCTCGGGGACGTCCCCATCTGTCTCCCCAACTCTTCCCGCGCCCCGGCTGCCCCCAGATCCCCGAGTCCGGCCCCCTCCCCGGGCCCACCGTCCCCTGCTGCCGAGGCCTGGGGCTTCCCGCCCCCCTCGTCGTTCTCCGCGTTGGGGGTGACAGCGGGCTCCCAGGGATCTTGGCTCAGGCTGGCCGTGGGCCGCCAGGGGCTGGGCCTGGGGTTGATTTGCAACGACGCCGCCAGACGGGGCTTCCTGCGGCCACCGTCCTCCGCGCCTGAGGCGGGGCTGGCTGCTGAAGCCATGGCCGGACGCGGGGCCCAGAAAGGACTGCGGGACCAATCTCACGCTGCCTGCGCTCTTTTACACGTGCCCGTGCGTGCGGCTCTGCGCGAGGAGCACGTGGCTCAGCGGCCAGAGCAAGACAAGCCCCGCCTCTCCTTCACTGCTGGCCCATGAGAGCCTGCAGAGCTATGTTGGACACTGTGCCCAGCCAATTGGAAGGCCAGTTTCCTGAGCAGCGGCTGCCGGGAGGTGGAGCGCAGATTGAGCGGGCTCCAGGCTAACCCCCACTTCCGGGGTGGGCTTTCAGGCCAGGAAGTGGGGAAGGGAGGCAGGCGGCCGCCCGCAGGTTCGGGTTCTCCAGCCTGGGGTGGGCCTGGAAATGAAGACCTGGGTAGGGGTTTGGGGGTGCAGGTCTGGCTCCGCCTGGTTCTCGCCCCGGGATGTCCCAAAGTGCGCCCATCATACCAGCCCACCCCCAGCCGCTAAGCTTCGGCGGGGCGGGAGGGGGTGCGGTAAGCGGCTGTGGCCGGTACAAGCAGGTGTTCTCCACCGAAGCGGCCCCACAGCACCTTTAGGATCTACATTTTAAAAGTGTCCACTGCAGGCCCTCCTGAAGCCCAAATTAACCATTTAGCAGCCCCCCGCCCGGTTTTGTTGTTCAGCAGGCATTTTAAGTTGGCTTACAGGAAACACCCCAGAACGGCAGTTCTGTAAGATGAGCGCCTAGGAACGAAGGAAAGACAAAAACGAGATGAAGTTAGGGGTGAAGACAATCACGTGTGGCCTGTTACGATGCAGTACACAACGGTTTCAAGGGGCCACACCTTTCACGGAGTCTTAGAGGAGCGAACGGGAAAGTATGACCCGTTACTCCATTCAGTCGTGAGGTTTGTCGCTGTTGCTGCCGCCACGGCTGCTGCTGGCGATCGCTCCCTTCGGGTCGGACGATGCTCACCAGGAAGCGGGGCCTGACAGGAGCCGGTGGGGGCACCAGGATATCTGACTTGGGAAGAGCGCGGCAGCGTGGAGTCACCCTCTCCAACGCTTCAAGGAATGACATCAGGTGGGGCGCCTGGGTGGCTCAGTGGGTTTTAAAGCCTCTGCCTTCGGCTGGGGTCGTGATCTCGGGGTCCTGGGATTGAGCCCCGCATGGGGCTCTCTGCTCAGCGGGGAGCCTGCTTCCCTTCCTCTCTCTCTGCCTGCCTCTCTGCCTACTTGTGATCTGTCTGTCCAATAAATAAATAAATAAATAAAATCTTAAAAAAAAAAAGAGGAATGACATCAGGAAGAACAATTCTGGTTTCGGGGATAGCTCAGAGAGTGGAAGCAGGCCTCAGCAGACAGAAGGGACCTCACAGCAGGTGCTCAGAAATGGAATGGCAGCTGCTTACAACCACGAAGAGACATGGACAGCGTTACTGAGCTCGGAAACATCACCCACAGGAAACTGCATGGATAAATGGGGGAAGAGTCATACCAAAGACTGTAATCCCACGGCAAGGAACTGTTACATTCAAAATGTGGGTGAATCTCCCAGGCATTTGAGTGAAAGTGTTGGGTCCGTAATCAAAGGAACGAGACTGATACAAAGCGAAGGTCAAGCAAAGCTTTATTTTGCGCCAAGCATCGAGAATCAAACTGACCGGTCAGGGCCATCTCTTGCAAAGAGGCGACCCCTCCCAGCCTCACAGACTAACCTTTATAGAGGTAATTTAGCCGGGCTATACACGGGTGGCCAATGAGATTGCAATACACAGAACTGCACAGTCATGTTAGGTCACACACGGGCGGCCAATTGAATTACAATTCACCCCAGTAGATATACGCGCGCCCCACTGATTGGCCGTCTCTACCTGGCCTGACCGGCCCTTGTATCTGGGCTTTGCAAGTAAGTTCCTCTGGGAGGGCCAGCGTCAATCTAAGTTCACTGCATAAACAACAAAATGGCTCCCTCTGATTAAGTAGGCCCTTACATTAGGAACCAGGCTAAAAAGGGCATCTTCCCCATGATTACGTTGGTAGACATTCCTTGAGCTGGCAAAATTAATCTATGACGATAAAAGTCAGAGTCATGGTTACCACTTGAAAGGGATGTTGACTGGGAAGTAGCACCAGGGAATTCTCAAGTGGCAGAAATGTTCTCTGTCTTGATCTGGGTGCTGGTTGTTGGCAGGTACATGTATGTAAAAACTTGATAAGCTGGTCACTTAAGATTTGTGCAGTTTACTGCATGGTAAGTATATGTTGATTTAAAAAAAGAAAGGAAGAGCTTGTTTAGGGAAAGAAAAGAAGGAAGGAAGAACTGGAATTGGCCTCGCAATGCAGAAGCTAGATGGGTATGTCCTAAGGGGGATACAGAATAGTGGTGTGATAGGTAAAATAATGGTCCGCCAATATAAAGATGTCCATGTCCTCTTTCCCACCGCCTAGGATCCTGCTGCATCATAATCACGATGCTACATCAAGGAGCTACATCATGATGCTACATTATGCTACATCAAGGAGCTTTATGGTTACCAAAGGAACTAAGGTTTCTAATCAGCTGAGTTTAGGATAGGAAGACTGTGGGCACCTGGTTGACTCAGTGCATGCAGCACGTGACTCAAGATCTCAGGGTTGTGAGTTCCAGCCCCACGTTGGGTGGAGAAATTACTTAAAAGTAAAATCTTTTTTTTAAAAAAAGAGGGAGACTGCTTTAGGGTAATCAGTCACCAGGGTCCTTAAATAGGGAAGAGGGAGACAAAGGAAGAATCAGAAAGTTGGCATCTTCAGAAAGACTCAACTGGCTGTTGTTGCTGTGAAGATGGAAGAGGGCCATGAGTCAAGGAATGCAGGCAGCTTTCAGAAGACAGAAAAGACAAGAACTCAAATTCTCCCAAGAACCTACAGAAAGGAACATAGCTCTGCTAAAATCTCAGTTTTAGCTCAGTGAGACCCATTTTCAGGCTTCTGACCTCTAAACCTGTACAATATTACATTGTTGTTGTTGTTTTTAAGATTTGTTGATTTCAGAGGGGGGGGGTGGGCAGAGAGAGAGAGAGAATCTCAAGCAGACTTCCCGCTGTGTGCAGAGCCTGAGATGGTGACCTGAGCCACCCAAGCACCCCCAATATTGTATTGTCTTAGGCCACTGGGTTCCTGGCAATCTGTTACAGCAGTAACAGGAAACTAATATAAATGGCTTTCATTTCATATACATATATACATATATACATATATATATATAAAATATACATATATACATATACATATATACATATATATATATATATATAAAATCTCAAAACAATTTTGAAAAACTATACATCCCCAAGTTTTTAGTTGCAAGTTTAAATAGTTACAAAAGCAACAATTTCTAGTTTATTATGTATTACAATCATCTTTCCAATGTGTTTCCACCAAAACCATGGAGATGCAAGCTTCACTTATTCCATTTATGAAAAACACTCTCCAAATGACCTCATTGGCAAAACCTACCCTTCTAATCAAACCAATCGGCTAAAACAGAATTAGTGTCTATCAAAAACAGTCTGACTTCATTTTTTTCAGTTTAAATAAAAGTGTTGGCATTTTCTCAGAAGAACCATCTCATTTCATTCCAATAATTCCCTTCCAATAATTCCAGTACTTACCAAGCATCCACTCTCCTAGGTGTTTTGAGGGTATGGCAGTGATCAGCCCAGAAGAATTCCTGACCTCATAGGGTGACTTCTACATTCTAAGAAAACTGAGAAGGTGCATTGAGAAGTTTCAGTGTGATAAAGCATCAGATTTTTTTTAAACTGCTTTACTGAAATATACCTCATGTACAGAAAAGTGTACAGATCATTTGGTGAATGTTCACACCCTGAACACATCCACGTAACCAGCACTGAGATGAACGCAGTCTTGTCTGCTCCCCAAAGGCCCCCTTCTGCATCCTTCCACCACTACTTCTTACTGAACCCACTTTTCTCAGTCTAATGGGGACTCTCTCCTGTAGGAACTCTGCTTTTTGGAATTTCCCACTCGTTCAGCACCCAGTTCAGGCAATACTCCACAGTGTGGAAAGGCAAGTGTCTGATCTCAAACACCTCCCAGATTAAAAACTGTACAGAAGGATGCTGGGAATTTGGAAATAAATTTAAATTTTTTTTTTAATTTTTTATAAACATATAACATATTATTAGCCGCAGGGGTATAGGTCTGTGAATCGCCAGGTTTACACACTTCACAGCACTCACCATAGCACATACCCTCCCCGATGTCCATAACCCCACCCCCCTCTCCCTACCCCCCTCCCGCCGGCAACCCTCAGTTTGTTTTGTGAGATTAAGAGTCTCTTATGGTTTGTCCCATCTTGTTTCGTTTATTCTTTTCCTACCCCCAAACCCCCCACGTTGCATCTCCACTTCCTCATATCAGGGAGATCATATGATAGTTGTCTCTCTCCGATTGACTTATTTCGCTCAGCATAATACCCTCTGGTTCCATCCACGTTGTCGCAAATGGCAAGATTTCATTTCTTTTGATGGCTGCATAGTATTCCATTGTGTGTGTGTGTGTATATATATATATATATATACCACATCTTCTTTATCCATTCATCTGTTGATGGACATCTAGGTTCTTTCCATAGTTTGGCTATTGTAGACATTGCTGCTATAAATATTCGGGTACACGTGCCCCTTCGGATCACTACATTTGTATCTTTACGGTAAATACCCAGTAGTGCAATTGCTGGTAGCTCTATTTTCAACTTTTTGAAGAACCTCCATGCTGTTTTCCAGCTTGCATTCCCACCAACAGTGTAGGAGGGTTCCCCTTTCTCCTCATCCTCACCAGCATCTGTCATTTCCTGACTTGTTAATTTTAGCCATTCTGACTGGTGTGAGGTGGGATCTCATTGTGGTTTTGATTTGTATTTCCCTGACGCTGAGTGATGTGGAGCACTTTTTCATGTGTCTGTTGGCCATTTAGATGTCTTCTTTGCAGAAATGTCTGTTCATGTCCTCTGCCCATTTCTTGATTGGATTATTTGTTCTTTGGGTTTTGAGTTTGCTAAGCTCTTTATAGATTTTGGATACTAGCCCTTTATCTGATATGTCATTTGCAAATATCTTCTCCCATTCTGTCAGTTGTGTTTTGGTTTTGTTAACTGTTTCCTTTGCTGTGCAATTGGAAATCGATTTTTTAAAAATAACAGTTCTCAAAGTTGGGTGCCCGGACCAGCAGCATCAGTATCATCTGGGAACTCATTAGAAATGCAAATTCTTGAATCACATCCCAGACCTACTGAACAGGAAATTCTGGGAGTGGGTCCCAGCAAACTAGTTTAATAAGCCCTCCAGAGGATTCTGTTGCATGCTCGAGTTTGAGAGCTATTGGGTTAAGATAATGGTAAGATTTTTGATTGCATAGTTGTTCCTAAAAGCATGTACTCTTGACAAGCACACTCAGCATCACCTGGGAATTTAGCAACGCAAATCATCAGGTTCCACCCCATCCAGAAAGTCTTTTACACCCCACGCAGGTAATGCAATGAAAGCTAGAATTTGAGAAGCAATGCCTAGAGCTATACTTGCTTGACCATTGGGAGAGACTCTTGCACTCCAGGGGTTCCCGTACCCCTAGTTGTAAAGCCTGCTTCATAAGGTATGAGGCCAATTAATTGGATTTTTACTCACCAATACAGTGCCTGGCTCATATTGGTGCTCAGTGTTTGCTGGATGAATTAGTTTAATACTCAAGAACAAGCCTGTGAAACAGGAAGTTAAGCAGATACAGGATTCGAACCCGCGACAGAAAGGCCTTAAGAGTACGCAAACTTCGGGGGGACTGTATTCCTACTGCGCAAGGCAGCCCCTTCACGCCCATTCCCCCTCCATCCGAGAGGTGGCGCTCTAGGGCGACAGCTGAGGGTACGCTAGGAGGCGGGACTTCCTACCTGCGAGAGAGCACTTCCGGTCCTGCCCGGAAGACCGTTAATTTGCCCTGTTGTTCCATCCCCGGCCCTGGAGTTGGGGTGTAGTTGGCTCCCTCGTGGCTCGTGGCTCGTGGCTCGTGGCTCGTGGGCCGGCCGAGCGTCCCGCCGAGTCCCAGTCCCCGACGAGTACCGCGGGGCCCAGGCCACGTAAGCGCGCGCGCCGCGGGGACGGCAGGGAGGGGGAGCCCCCGGGCCGGGAGCAGAGCTCGGGCTCGGCCTGTGCGCGGGTCCGCGGGCTCCACGCTGTGTGACTTGGCACAGGTCGCCCCACAGCTGCACGCTGGGTCGTCAGCTCCTGCATCACGCGGCGGGAGGCCCCCACAAGTGCAAAGCGTGGCGGCAGCTGTCCGGCACGCAGCGGTCCCCGCGGGTCCCCTGCGGTGGTCGGAGGTGAGGGCGGGAAGTGAGGCTGCTTTGTCGAGGGGCTTTTCGGGGTCGGGAGCTCCACCAGCGCCCTCTGCCTGCCCGGCTTGGTTTGAGGCTCCCTCGCTTCTGGGTTTTTGCGTTCGATGTATAAGTACTGGTTGTTACTGTGGCGGAGATACCGAGGTGCTGGGAAGAAAAGAAGCCCCTTGCCCCTGGGGACTGTTAGAGCAGTTTGGAATCTCTCAGTATCTAATCACACGCTGCAGTGCGTGCTCTGGGGAGGGCGAAGGTGTTGGGGCGAGAGCCCGCGGGAGGCCTGCTGTCTGGAAGTCTGAAGGATGGGTAGGATTTTGTAGGTGGGTGGGAAGGGTGCTGGCGTTCATTCGGAACCGAGAGAGGGTTTGCAGTGAAAAGTGTGATGAGGCAATCCCGGAGGTCAGTGGGACTGGAGCCCAGGCGCAAGAGGGGAGGGGGAGGGGGAGGTGAGCTGGAGCCGCGTGTTTGGAGATGGGCGCACGCTGGTTTGTCGGGGGTGTGGCCACCCCTGGGAGGCGTGGGTGCTCGCGCTCTGCAATCAGGACCGGGCAGAAGGATTCACGGAGCGCTTCCTCGGTTCGTGCCACCGCCCTCTCCTGTTCCGTTATGGGAAAGAGTGAGGGCAGCAGCCCAACTTCAGAACTCAGGAATGAATCAGATACAGCCCCTGCCCTGGGAGAGCGCCCAGTCTCACTAAAGAGATGAGGTTATACAGAGAGACCGCCGTTAGGGTGAGGCTGGTGAGCCATGAGTTACGCATGTTCGTTCGTTTGAGAAGTATTTACTGGCTTTTACTGTGTGACGGGTATCCTGCATGGTGCTAACAGTACGTGGATGTGCAGAATGAATTGGTAAATTTATTTATCAGAATAGATTGATAAAATGCAGTGGCAGTTCCAAGGGAAAGAGATTTTTGGTTTCCAAGACTAATGCTAATGCTTGCTTCCTTGTGGATGCGTGGGAGCGGAGTGGTTCAGAACTTGGACTTTGAATTGGATGGGGGACCAAGCTGTTGGCCTTGGGGGGTTTGCTGTTCCCTGCGCTTCAGTTTCCAGAACTCCAAAATAGGGGCGACAGACGAATAAAACAGGCAGTCCGTCTCTGGCAGCTGCTGGAGTTCAGGAAGTGACCATTGCTGTTACATTTGTGGTTAATAAAAGAAGAGGGATGGCGCGGCTGCTTATTTTTCTAGAGCGGTTTGAATCTGGCACAACCCTTTGATGTAAATTTATTCTATTTTTTTCTTTGATATAAATTTATTATTATTCAACACAGGGTCAGTTGCATTTCCCACAAGGTACTATACTTGAACATGGGAAAACAGAGGAAGAAGACTCTGTCCTGGCTTTGGGGGAACTTGAGTTGCTCTTGGGAGTGTAGCCTGGGGTGGAGGGTGCATCATTTTCCCACCAGTGATTGTAATTCGGTAGCTACAAGTGGAGCTGAGAGCTACAGTAGAAGCCGCCCCACACCACGTATCTGATTTCATCCCCTCCCATGCTCCTCCTCATTCATTCTGTTGGCTTCCCAGCTGTTTCTCACACACTTGTCTGCCCCAGGACTTTTGTACTTGCTGTTCATTCTGGTAGGACCCCTCGTTCCAGTTGTCTGCACGGTTCTTTGGGGTTTTTTTTGCCATAAAAAATTTTTTTATTTCTTTTCAGCGTAACAGAATTCATAGTTTTACACCACATGCACGGTTCTTTTCTTCCTTAGGTTCAGGCTGTGCCAAATGCCCACTTCTGAGCGAGGCTTTCCCTGGCTGCCTCTGCCTATCACATTGCCATCCCCTGCCTCCTGGTTGGCTGGTTGGTTTTAATTGAGCACTTATTAATATCTGGCAGTAGGCTGTGTATTTATTTATTCTTTATTATCTTTCTGAAATAAAATTCAAAATACAGTCCTGTTAGGGCAGTTCTTCCTCTCCCAGGAACCCTGGAAGGCATGCTCAGGTTAAAGTCTCTGAGAAGACGTGCTGTGTGGTTCTTGTTTTCCAGGATGGACTTCCCCAGCTCCCTTCGACCCACGCTGTTCATGGCTGGCCCCCTTGGTCTGAGTAACGTCCCTGACTTGTCCTTCATGTGTAGCTGGAGAGACGCCCTGATGCTGCCGGAGTCCCTGCCCGAGAACTCTGAGGTGAAGATCCAGGGGAGAGCCCTGGCTGTGGCCCCTCACTCCAGAGCACAGGCTGCTGCCTCTTCCTCGGTTTTCCTTTCTGGCCTTTGCTCAGCAGATGCTACTGATGAGCCCCTGAAGTGTGAGGGCAGGGGGTGAGGGGTTGGTGCTCATTAGGCCTTGGGAATCCAGCATGAGTCAGAGACATCCCTTGCCCTGGGGGACTTAGGGTTAGGTCCAGTAGGACACGCAACCAAAGGATAAAATCATTACCCTGTGTGACAGGAGCTCTGCCCGAAACCCAGAGGATGCTCACTGAGCAGAGTGGGGAGAAAGTGATGGTGAGGAGATAGGAGGGGAGGAGAGGCCCCCCAGACAGGAGGGACTTTCCCTGGAAGCCTAAGCCATCTGGCTCCCTCTTGGAGTCAGGCTGCTTAAGGATGATGCCCGGCAGAGGGGAGGGTCCCCGATGAAGAAGGGTTTAATCTCCATTCAGTCCCCTTTGGGAGCCCAGCTCGCTGGCTCCTGTACCCCTGAGTGTCAAAGCTGAGTGGTCTTGGGCGAGCCCAGCACTGGGGAGCAGAGTGGCCTGTGGGCTCCCCCCAGTCAGCACCCATGAGGTCTGAGTGGACGTGAGAATCAGGCGGTTCTTGGGTCAGCCAGTGATGGCACAGGGCTGGGGGGAGCTGCAGCTCAGAGGTAGGGACTGGCCCCAGGCTCCCAGCCTTAACCCTTCTCTTAACCAGCTGTTTCCTGGAGCAAGCCTCCCGGGCCTCCACTTCACCAGTAAAGCGGCGATGACTGTTGTACCAATGAGTTAGTAAGATACGTGCTTACATATTAAAAATAAACGAAGAGGCACCTGGCTGGCTTAGTCGGTAGAGGATGCAGCTCTTGATGTCATGGTCGTGAGTTCAAGCCCCATGTTGGGCGTGGAGCCTACTTAAAATAAAAAAAACACAGTAAAATAAAAATAAATTTTAAAAATTTAAAAAATTAAAAAAAAAATTTAAAAACAAAAAAATTTTTTTAAAGTGTGCGCCCGGCCTCGGGCTGTGTTCACTGTATTCCTTTCGGGCTTGTGTTTCCTCAGAATGGGGCGCCACACATGGCCACGCAGCTGCTCTGGGAGCCAGAGACCCCCGGACCCCTTCCTTTGCTGCCTCCTGGTCCTGGTAAGTGTCTTGGTTCCTGGGGCTCCTTCCAAGCTGTTCCCTGCGTCCCTTCTGTCCCCCGCCTTCCCCCCAAAGGCCTTCCCTCCCTGCTGGTGATCTTCAGTCACCTAGGACACTTGCCCCCACCTGTGAGCCCTCTTCGGTTCCTGAACAAACCCCTTCTCTGGCCTCATTCTTCCGTCAGATCCCTGGGACCCTGGGGTGACTGCCCAGGACCTGCTTTTCCGGGGAGGTTTCACGTTCCGAAGGAAGCCCCAAGCCGTGCTGGACGTTACCGAACAGGTGAGTAGCCCCACAGCGGGCAGTGCTGGGTGGCGGGGGCTGTGCGTGGTGACCCGGCCTCCCTTCCCGCAGCTTAGCCGCTTCCTGTGGGACCATGGGGACATAGCCTTTGCACCCCTGGGGAAGCTGATGCTGGAGAATTTCAAACTGGAGGGAGCACGGGTGAGTAACCCCTGTCCAGCCAGGAGAGGGGGCGCCCAACTTCTTGTCTGGGTAACCTCGGGTGTGCGAGCTTGACAAGGCCTTTCCACACAGAGCCGTTCTAAGAAGAAGACAGTGGTCAGTGTGAAGAGCCTACTCCAGGACCTCGGTGGACACCAGCCCTGGGGGCAAGTGGCTAGTGAGAAAGGTCGGGCTGGGAGGCCTAGCTGGGGTGATGTGGAAGCAACCAGGGGGGTCCAGGTTCCCCTCACAGTTGTTTCCTCTGCCCCATGTGGTCAGGGGTTCCAGTTCCTCGCACCAAACTCTTACGCGGAAGAGGGAATTCGATTTATGAGCTGCAGGCATGGCTGCATCTGGGTGTTGGAATAACACTACTAGGGTTCTGTCTCTTGGTTTTCTCCTTCCCTTGGCTTTGCTTGGCTCAATTCCTGGACAAACTGTTCCTAAGTGGCAGTGAGATGGCTTATGACTTCAAGGAAGAAGCTTTTTCTTGAGGCACTACCCAAAGCCCTGGGAAAGGTGTGGTTTTCGTGGCCTGGGTATCTGGCTCCTCCATGAGCCGATCACTGTGGCCAGGGGTGACCTAGGACCACTCTTGTAGCAGGGAATAAGGTAGCATCATTTCCCAAAGGAAGAAATTCTAGGTTAACTAAAAACAAACAAACAAAAAAACGCACCTACTGGCCTGGCCTCTCTTGGGATGGGACCTAGTCCTCCTCTCGGTCACTGTTGCCGCCTGATCTTCCTGCCATTGCCTCGTCCCCAGCTGCCCCTGGGCTTTCCTCAGCTACCGACAGCGCCGCTTCTCCATCCTCGGGGGCCCCGTCCTGGGCAAGTCAGTGGCCAGCCTCCTGGGGGAGCTGCTGCACGAGGAGCTGGCCCTGCGGTGGGAGCAGCTACTCCTGGATGACGCGTTCACCGGGGGCGCTCTGGCCTGGGTGCCCGGAAGGACGCCCCAGGTGGGACAGTTGGTCTACCCTGCAGGAGGTGCTCTGGACAAGCTCTGTATCCTTTCTCAGAGGGGCGATGACGGGGTAGAGGCGGCTCCCGCTGGTGGAGGGGGTGCTCTCGGCCTGGTCCCGGAGACTGGCAGGATGTCGCGGGACTTTCAGTGACCAGAGCTCATATACCTATCCTTAGCCAGAGGCCCAGGTTTCCAAGAGGTCAGTCTGACCTCAGGCGGTGATGCTCAGGCTCTTGGGGACCCTGGCCACATCCAGCTCCGAGGACCTGTCCGGCAGGTGGTGACCCGCACTGTGCAAGGGGAAAGTGAGTCCTTTGGACACCTCCCCGCCTGCCTCCCTCCCTTGCTGACGTGCTCTCTCACTCTGACCTTCTCCGTCCCTCAGCCCTGCTGGCTGTCCGCTCTGACTACCACTGTGCCCTGTGGAAGGTCAGTAAGCAGGGGCAGCCCGCCCCTCTCCAGGTGCTGCAGGTCGGGAAGGGGGCCGCCGGCATCAGCCTCAGGTGAGGGGCTCGGCTGGGGTGGTGTGCACGGAGCTGGGTGTGGATAAAGGTTGGGGGGGGGTGTCCAGCTGATCCTGCTTGTGCCCTACAGCCCGCACCTGCCCGGGGAGCTGGCTGTCTGCAGCCGTTCCGGAGCCGTCTGTCTGTGGACCCCCCAGGACGGGTAATGCCCCTTTCCTGTGGAAACCCTCCACCGCAGCACACAGCTCCCCCCGAGCCACAGCCCGTGCTCCCTGTGCAATGTGTTCGGGACCCTGGGCCCCTCCATGTCAGCCCATCTCCCCACCCATGGCTGGCCTGTCTCCCCAAGGCTGCAGCAAGTCTACAAGGACCCTGAGACCCTTGTGTTCTGTGACCCTTCTCCCTGGCGCTGGGCAGACTTCACCGCTCATCCCCGGGTGCTGACTGTGGGGGACCGCACGGGAGTGAAAATTATTGACACTCAGGTGAGCGGAGGGGACCGGCATAGGCACAGCTGTGGGGCAGAGCAGATATGGGGAGGGCCGGGGCCGGGCATCTTCCCCAGAGGGCACGAAGAGTGGCAGGGCCATGAGCCTTGTCCACCTGGGGCGGGACTGGTCGGAGTCTTGCCACAGCCCCAAGCTGCAGGAGGGCTGACCTGGGTTTCTCCCCTAGGGCCCACCCGGCTGTGGTCTGCTGCTTTTTCGTGGGGGCGCAGAGGCATCATGCCAGAAAGGGGAACGTGTCCTGCTGACCCAGTACCTGGGGGCGTGCGGCCCCGAGCCCCTGCTTCCCACGCTCCATCTCATCTGCACGCAGGTGAGCCCACCTGCCCCCGCGGCCCGGTGCCCGGTGTCCAGGAGGACAGCTCCGGCAAGACAGGGATCGTGAGACTCTGTTGAGTCTGTGGCTGGCGTGTGCTAACAGGCGGGTGGGAACGGCCTTGTGGGGAGGCCCCACAGTACAGGAGGAAAGGCACGGGGTGTCAGGGGAGTAGTCTGTGCTACGTGGGACAGTTTCCGGGAGGTGGTCTGAGGGGCGGCCCCCCACTCCCCTGCCAGGACTCCAGGCTGTTAACCAGCGTATCTGGAGCACAGGTCCCAGGGTTGGATGGCTTTGGGGAAGGCCTGGGGAAGGCCTGGTAGCAGTCTGTGTGACAAGACTGCGCCTTTCCTGAGAGTCACTCCCATGTGGCACTCCAGGTGATATGCCGGGGAGGTTCCCCCGTGTGGCACTACTTGGTGGGGACAGGAGGGGCATCAGGGCAGTCACGCTGCTGGGACAGCTCCGGGCCTTGAACTCCTCTTGAGAGCCATGCGTAGCTGCTTGTCCCATCACACACTTTCTCCTGCCTCGGTCACGGTCCTCTGGGGTGTGTGGTCTTCACACTCACACACGCATCCGCTCCCATCCCCAGTGCCTTCCTTGGCTGCTGTCCCCGCCCCCACCGCGGTTGCGTTCCCCCCCTCGCTCGCGGCCGCCCTTGGTCCCAGTCGCCTTTGTGCATAGCCTCCCCCTACAAGCCCCACTCACCCCCATTGTAGTGTCCTTTGGTCTGGCCTTGTCCCTCCCCTCAACATCTTCCCATCATGTCCCTCCCCTGCCCTGTCTCGTCCCCCTCCATCAGGTTCTCCCTGGGTCACTCTTCTTGTTTCCTGTCGGCCCCCAGTTTTCGCTCTACCTGGTGGATGAGCGCCTCCCCTTGGTGCCCATGCTGAAGTGGAACCATGACCTCCCCTCAGCTCCCCTGTGGGCCCAGCTGCTGCCCCCACCGCGGCCCGGCTGCCCACGGCCGCTGCTCCTGGGCGCCCAGCGTGGGCACCTGCAGCTGCTACACCTTGCAGGTAGGAGTCTGGGCTGGGGCGGGAGGTGGGCGGGACGATGGGCAGGGCCTCAGCTGTCTGGCTTTCCTCCAGGAGACGGGGCCTCTGCACCCCGGCTGGCGGGGCCCCCCCAGTCTCTCCCTTCCAGCAGCGACTCCCTCTCTGCGTTCCCCCTGCTGGAGCCCAAGAGTCAGTGGCGGCTGCAGGAGCGTCTGAAAGCACCGACCATAGGTGCGCTGGGGCTGCGGAGTGCATCCGGGAATGGGGGGGCGGGGGTGCCCTGCTGGGCCTTGGGGTCACTGTCACTCTCATGTCCAGGTCTGGCTGCTACCATCCCTTCCTCGGCTTCCGAGCCAGTCCTGTCGCTCTTCCAGCTCTCAGTAGCCGGGGATGTCTTCCACCAGCGCCTCCGCCTCCAGGCGGACCCCGGGGCTACCCTCCATGCCCCCACGGCTTCCTGGACTCCCCAGGCCACTGCGTACTGCAGCCGATGGCTGAAGGCCCTGCTGGCAGTGCCCCCGCCTCCCCCCGTGTGGGCGGCACCCACCTTTTCCCACCGCTGTCTGCTGGGCTGCATGGAGCAGAGGACAGGGGAGCGCAAGGGGCCAGAGGGTCTCCGAGCGGCAATGGCTGGAGGGCGGCTGCTGCAGCAGAGGGACCTGGGCCCACTCCCCTCTGCGGAGCCGCCCCCTGCCCCCGAGCCAGGTCCCGAGGATGAGCTCAGTGCACGTTTGGAGGCGGCCTGGGAGGGCCAGATGGCCGCCTGGTGGGAGAGGCAGCAGGGCCGGAGCTCCGGGCCCAGCAGACCGCCCAAGCGGCACAAGCGCAGGACTCAACTGTCCAGCACTTTCTCCTCGCTCAGCGGCCGCCTGGACCTCTCGGATGCCACCAGCCCCCCTCATAGCCCAGACCGGGCATCCCCTGAAGCCAAGCCTCGACCACCGGTGACCCCACCCTCCCATGAGTCAACTCAGGAGCTGTGGGCTCGGGGTGTCCCCTCAGAACGGCAGCAGACTCTCCGCGACTACATGGCAAAGCTGCCGCTCGGAAGGGACAGCCCACGTGCTGTCTGCTCACCCCTCTCCCAGAGCCCCAGCCTCCGGGCCACCCCCTCCAGGTCCCAGACCCTCCAGGAACACACAGCCGAGCTGCCGCCACGAAGGACCACCCTGAGAGCTGCCACTGTGTCGTCCTCCCAGACTTCCAGCCTCCGGGCCACCCCCTCCAGGCAGCTGACACCTGTCCCCTCTGGCTCTCAGCCACAGCGGAAGAAGCCGCGCATGGGCTTCTGAGGGCCCCGGGGGAGCTGCTCCCACTCCGGGGAGCCCTTCATCCTGGACCTGCTGTGCCTTCTGTGGTTGGAAGCTGGGAAGTGGAAAGAAAACAGTCCCTGGGGCACAGGCCTTCCTGCTTCCAGAGCAACAGGAACAGCAGGACAGTTGTTTCCTCTCCTTATGCTTTTGCTAGAAGATCGTTCCAGAAGGCATGTTGAGTAGGCCCTAGTGGTTCTGTCCTGAAGGGCTGTGTTGTGGGGATTCCCTCCAGGAGACGGTGGGCCGCGCTGCCCAGGAGCCAGGGCTGTTGCCCCCTCCCCCAAGACACTGGGGTGATGGAAGGGCACCTGCTCCTCGCCGAGGAGCCCAAGCTGCTGGGACCGGCCGCCCAGTTTGTTTGGTTAAGCAGCGTCCACTGTGATTGGATGTTTCACGGAGGGAGACACCTGGAACCCATGTCCAGGAACTGAATAAGCCAGGCAGCTGCGTGGGGTTGGGAGTGATGGGGTTTCTGGGGCTGGCCGCGCCCCTACATCCCTTCCTCTGAAGCGTGTGGCTCCATGGAAGGCTTTGCCCCCCTGTGGGGAAACCCGCCCTCAGAATGTCCCAAGACACCAGCGTCTGCTCTAGATTTCTCCTCACACGTGAAGTGTGGTGCTTTTCTCAGGGAACCTGGTGGAAGGAATCGCACAGGACTCGCGCGGATATGAAACGACCCAGTAACACGTGGACTCACGCGGGTACTAAAATGTCTGTAATGCTCAGTTACACAACTCCTGCCCCAGAGACCCCGGGGCCGGCGTGTTCTGCTTTGAGCGCAGGAACACAGCGGTGCTTGCACAGGGTCAGCAGATGGGGGGGGGGGGGGTGCACCGAGTGCTCTCGGGAACTGTGACTCTGTGGAAGGACGGGGAGCCCCGCCAAGGGGGTGACCTGCACCCATGGAGGGGCCCTAGCCGTGGGCTCACTGTCCCCGTTAGCCTAGGGGCGGAAGGGCCACCTTGGGGTTCAGTCCAAGCCAAATTCAATGTCCTCCCGGTCTTCTCCCGCCTCGGGCTCAGCGAGCTCGGGCTCACCCTGCTCCTCGTTCTCATCAGCGCCCTCACCTGAGGGGTCAGGAGAGAAGGTAGCGGTGTTCTCGGGACCTGTGCTCGGCCCCTCGTTTCTCACTGCGTGCGGCCCTCGAATCCGGCACCGAGCCTGGCTGCCGGCTAGTGTCGTTTAGGGACCGCCTGGGCTCAGCAGAGGCCCAGGGACAGAACTCACTGCCCTGCCCCGTTTGCCCATTACCTGTGAGCGCTGCCCCACATCCCCGTCCCCACCCCCCCAACCCCGCACCCCCGTGCCTCTCCCGGGCCATGTGCCTGGGCCTCCAGTTCCCAGCCAGGCCGGCTGGTCAGCGGGTGACTCGTCCCACCCAGCCGGGTGCTCTGGCCGCCCTTCCCTGCCGGCAGCACCCCTCTCAGCATTCACCTGTACCCGCAGGCCAGCTCTCCCCCTCATTTTGTCCCCCGCTCCCTGTCGTCGGGTCACCAGAGCCTGCCTGCCCTCAGAAGCCCGGGGCTGGAGAGGCTGAGGAGCGGGTGGTGTAGACGGGGGTGAGAACCCGGGTTCTCCAGGCCCGCGTGGTGATTGGCAGCCCTGGTCAGGCTGACCAGGAGCAGGTGGGCTGTGAGGCTTCTCCGGCCGGGCCAGCAGCAGCCATGGGCAGGGACACGATCCACGGTGGCCTCCGCGGTCTGTTGTGAGCGGTCTCCAGCCCATCAGCTGCTCCCCCCACCAGGGTGGGTAACGGGTCTGGACCCCTGTGGTCTTGGAATTAGGGTGGCATTACCTGGGGGAGAGGCTGGAAGTCGATCACTGTCCCTGTCCTCGCGGGGAGCGGGTGGTGAGGTGTCCCGATGGCAGTTTGGGGGCATGGGTGGCTGGCCTGAAGTTTGCTCGCTGGGGAGCTCCTGGATCAGCAGGCGTGGGGACTTGGTGTCTCCCGTTGGTGTTCCCGAGTCCCTCTCAGCTGCTGCTTCCCATATGGCGGTGAAGGGCGTCTCAGCTTTCCTCCGCGTGTCCCTGGGGACAGCGAATATGTTTGAAAGGGCATCTGAGGTGTCTTGCGGCGCTGGGACTGAGGAGTGGTCCAGTTCAGGGTCACTGTCATCACTCAAGCTTGAGATGGCTGTGATCTTTGGAAAGCACATCTGTTAAAAAAAAGATGAGTGGAAATTGCTGCTTTCAGGATAGTCGCTATAAAATGCCGAGCGCCAGCGCTGCTTTTTTACTGACCATAAAATACTGTTGTCACGTACAAGAAAGGCCTGAGGGAGCCCCACACTCCACCCTAGGGACGTGAGGCCACAGGACCGATGCCCCGTGGCCAGCTGTCCCTAAGCCCCCGGAGGGGTGGCGAGCGCTCCTTCGGGGCTCCTCTCCAGCCCTCCGTCAGGGCCAGCCATGCCGACGTGCTCCTGGGGCCCTGAGTCGGCTGCACTGGGAGCCCGTGCTTCTGGCTGCCTTACGCTCCACGGGGACATGGCCTCCTGGGACAGGAGTTCCCCATGGGAACTGTGGGCTGGTGGGAACTTCCTCCCTTGGTGATGAGCTCCTGCCCAGAGATGGTGTCTCACCCTGTCCTTGCGCCCAGGCCCCGGCAGTGCCCCTCCATGCAGGAGAACCACCCCTCCTGACCCTGCCGCGTCCACTCCCCTTCCCTGTGTGTCACTATGGGGCAGGCATCCCGCAGACGAACACCAGCCACCTCAGAAGGACAGAAAATGTTTCCCTGGTGAGCACATACAACGAGGAGTCATTAAAGAATCAGTGCCAGTAGGCGTGTCCGGGAAGACCCAGGCGCTTCATCCAGGAGTGAGCAGCTCCGCACCTCCTTGGCAGAGGCAGACGCGGGGGTGCGGGGTGCGGGGGCGCCTTTTGTGCACGGAGCTGTGCTTTCTAACAGGACCGGAGTGACGGTGACATTAGGCTGATGGTGGGGGACCTGGGGCTGATGACCTCATCATCCTGGCTTTCCAGAGGCTCGCGTGTGTCCACATCTTCCAAGTCAGGCAGGTCCTGGAAGAACAGATAAGCCCGTCAGCCAGCGGCAGGCACGGGGTCCTGCGAGCCAGGGTTGTGTGCGAGTGGAGTGTGCAGGAGGGGCGAGGAAGGGCCCGGAGCCCTCTGGTGAGCTGAGCACACTCAGCCCGGGTGTCCGGACCGTGGCGATGAAGGAGGTCGGCAGGAATGCCTTGGTCATCAAAGACTCAGCCAGCATATCATGGGGAGACAACGGGGCCCAAACCGTAGGCGTTTCCTAGGCCTCTGCGTGGTGTAATGTATGTAGTCCGGGCCTCCCCAGACTGGGGGGTGCTTGTGCTGTGGCTGTGCGGCTGTATCTTCCTCCACAGCTGCCAGGCCAGCACGCGGGGTGGGCAGTGCATTGTGCAGTTAGAGGGAGGACCTGTGGAGCCCTACTGCCCTGCTTGGTGGTCCTGCCCCGCCACAGCTTGGCTGTGCAGCCTTGGGCAACTTCCTTCACCTCCCTGTTTCTCAGTCTCCTCATCTGTGACATGGGGATGATGATGGTACCTACTGCCTCTTAGAGTTACCGGAAGGTTCAGTCCATCAGGACGTGATCTGTCTAGAACAGTGCCAGGCCAAGTAAGAACCACGAATTCTGTGGGTCATCCCAGACATAGCTGGTTCTCTCGCCCCAGTGTTTCTTAATGATGTGTGTGTGGGCTCCGCAACTAGAAGCCCGCTCTGAGCACGGACAGCGTCAGTGTGTGTCTCCTGAGCCACATGGAGTTGTGCCCTTTACCGGGGCAGGGGCAAGGCTGCGGGATTTCTTCCCGGGGCCCCCAGTGAGCCCCGGGTGCCCACGGCCGTGAGGCTGAGGGGTGACATGTCTCCCCACTCCTCACACCCCACTCCCCCAGTACGCTTCCGGGGGGTCATGAAATGTGTGAACTCCCCTGGTACCTGCTCCTGCGACCAGTCCCAAGACGGGGAAAGCTGGGAGGAGGGGTGTTCCCAAGGAAGCCCGGGCGGCAGGAGGCCAGGCAGCTGGCTGCGGAGGGAGAAGCCCTGCTGCTAAGTGTCACGTTCTCAACAATTCTGCAGAAAGCTGCACAGAGTTGCTTTGCTGTGTGGCTTCAGGGAAAACAAACCAAGTTTTGTAGGGAGGCTAGAGGGGAGACATTTCACCCAGCACCCCTCGATCTCGAACGTGCAGGTGTATGAGCCTTGGGGGGATCGTGTTACAAGGCCAGTCTGGCCCGGGCGTCTGCAGTGCGTTCTGACCGGCTCAGGGAGGTCGGCCCCGTTGGCCACAGAGCACACTTTGCTTAGCAAGGGCTTGAAGGGTTTCTGCGTGACAGGTACCAGCTGCGGAGCACAGCCCTCTCTCTAGACCGCTGCGTACGTACGTCGATGCAGAGCTTCTCCTTCACCTCCAGTCTGATGGTCTCCAGATCTTCGTCTCCACCCAGCTCTGTGCCTGCTGCGCCCCCCGCGGCCACTGTCTGGGGGGCCAGTTCTAAGGACAAGAACACAGAGTTACCTTGGGGCGAGTTTTATGCGCAGTGGTCAGACTGACAAGCCGAGCGGGAGGCGGCCAGCCCCCCGGGACAGAAGCCTCGAGAATCCAGGTTAGGGCAGGGTTCTGTCTAAAGAGAAAGGTGCGGAAACTTGGCCATGACTCCAACAAGATCAAAGTACCAGCCAGGGAGCGGGTGTGGGAAGAGCCCTGATT
>PISX010000325.1:0-136131 GCA_004024625.1 Mellivora capensis
GGGGGGGGGGGGTGTCCTAGCTCCTGATTTTGTAGGCACCTTTGGATTTCTACACAGTTTGTTTAACCAATTTGTGCAATATCTTAGATTGAGCAAATAAAACAATTTTACTTTCCACTTAGTGACTGCCTTTACCCTTCAAACCGCTTTCAAAATATCTAAAAATTTTATAGAAAGAAACTTAAATATAGAGTGTTGTTAAGAATGTCAGCTCTGAAATAGAAGTATCTAAGTCCTAACACCCCATCCCAACCCCTTACTGGCTGTTTGACTTTGTTGTTTCTCTAAACCTTGGTTTTCCCTCCAGGCTTATTCTGTGTAGTAAACAGGATTAAACATGTGAAGCACTTCATGTATTACCTAGTACATTGTCAGTGCATAATACATTTGATCTTTTATTCTTCTAATGTTCAGATTATCGCTGGATGTAGGGACAGATTGGAGGAGATACTACCCTAATGGCTTTCAGTGTACTTAGGTCGTAGTCATAATCTTACATGCATAGGTGTATGCGTATGTCTGCCCACTCACTCAGTAAATATTCAGGAGCTACAGTTGCTTGATACTGTGTTCAGTGCTAAATAATTAGTTGTAAAGTTTAACTTTATTTTAGGAAAAATAATTCTTTAAAGAATAATTATTCATTGGCGCACATGGGTGGCTTAGTAGGTTAAGCTCTGCCTTGGCTCAGGTCATAATCCCAGGGTCCTGGGATAGAGCCCCAATTTGGACACCCACCACCCCACTTTTGCTCTCGTGTGCACATGCACGCTCTCTCTCTAAGATAAATAAAATCTTTCAAAAAATAATAGTTCTACATTACCTACTTTCTGGATCTTTTTGAGAAGGAATTACCTGTTCATTAACTACAATTGTCAATTTATTTACATTTTTTCCCTTGAAAGAATAGCTTTAGTGTTTAAGGAATCTGATTGTCTTTAATTATAGATAGTCATTAACTTCCCTGAACAGGATTGTCATTAGTCTTTGAATGACACATTACTTTTGAGCATCTGTTTTATAATAGTGTTACTACCTTACCTTCTTTTTTTTTTAATTACTTCACATTTTGATAACCCTTTTCGGTAGAGGACATCAAAGTACCTTCTGTTATATGTTTTGAACAGTCATATAATAGGAATGCCTCGGGGCACCTGGGTGGCTCAGTGGATTAAGCCGTTGCCTTACGCTCAGGTCATGATCCCAGGGTCCTTGGATTGAGCCCCGCATCAGGCTCTCTGCTCAGCAGGGAGCCTGCTTCCCCCTCTCTCTCTGCCTACTTGTGATCTCTCTCTCTGTCAAATAAATAAATAAAATCTTTTAAAAAAATAGGAATGCCTCTAATAATAATAACCTTACTCAGTGGCTTCACGTATCAGATGTATATCTTCCTAAATCTGAATGAGAGAAAATGCACCTTGGCTTTATTAGTTTCTTCACTTCTAATCATGTAAGGTAACATGGCAAAGGAAAATAATGCGTGACCGCATTTATTGATATATAGTTCATATTATAAATGTTAAACTATAGTTTAAGTGTTAAACTATAAATTTCACAGGATTTAACTCTATTTCTATTTCAGTAAAATATTTTCCTCACCAAAATATAAGACAAAGTCATAGTTTGGCATTTACTTTAAACTTTTTGGGGTTTATATATCCAAAGGGTTGGATATATCCAAAGGAATATCAAGATGGAAATGCAATTGATCACATTACTTGTCCTTAGCTTGCCCTTCTTAAAAACTACTTATTCTTACTTTCAATCCTTTATCACAATAGTATATTGAATACTAATAAGTTTAGTAGTAATCATTCAGAAATTTGATAGACATTATTTTAATGTGATATGGACTATTCCTTTGAATTATTCTGCATTCCTGCATTCAATACTTGTAGTATTTTAGTCACTGTTCTTTGAAGACAATTTTTTTTTCAAATAAAGGACTTGATATGATACTGAAATAGAATTCATATAGTGGATTTTGCACATAGAGGAATATTTAATTTTATCCTTAAAATATCAACCAACATCAGTGTTAAATTTCCTAGTTTCGATCATTGTTCTGGGTTATATAAGAGAATGTCCTTTGTTTTAGAAAATACAGACTGAAGCTGTTTTTGGGAAAGCGCATAATATCTCCAACTTTCTCAAATGGTTTGGAAAAATTGCATATATATAATAAAAATATACACAGAGACTATTTAAGCACAGGTAGCAAAATGTAAAGAGCTGAGGAATCTGGATGAAAGGTTTATAGATGTTTCCTGTACTCTTCTTTACCATTTTTGTAAGTTTGAAACCATATCAAAATATAAAATTACCCCCCAAAATCCATCAACTTTACCAGTATTCGTTGTCAATCTAAGAAAAGATCTATTGTCATATGTTACCAGCCGTTCATTCCTGAGTTTCTAGGATTAATCTTTCCTGTGTGCAAGAATAATAGAACAGGAATAAAGAACCTGAGTCAGTAGTTTTGGTTTCTTCCAGTAGGATAGAAATCCCAGATGAATTAGAAAGAAAACTGGTACTTGTAAAATTGGAAAATAACTCTCTTCTGCTGTAACATTTTTTTAAAAAGTCTTGGTACAGAAAAAGCAGATTATATAATACATCTTATTTGGATATCCTCTTAAAGTGTAAGGATTGCGTACAAAAACTTGTACAGGAATGTTTATAGCAGCATTACAGGGATACCTTGTTTTATCACTCCTTACTTGTTATAATTTGCAGATACTGTGTATTTTAACAGATTGAAAGTTTATGGCAGTCCCTGCATTAAGCATGTATGTTGGTGTCATTTTCTTATAGCCTTTGCTTGCTTCCTGTCTCTTGTCACGTTTTGGTAACTCTTGGAATATTTCAAACCTTTTCATTATTATGTTTGTTGTACTGATTGGTAATCAGTGATCTCTGATGTTAATATAGTCATTGTTTTAGGGTACCACAAACCAGACCCATATATGATAGCAAACTTAATGTTTTATGTGTTCTCATTGTACCACTGACCCACCATTTTTTCCCTCTCACCTTCTCCCTGGGCCTCCCTATTCCCTGAGACACAGCAATATTCAAATTAGGCCAGTTAATAACCCTGCAATGACCTCATAGTGTTCAAGTAAAAGGAAGAGTCACATGCCTCTTCATTTAAATCAAAAGCTAGAAATTGGGGGCACCTGGGTGGCTCAGTGGGTTAAGCCTCTGCCTTTGGCTCAGGTCATGGTCTCAGGGTCCTGGGATTGAGCCCCGCATGGGGCTCTCTGCTCAACGGGGAGCCTGCTTCCCTCTCTCTCTCTCTACCTATCTCTCTGCCTCCTTATGATCTCTCTCTCTCTCTGTCAAATAAATAAATAAATAAAATCTTTAAAAAATTTTAGAAAAAAATTAAAAAAAAAAAAAGGCTAGAAATTGGTAAGCCTACTGAGGAAGGCATGTTGAAAGCCTAGATAGGCCAAAAGCTAGGCCCCTTGCACCAAAGTTAGCCAAGTTAGGAATGCAAAGGAAAAGTTCTTGAAGGAAATTAAAAGTGCTACTCCAGTGAACAAATGATAAGACAGTGAAACAGCCTTATTGCAAATATGAAGAAAGTTCGAGGTATCTATATAGAAGATCAAACCAGCCACAGCTTTCGCTTAAGACAAAACCTCCCAGGGCGCCTGGGTGGCTCAGTGGGTTAAAGCCTCTGCCTTCGGCTTGGGTCATGATCCCAGAGTCCTGGGATCAAGCCCCTGCGGACTCTCTGCTCAGCAGGGAGCCTGCTTCCCTTCCTCTCTCTCTGCCTGCCTCTCTGCCTACTTGTGATCTCTGTCTGTCAAATGAATAAATAAAATATTAAGAAAAAAAGACAAAACCTCCCACTAAAGATGCTGTGAAGATTGTTGAAATGACAACAAAGGATTTAGAATATTACCTAAACTTGTTGATAGAGCAGTGGCGGGATTTGAGAGGGTTGACTCCAATTTCCAGAGAAGTTCTACTATGGATAAAATGCTATCAAACAACATTATATTACAGAGAAATTGACATGAAAGAGTCTATCAATGCAGTAAGTTTCACTGTTGTCCTATTAAAGAAATTGGCACAGCCACTGCAACCTTCAGCAACCACCACCCCAGTCAGTCAGCAGCTATCAACACTGAGGCAAGACCCTCTACGAGGGTCTTGAGGCCCTCGTAGATTACAATATACTGAAGGCCCAATTACAATATACTGAAAGCCCAGAGGATGCTTTGCATCACTTAGCATAAAGTATTTTAAAATTTAAGGTATAGACATTGTTTTTTTAGATGTAACGCTATTGCACACTTAATAGATGAAAGTATACTGTAAACATAACTTTTATATGCAATGGGAAACCAAAAAACTAATTTGACTTCCTTTATTGGGATACTCATTTTTTTGCAGTGGTCTGGAGCCAAACCCAGAATGTTTCTGAGGTATGCCTACATTTGTAATACTGCAAAGTGGAAATAACCCAAATACCCCATCCGTGGAATACTAGTTGGCCATTAAAAAGAATGAAGTATTGATAAATGCTACAACATAGATAAAACAAAATTAAATCAGGTACAAAAGGCCACATATGATTTCATGTATATGAAACATCTAGAAAAGGAAAATTCATAAAATTCATAAAAAATTTCATAATCTAAAAACTTAAGTTAGTAGTTGCTATGGACTTAGCAGTTGGGAGGAAGGGAGAACGAGTACTAATAGGCACAAGGTTTCTTTCTGAGGTGATGAAAATGTTCTGGAATTAAATTGCAGTGATCATATAACTTTGTGAACATATTTTAAACTACTTTAAAAGGATGAATTTTATGGTATGGGAGTTATACTTCAATAAAGCTCATGTAAAAAAAATAAAATAAAAAGTAAGCTGAACAAAGCACCTCTGCCTCAAAGTCTTCCCATCTAATTAAGGATAAGAGCCGAAGATCTTACCACTTTACATGATCTGGCTTCCTATTGCTTCACAGACCTCATCTCCTTTTTTCTACCTTAGTCAATCCAGTTTACCTGCAGTGATCTCCTGACTATTACTGCTACCAGGCCTTTTTAACTCTTTTTTTTTCCCTTTTCCCCCAAGCCCAGTTACCCTTTACTCAAAAGTTATCACTCAGAGACACCTTCTCTAACTACCCTCTAAAATTGTAATGCTCTCCAGCATTATCTTACCTTATTCTTATCCTTGGCGCTGTTCACCCTAACACAAGATATATTTTACTTTATTATCTCATGTATTGTTTTCTCTTCCCCCAAGAATGTAAGCTCCATAAGGGCAGAGATTTTTGTCTTTTATCCACAACTGCATCCCAGGGCTTAAAATAGTGCTTGGCACATACTGTCACTAATGTTGACAAATGAGTGCACAAAAATCAGGAATATAAATAATTGAAGAGGAGGCTACAGGGTTTTTTTAAGATTTTATTTATTTATTTGACAGAGAGAGACACAGCAAGAGAAGGAACACAAGCAGGGGGGTGGGAAAGGGAGAAGCAGGGTTCCCACTCAGCAGGAAGCCCAATGCAGGGCTCAATCCCAGGACCCTGGGATCATGACCTGAGCCCAAGGCAGATGCTTAACAACTGAGCTACCCAGGCACCCTGGAGACTACATTTTTTCACACCCTTTTTTCAACTGAAATTTAAGTTTCCTCTAGGACTATGAGACTAAGGAAGTGGGAAGAAAGAAGTAACTGGGTTTTATTTTTTGTTGTTTTGTTTTGTTTTGTTTGTTTGTTTGTTTAGTGTCTTAAAAATAAAATAGTAAAGACAATTATACGGTCCTCAAAATGAAGACTTTATTTGATCCAGGCAAATAATTGTTTATTTCTTAATCATGAAGGCCTGGCTGGGGTCAACAAATACATTAAATACTCAAAAAATGTTGACTGTATTGACAGTGTGGGCCTAAATCAGGAATCAGTAAACTATGGCCCACAGCTTGCTTTCATTTATTTATTCATTTATTTATTCATTCATTCATTCATTTAATAAGGTTGTATTAGATTATAGCCATGCCCATTCATTTATATGTTGTCTATGACTGTTTTCATGCTGTAGTGGGGGGAATTAAAATAGTTGTGACAGAAACCATATGGCCCACAAAGCCTAAAATATTTACTAGCTGATCCTCTACAGAAAAACTGCTGTCCTCTGCCTATATCAGCCCTTGTAGGATACAGAATAGTGTAGTAGGGAATTTGGTCAAACATTCAGACATTCACATTTCATTTCCATCACTATCTGTTACCTAAAACAAGTTTTTTGATCTTTGGTTTTCTCATTTGCAAAAGGACAATAATACCTATCCCACTTGGTTGTTTAAGAATTTTAAATGAGATATATTATATAAAGCACTTACTGAAGTGCCTAAAAAAAGTAAGTTGCAGCCCAATAAGTGTCACGCACCCACACATATATTACACATATACATGTATGCAAGGAAATGTTAAGGATGTCAAATAGAAATAAATGCCCAGTCACCAAACATTTTCCAGTTACTTATCAATATTTTAGGAAAATGATGAATAAAAATAAAATCAACAAATGTCAATAATAAGTACTTACTACACATGAGGAACATAATAACCCACCAAAATATATGGGATTTGGTCATTTGTTGAGATGACTATAGTCAATCATTATTTCTAACAGTCCTACTCACAGTATTACAGTGCCCTTGACTCATTTTTTTAGCAACATGTACAGCCTACTCTAGAATGTTTACATCTTCAGGTAAGTTTTATTGCTTTATTTTTAAGGAAAACATTACATAAGGAGGATTAATTCATGCTGTGTTCTGGTTGTAAGCAAGGAAAAACAGTGTGATGACTTTTATGACAAATTTCAATCCAGAGCTTTTTCTTGGGGTGCCTCATTTGCTAACTCTGTTTAGAGAAATCAGCATTCTAGTACCAGATTATTTTGTAAATTCTTTTTTTTTTTTTTAAAGATTTTATTTATTTATTTGAGAGAGAGACAGTGAGAGAGCATGAGCGAGGAGAAGGTCAGAGGGAGAAGCTAAACATTTATTAATCATCCACTGTGAGCTAGGCATTAAAACATTTGTTTTAGATTAGTAGAGCAGTTTTTGCCTTTAAAATGCACCAGGTGTAGTGGAAAAAATCACTATGTAAACAAATAATTTCAATAATAATAATAATAGTAATAGGAGCAATAACAAAGTGTGGATAAGAAAGCTATTCATTCTGCCTTAAGGTATCAGGGAAAACCTGGAGAGGTAATATTTGTGCTGAGTCTCAGTGGATCAGTTTAATATGGTCAGATGTACATGATACAAAGAATGATACCTTACCAGTCAATCAACGAAATTTTTGAGCGTCTACTGTGTGCCAGATAATGCTGTAGACAGTGGGAATACACCAATGAACAAAACAAATGAATTGTATAGATTACTTTCTTGTAGAACATGCAAAGGCGTGGACATGAGTTGGATAACACAGCCTAGCTATGCCAAGGAGAGTCTAGGGGAGCTGCTATCAGAAAAGAAGCAGGAGCCACATCACACCAAGTCTGAACTTGATGCTCTAGGCCAGTGGTCTCAACCTGGGAGCTCCAGAGATACTGTTGTGTCATAAGGTTCTTACAAGGGGATTATCAATTCCCGTTTAGATACTAAGCAAGCATAGACGGTAGATTTTGATAAAATGTTTTATAAATATCTGTCACCATTTTTCAATTTTATGTAATTATTTTGAATAATAAAGTATGGATTTATTAAAGCATGAATTCATAATACCTTTTTATTTTTTTACACTTTCTGTCTTCTCAGTCAATTGATAATATTGCTATAACTACTTTTAAGTTACTGTTAAAATGATTAATTTTAAAAAAAAGATCTTAAAATATTTAGGCTGATATTTCCTGCCGGTGTTGAAGCTATTAAAACTTTTAGAGCAGCTAGACAAAACTTCAGTCAATATTAAGTGAACACTTTGTAAGTGCTGGGCACTGCTCTAGCCACTGGGATTATAAAGGTTAATATAAAACAAGGTCTGTGTCCTCAGGAAACTTACAGTCAGAGTTAATTGGAGTCCACATGAAGAACAATGAAATCAACATGGAGAGGAGGGTCTGGATTCAGGATATTTTGAGGTGGTAACTCTTAAGCAGTGAGAATTCTTTCACTGGAGGCAGACTGCTAGAATAGGAAGAAAGTAGATTATTGAGAACAGAGCTAATGTGTTGCTAACGCAGGGTTTTTTTTTTTTTATCTTTTTAGGAGTGTTGTTTTCTCATAGCAAACCTAATCAATCTCCAGAGAAAAGGGATATTAGTGATTTATGGGTCTCTGAAAATACCTCTACTGCTTGATATTTCTCTGCCTATTAATGAGGTGTAAGCCTGTGAAATAATCTTAAATCCAAGCATGTAAGTGTGTAATGTAAATCATGTTGAAAAATCTATCTGTATCTGACTCCTTCACTTATGACAGTGTAAGTGACAGGAGTTGAAGGACAGTCATTCCTTATGTTGGTAGATCTCTGAACCTTCGGCCCAACAAGCTCACTTCTCTGACGACTTTCAGATTTCAGCCTTCTTTCCTAGTCTCCCTCTCTCCCTTTCT
Organism: Mellivora capensis; assembly: GCA_004024625.1. NCBI lineage: Eukaryota > Metazoa > Chordata > Mammalia > Carnivora > Mustelidae > Mellivora > Mellivora capensis. Next base: position 8,596 of record PISX010000325.1, read on the forward strand.
CTCCCCACCCCCTCCTTTTCTTTCTCACTAAGAAAGACAGAGCTATTGACTAGAAGCCCAGAGTTGCCCCCAAGTTCCGACCACCGTCTCGAATTCTTATGAAGTGGACTTGTAATATCCTTAATGTTGCTGTTGGCAGTCAGTTACAGATTCCATTATTGTCGATCAATGCCGTCGCCATGCGAGGTGGGGGGAGGAACGGAGGAGGAGAAGAAGAAAGGAGGGATGAGAGCTTCCTATTCACAGATTTATCAACCTGCCTTTGCTCGCAGGAAATCTTCAGAAAAGCGGCTGAGATGCTGTTGAAATAGCTAAAGCAGGAAGGGGTTAGGGGGCTGCAGTTCTCTCCGGTTGACTGAAAGGAAATTTGAAAACCTTTCTTCTTGGAACAAAACAAAATGCTGAATTTGTTCTTTTGCCTTTGTTTTTGTTTGATGATATGCTTTACTTAACTGATTAGCTATTGTGCTGTCTGGTTATCTAAGCTGCTTCAGTGTAGGAACCTGTTTCTTTTTCTTTGAGTATCTTTATTTTTTATTTTCCTTTGCTTTCTCCTGTCATTAAACACAAATCATTATTCAATTTTATCCTGGCTTCTCTTTCAGGCTAAAGCTTAACACTAAGAGACAGAAGGACAAATCTCCCTTCCCTTCTCTTCTGTCACCCTCTTTTAACCCTCTGTTTCCTTCCCCCTCCCCCCGTTGTGTTAGATTGATGTCACAGAGACAGAATTCAGAGTGGAGGGAGGATCACATTTGTTCTTTCATCATTATCGCCTAGCCAGCAATTTAAGTGTTGGACCCCCAAGAATTTGGTCTCTGTATCTTTCTTTTCCCGCTCCATCATTCAGTAATTGTGCTCTGTATGGAAAAGTTTTCTGGCTGGAGAATGAGTCTCCTTTCCCCCGGTGATGTGGCCGAGTGGTTGGATAGTAGCACCGAAGAGGAGAAGAGCCTTCTGTCATTTCTGGGTACGGTAGGGCTCCGCTTGTTCTTTTAACCGTTTGTTGTCTGAACTTCTCTGACTTTGGGGAGTAAGACCCCAGATTTTCTAAAATCCACTTTTGTATTTTTAAAAGGGGGTAGAGGAATTAAGAGGATGTATTTAAGTTGTTTGCTTTTCAAGGTTTGTTTATGTCTATAGAAAGAGTGTCACCAACATTGCCTATGAGAAATGAGAGACAGTTTGCTTTGCTTTAACAAAGAGTTCTAGCTCTGTGCAAAGCTTACTGTCATCCGGTCAGCTGTTCGTGGTATTTAGATAACTTCTACCAACCAAAAGGTATTATTGTTTTACTATACCTCTTCGTACAGTGATGATGAGGCTTGCCTTATAAGAGTGCCAGTGGGCTTTGTGTGCAAGAAAAGCCAACATATGGATTGAGAAGTAGCTTTTATGCAAGGTGTGAAATATTTGTAATGTTCATAATCAAGGTTTCTACTGAATATAAAATAGGACACACGGACCAGCAGTTACTTAGACTTCCTATTTATGGATGCTTTCTAATAAATTTCTGAGTAAAGCAATTATTGATCATGGAAATATTGATAGAATAAATTCATAAGAAAGTTAGGCCATAAATCAGTTGTGTCATCAGTGTAATTGATGCACAAATCCCATCTTGAATGCTTTAGTTGGATTAATAATTGCCTTGACATGATTTTTTTATAAATTTGATTTATCTTATAATATGTTTTCACTAAATACAGATATACCTTTCTTATAAGTGAGTAAAATTTATGGTCTTCTAATTTATTCCTCACGAGTATTAGCTATAACCTAAGAGTAGTCTTCTGCCATTTCAAAAGATATCTGTCTTTAAAAAAATTTTTTATTATATTGAGCATAAGTTTCTGTTTTGTTGTTTTATTTAATTCTATTATGTTGTCAATCTTAACATTCTATACATGATTTCTTTTTTTGTGCAGTTTAGATGGAAAGGGTCATCCCTAATCAGATCTTTTCTAGTTCTATAAAGACCCAGGTATATATATTTTTATATTAATCCTAATCTTAATTTGTTTATTATAGCCTCACTTATCTTGGATATTTGGGTGACTTTAAGAAATATGTGTACCTCTTAAATCTCATTTCTCTGAAGCCTAACCTATTCTACTTGCTTCCCACTCCGCTCCCCTCCAAATGCATAGAGAAACATCAGTGAGGAAAAGCGAATACAAATATCCCTAAGTAAAACCAACCACTTAGGCCCTATTGCATCATGGGAAAGGAAGGTAGAGTCATGGCTAAACATCTTTCCCTTGCTCTTGCGTGATATTTTTCAGTATTCTAATTATCTACTCTCAAGTTTAATTTGTTTCTTTTTTTGGCCATTACCCCCCACATCTAAAAAGAATTTGATCAAATACATAGAGTTGGGCAAGTAAAAGGTAGCTATAGTTTATGCCCCCTCCTGCCCCCACACCTATCCTCTGTTTATGAGAGTTAACGAATTCCTCTTTATTCACAAATAAGAGGTGGTAAGGGCAAAGGATGTTATTTAGAACATGCTTAGAAGAAAAATTCAAATTCCTACAGATTATCCACTAATGGAAGGAAACCTTAACATCCATAATAGATAAAACACAGATAAGACAGTACTGATTCTCTTCAAGGGCCACAACAGGTTTAGTTGCTGGGAGAATAGACAGCTCTGGATCCCCTGCTCTGCCATGGTAGTGCTAAACCCGGAAGTCAGCAAGTCTTATTTGGGGGATTGAATCTCTCTTCTGACTGGTAACAAACACCTCCATCTATGGATTAAACAGGAATTTACTAAGTTCTTCTGGAAGAACTAGGAGGAAAACTGTCTCAGATATAGTTTATAATATTTTGTGGAAAATATTGTGGAAAAAGCTCTTATGACATCATGTGCTAATATAGTTACCGTTAATTACAACATGCTTTTCCCAGTGAAGATGCCAAGAGAAAAATAAGAAACCTGAATCTACTTTATGGTGACTCGAAGATGAATGGAACCAAAAGAGTTGTTGTGTCAAAGAACCTATCAAATTATGCTCTGTTTCCCTAAGGAAAGATTTCTCTCTAGGAGAGGAGATGAGATGCTCTTTGTGTTGGTTAGACTTTAACTACTTCACTTTTGAATAGCCACTTAACTGATGTTCAGGTCTTCCTGTTGATTTAGTGCAATGCTGGTTTGATGAAACTTCATCAAGTGTGCTGTGCATTATTCTATTCAAAAGCCTTCCATGGCTCCCTCCTCATCTACCAGATGAAGTCAAAACACCTTACTCTGGAACTTATTCTAGCCCTTCTGTTTGACATTCCGGTACCTTTGGGAAGGGATGAAGGGGCCCTTCATTCCACTAAATGGATTAACTTTCTATATCTTACACAAACATTGCCCTTTGCTACCTTCCCACATGCTATTTCTTCTATTGGCAGTGTCCCTTCAGCTAAACTGCACTGTCCATAACCCTGGCCCTGTTTCAGATCTTCCTCATGAACAAAATACCGTGCTAGGTTCTGTGGCTGGATACAAGGAGGTAGAAGATAAAGCTGCTTGTAAGATAAAGCTCTTACAATTAAGTAAGAAAGATTTAATGATAATTCAAAACAAGAACAGAGAAAAGAAAATAAAGCAGGACCTGATTGTGAAATGATTTATCTAGGCAAAAATTGCCTTGGGAATTTGAAGCACAGAGACACCATTTTCAATTAGGAACACTGAAAATTCCTTTACACAGATAGGATTTAATCTGAATCTTAAAAGATAGAGTAGATTTTTATAGAAAAGAGATTTCTGTATGGAAAGAGTGTCATGAGGAATATTAAATTATGTTCATGTCTAATGAACAAGCTGATTTGAAAGGAATGGGAAGTTCGTGTAAAGAAGTGATGAGAGACAATACTTGAAGCATATTTGGAGGCTCACTGGGTACAACCCTTCCTGACAATCTGATAAGTAACAATTTTATCCAGAAAGCAGTTGGGAAGAATTAAAGATTATTGAGTAAGAAAAAATGTGACCAAAATAATTTATTAGGAGGACATGTGAAAGTGTCTCAAAAGGGGGACGAGACCAGAAGCAGTTAAACCTGTTTGAAAGCTATCAGAGAAGTCCAGATATGGACTAAGTGCCTCTATTTTAACACTTTACTCCCTACAGTGGGAGTATTAGTGGTCTGCTTATTTGTTGTTAAAACTAGATTGTGAATGCCTCTATAACAGGGGCTCAATCCCCTGTCTTTTCAGCACCCATTACATTCCAGGTACAGAGGAGTATTTGCACAACTGATATGAATAACTGAGATGAAAAGATGGAGAAATTACCAAAGATCTCTCAACAGAATTGCAATCTGATAAGTAACAGATTGGAGGAATGGGGAAGAAAATAAATCAAAGACTTTTCGAATTTGGGAGGATGGTGGTTACTGTTAACAGAAATAAAAAAGTTGGGAAGGGAGCCAGTTTTGAGGAACAAGATGAATTCTGTTTATATACATTGAGTTTGAGGTGACTAGTATATATTTGTATAGAAATATAGCTCTAATGATTGGAAATGAAGTCACAGGTAGAGAGCAACATTTGGGAGCCATCTAGAGAAGAAAGGTAGTTGAAGCTCTAAGTATCTGTAAGTGATCTACTATAGAGAAACTGTCAAGAAATAAACATAGGTGAGGGACTGAACCTTGAAGAATGCCCCAGATTGGTGAAGAACACCAATCTGGGGGAGTGTGGTGGGGCAGGGTAGAGAGGAAGAGGAGATACAGAGAGAATGATCATAATGGTAGGATGAAAGCCAGGATGGCGTGGTATTGCAAGTGCTAAGGTAGAAAAAAGGTTGACAATGTCAGTGATTACAAAGGACAAAAGGAAGTCAGGAAGGGCCACTGGATTTGGTAATTAGGAGACTTGTGATAACTTCTGAAATTATCAATTCTTTTTCATTCATTAGAGTTGAAGGAAGAGAAGTCATATTTTATAATATTGAGAAAGACAGCAGATGGTGAGACAGTGAAAGCCACAGGTTACACGTGTGCCTGGAGAAATCTGTGACTAAAAAACAGGAAAAGTGCCTTGTTAAAAATTGGGGAGACTTGTACATATTTTTGGTATAGGAGAGAGCAAGATATTGAACCTATTAGAATAACTGAGAGCAAAAAATCCTTTATGAGTCTGAGAGTGAGTTAGGGATTAAGGGGACAGGGTTAACCTTTTGAAAGGAGAAACTCATCCAGAAATCAAAGATGCTTGTAGAGATTTAGCAGTGGAAAGCAGGGAGAATGGCGGAGATAACTGCTATTGTGTTAATCTATGGCATTTAATTTACTCAATCTTTTTTTTTTAAGATTTTATTTTAAATTTATTTATTTGACAGAGAGAGAGCGAGCACACACACACGAGCAGAAGGAGCAGCAGGCAGGGGGAGAGGGAGAAGCAGGCTAGAAGCAGGCTCTCTGCTGAGCAGGGAGCCCGATGCACAGCTCTACCCCAGGACCCTGGGATCGTGACCCAAGCTGAAGACGCTTAACCCATTGAGCCACCCAGGTGTTCGTAACTTACCCAATCTTGCATTGCAGTTAGTTGTGTATCCACCTAGCACTCCCCTGTTTTTCCATGGTAGGGATCTTCACTTAATATCTTGGCATCTTCCGGAATAGCACTGAAGAGGTTCTTAGTAAATATTTAATTTTCAAATGAATGGATGCTCTTCAGATACCCAGAAGCTTGAGATTCAGCCATTTTCAACAGTTATCCCAGTTATTCTGTCAGAGCTACCTTTCCCCCTCCTTTCCTACACTGTTCTCTATGCTCATATCTGCAAGCACCGCTTACGGTTCGTTGGTAGCATTTGCAGTTATTTTAGTAGGTTTTAATTGTGTTTTCCAAATCCTAGAATAAGAAGGAAAATGCTCAAAAATTTTGTACTACTTCACATTTTCTAAACTGAATTTAAGGGATTTTTTTTTCATTACGTGAAGTTATTTGATAGAATAGTTCTATAAAAGAAGAATATAATTTTGGCAAAACCTAAGCATTGTTAAGTTTCTAAAGGACTCTGCTGGCTGCGGTTAATTATTTGGTATTGGTAACTATTATTTGATTCCTAAAATTATACCTAACCTCAAGGGGAAAGTATATTCAAAAATTAAAACTCTCATTTCTGGTAAAATGGCAGATATCCTGAAAAATAACACAGAAACAACTAGAAATATCATATTAATGAAACAAACATTTTATTTTTTTAAGCCACATTTTTTATAAAGATTTTATTTATTTGTTTGAGAGAGAGCAAGCATGAGGGGGCAAGGTAAGAGGGAGCCTCAGTAAGAGGCAGAGCAGGAAGCCTGATGTGAGACTCCAACCCGGGACTCCAGGATCATGACCTGAGCTGAAGGCAGTTGCTCAACCAACTGAGCCACCAAGGCCCCCTGAAACAAACATTTTAAACTACATGATTGACCTCTCTTCTTGGGAAAGAAAAGAAATCCCCTGGAAGAGGGGGTGGGGGCAACACCCTAAATATCTAGGTAGTAAAATTGCCCTGAGGGCATTTGCCAGTATTAGAATTCCAGAATGTTAAGTTCGGGGGTTTTTATTTGTTTGTTTATGTGTTTTAGGATTTCATTTATTTATTTGTCAGAGAGAGGGAGAGCACAAGCTGGGGAATGGGCAGAGTGGGGAGCAGGCGCTTTGCTGAGCAAGGAGCCTGATGTGGAACTTTTCCCCACAACTCTGGAATCATGACCTGAGCTGAAGGCAGACACTTAACTGACTGAGTCACCCAGGCACCCCTAGGGTGTTAAGTTTTAATAGCTACAAGATAGGAAATGAGCCTAGGCTCCAAAAAAAGTGAGGAATTAGAATGGAAATCCTTGGGGCACCTTCCTGCCCCAGTCGCAGGAGCATGTGACTCTTGATCTTGGCGTCCTGATTTTGAGCCCCACATTGGGTGTTTTTTATTGCTTAAAAAAATAAAACTTAAAAAAAAGGAACCAAAGTCTTCACCCCATTGTTTCTCATAGGACTGGGTCCCTTGATGACTGAAAATAAGAAAAAAAATCTGGTCACTGAAGAATCTTACTTGTATTAGACTAGGCTACTGGTCAGGGAAGAAAAGATAAAAATCCCCTGAGAATTTATAACCACAGTTCTGATAAGATAAAACTAAAATAGTGGACAACAATATATGTGTTAGATAGGAAGGGGGTAATTCGAACTGAAGTTTTTTAAGATCATTGAATTATTGAAGAGAAGGATAGAAATCAAGATTAACATTAGACTCTAAGTATATATGTTAAAATGTTAAGGACAGCTATTAAAAGAATAGAAATAGAGTGCATGATTTCAAAAGCAGTAGAGGAGAAAATGAATTTTTAAACCTTGATCATTCTGAGCAGACAGAAAATCAGGAAAAAAGCATTTGAAAAAGTGAGTAGAAAACACACTAAGATGGTAGAAATAAAATCCAACTATATCAGAGAACACAATGTTGAAAATGTTAAAAGATAAAGATGGCCAGACTCCGCCTGGGTGGCTCAGTTGGTTAAGCGACTGCCTTCAGCTCAGGTCATAATCCTGGAGTCCCGGGATAAAGTCCCACATCGGGTTCCCAACTCCATGAGGAGTCTGCTTCTCCCTCTGACCTTCTCCTCAATCATGCTCGCTCTCACTGTCTCTCTCTCAAATAAATAAATTAAATATTAAAAAAAAAAAAGATGGCCAGACTCAATTTCTTTTTTAATGTTGCTAATGAGAAAGACATAAGGACCCAGAGGGTTAAAAGTAAAAGGTTTGGAAAAAGATATCTTTGGCAAATTAAAGAATGCTAGCAATGATATGAAATCAAGATAAAATGGGACTTAATGACAAAAACCATTACTAGGAGTAAAGGAGGTCACTTAATGATAAAATGTAGAAATTCCTAGAAAGATACTACAATCTTACATGCCTCCAATAACAAAGTCTCAAAATTTATAAGGTAACAGTTGACAGAAATATAAGGAGAAATTGATAAATCTCTAATTCTATCCACAATAATTAGTAAAGCTATAGAAGACATAAAAAACACAATAAGCTTGAGTTAATGGACATGTATAGAATCCTGAATCCAGCAATTATATAGTCTTCTCATACACATATGGGATCTGCATGAAAACAGTCCATAGACTGTGGACATAAACAAATCTCTATAAATTTTAAAGACTTTGTATCATACAGAACACATTCTCTTGATCATAGTTGAACTAAGTTAGAAATTAGTAACAAAAATTTACATTAAAAACCTTTCCTGGGACACCTGGGTGGCTCAGTCAGTTAAACACCTGCCTTTGGCTCCAGTCTTGATCCTAGGATCCTGGGATGGAATCCCACATCAGGCTCCTTGCTAGTGGGGAGCCTGCTGCTTCCCCTGCTTTGTGCTCTCTCTCTCTGACAAATAAATAATTAAAATCTTAACAACAACAACAAAAAAAAAAACCCCACACACTTTTACTTTTAGAAACTTTTAATGTTGCTTATCTATAACTCTTTAGTCAAAGAAGAAATAATAATAAAAATTATAAAATAGAACTGAACATCCTGAAAACAGTACAAATCAAAACCTGTAGGATATTGTGAAATAGTTACTAAGTGAAATCTAATAGCCTTAAACTTTTATACTGAAAAGAAGAAAAGCTGAAAATTAATGAGCTAATTAAGCATTTATCTCAACAAGTTAAAAAAATATATATATATATATGTATATATCCAAAGAAAGTTTAGGGAGAGAGATAATGAAGATAATAGCAGATGATAATGAAATGGAAGACAGAAATAAATGTAATAGAACCAATAAATCCAAGAGTTATTGGGACGCCTGGGTGGCTCAGTCGGTTAAGCCACTGCCTTCGGCTCGGGTCATGATCCCAGGATCCTGGGATCAAGTCCCACATCGGGCTTCTTGCTCAGCGGGGAGCCTGCTTCTCTCTCTGCCTCTGCTTGCCACTCTGCTTGCTTGTGCTCTCTCTGACAAATAAATAAATAAAATCTTAAAAAAAAAAAAAAGCCAAGAGTTGTTTTATTAAAAAGTTCAATGAATATAGATAAAACTGTCAAGATTTGATCAAGACAAAAAAGAAAGCACAAAGAAACATGTTAGAAGTGAAAAGGGGACATAATTATAGAAAATCAGAGTCTTGAAAAATAGGACTCTCCCATGAAAAACTTTATGATATTTGAAAATTTAGAGAAAATAGACATCTTATTTTATTTAGGTGGGAAGAGGGAGAGAAAGAATCATAAGCAGGCTCCACACTCAATACAGAGCCCCACACAACTCTTGATTTTGACCTGAGCCAAAGTCAAGAGTTGGACACTTAATTTTCTGAGCCACCCAGTTGCCCTGAGAAAGTGGATATTTTAAAGAAAGTGTAATTTATTAAACTGGCTATGGAGGAAACAGAAAGTGTAAGTAAGGCTTATAACTGATAACCGTGAAAGAGATTGAATCAGTATCTTAAAATCCGTCATCTATTGTGGTTTGATTTCTCATGCGGCTTGACTTCTGAAAAAGAATGAATGCTGGATTACACTTGCATTACTATTTCCAATCAGTGGCAATTCAGTTTTTCATGAGAAATGAACAAATTAACTTTCTGATATTGAAACTGAAAAAGAAGCAAAAATTCCTAAGAGTCATGCTAACCCCTAAGTATGGCAGTTAAATCCCTACTGAGTCCCATAGGTGGTCATGGTTCCCTTTGTGTTTAAGTCTTACATCCTTCATTTAGGGAATTTCCTTAGAAAAAGAAAAAAGTTCTTTCAGAATTTTTTCTGAGCAGGATGTACAAATAAAAATTTTAAGAAAATCTAGCTGAGGGGCGCGTGGGTGGCTCAGATAGTTAAGCATCTGCCTTCAGCTCAGGTCACGATCCCAGGATCCTGGGATTGAGCCCCGCATCAGGCTCCCTGCTTTGTGGAGAGCCTGCTTCTCCCTCTCCCTCTGCCTGCTGCTCCCCCTGATTGTGTTTTCTCTCTCTCTGTCAAATAATAAATAAAATCTTTAAAAAAAAAAAAATCAAGCTGGACAGATCTCTAAAGAAAATGAAAATGAATAAGATATCAAGAATTAAACCTTATTATATTTAAATGTGCTTCTGAAAAAAACCTGGAAATTTGTGAATTTTCAAAAAGAATGATGCCTAGAAGGAAATACCTCAAAACTTTTAAGCCTAAGCTTTCATGAAGCTTATTTATCAAAATCTCAATTATAACTGAAGAGTAAAATTAATATACATAAAAAGAGCGATTCTTAAACTTAACTAGATGTTTCACTTTAATGCTATATGTGAATTAGAAATAGCTAGAAAATGTATTATTATGTATTAAATTTTTATTTAAATTATTAAATCATGTATGGAACCATATGAAATTGTATGCTAAATGATATTTTACCATTTGAACATACAAAAAAATGGCAAGTCTATATGCCCCAATGTGTTTTTTAAAGGAGAAAAGAAAATGTGTCCAGACTATGCCGAACTATTTTTTAGTTGTTTATAAATTTGTTACTAATTATTATTTTTTATTCTGTTTTAATATTCCCTGCAAACAAATAAGAATTGGTGCAATTGGTTTATGAGAACATTGTAGGAGATATATTTAAATTCTGTTTACTGAGACTTGCTTTATTCAAAAATTGAGACAGATCACTACTATTCAAATCTTGCATTATTTCAAACCTTATTCAAGACAGTGGTTGCAGAACACTGTACTGGGCAGGAATGTAGTTTGGTACCTGAAACTAAAGAACATGTAATCAAGTAATATGAACTTCTACAAATGTATTAATTGAATATCAAAGAAGTATCAACAATTAGTACTGGTTTTATGGAAGTAGATGAACCGACGCTGATAATGAAGGTCCCCTAAGATTTGGCAGATAGGTGAAAACCATTAGCAAACACAAATGCAAGGGAATGAATATGGCCAGTTTGAGATCAAAGATCATCTGTCTAAGGCAATTTGTTGGAGAGTGTTGACAGAAAAGAGTGACTATGAAAGGTGGGGCCAGGTGTTTTTTTCCAGTGCCTGACTGTCTAAAGACCTCTAGGAAGGTAATTACATCAAGAAAGTAATGTTTGAGGAAACTAATCTGGTAATGGCAAGCAAGATAGCTTTCAGCAGAAAAAGACAGGAGCCAGTGAGATCAGTTAGGACAGTCCTGCCATGATCTGTGTGAGAAGATAAAAAGTCTAGGACTAGGGTGATAGATAGTAGTGTAAATAAAGGGGACAAAATGAAGCCAAAGGCATTTTGAAATGAGACTTGGCAGTATTGATGGCATAAGGAGTACAAATCAACATCGCAGGATTCTCCCTTTTCTGATACCTTCACTACGAAGTGATGTCCAATGTAAATATTTGTTGTTTTTGTACAGTGCTATATGTATATTTGGTTCTCAGTATATGAGTGAGTGCTTGTCTTTATATGAGAGGCCAAATATTTGTGTTTTCAATATTTCAATACTTTCAGTACTTTTTATTAACATCTGTTTTGGAATAAACCGCAAACTAGTCTTTTTAAAATTTTTCTTTTATTTTAATTCAGTTAATTAACATGTAGCATATTACTAGTTTCAGAGGTAGAGTTCCGTGATTCATCAGTTGCATATAACACCCAATGCTCATTACATCACGTGCCCTCCTTAATGCCCATCACCCAGTTACCCCATACCCCCACCATCGACACTCGGTTTGTTTCCTATAGTTAAGAGTCTCTTATGGTTTGTCTCCCTCTCTGATTTCTCTTTTTTTCCCCTCTCTTCCCCTATGATCTTCTGTTTTGTTTGTTTTCCACAAACTAGTCTTAAAAGACCCTGGCATAATCAAAGACCAATTTTTTTTTTAAGATTTTAAAGATGAATACTGAAATCATGGTATGAATAAATCAAAGATTTTACCTACAATTATATATAAAACATACCAAGTATGAGAACATGTTAAGTTGGTTATAGAAAAGTTGAAAGTTCTTACATCTGTGTAAAGTTAGAAGACATAGTGCCTTCCAGAGTTGAATGTAAATCTTATTCACCAAATGAAGCTGTGAGATTAAGAGAGCCTTACAAATAACTGGGTTGAAATCCTCAAAAATGTCATTTTATGTTGAACAATGTTCTCTTATTTAAAGATTATTCTTTGTAAAGCCTAAAACCTTAATGCTATTTATCTATTTGTGTCTCATAGAATTGAACTAAGTAGTTATCTCTCCACTTAGGTATATTGAAGATTACTTTAGGAGGATAGACTGAGTTTTGTTTCATTTAATGCCCATTTTTTAGAACAGTTTTAGGTTCACAGCAATATTAAGAGGAAGGTACAAAGACTTCCCATATGCCCTTTTCCCCACCTATGCACAGCCTCCCCATTACCAATATTATCTGCCAGAGTAGTACATTTGTTACGGTTGATGAATCTGTATTTACACATCGTAATCACCCCAAGTCCATAGTTTACATTAGGGTTCATTTTTGATATTGTACATCCTCTGGGCTTGGACAAATGTATAATGACATGCATCCCTCATTACAGTATTATACAGAGTTTTTTCACTGCCCTAAAGATCCTCTGTGTTCCGTCTATCATCCCCCCACCCCCCGCCCCAACCAAGGCAGGTTACTTTTTGGAGGGCTTTTTAATTGAAGGAATCAGTAGTAGATATTTTTTATGGGTTGTTTCTGATTTTGTTCATATTTTTTCACCATTGCATTAAAATACCTTTCTCTCTCCTTAGCCCGTTTCCTTACTTCTCTTTGTTTCTTGACTAGAACATTGTTATTAGCATCAGTGTTCCAGGATTGAGAGTTTTCTCCGATGGACCTTTTTTTTGCAATCAATTATCCCTCAAAGAATATAATTTAATTCTGTCTTTTTTTAAAATTTGTACATGTATAGTGACAAATGTTAACCAGAGTTATTGTGGTGATTATTTCACAAGTATATGAATACTGAATTATTATATTGTACATCTGAAACCAATATCATTCTATATGTCTGTTACATCTCAATTAAAAAAGAAAAGAAGGAATGCAGGGGCAGCTGGCTGTCTCAGTCAATAGAACATCCAACTCTTTTTTTTTTTAACTTTATTTATTTATTTGACAGAGATCACACCCAGGCGCCCCTGTTTGTTTGTTTTTAAATAAAAAAAAGAAGGGGCCCCTGGGTGGCTCAGTGGGTTGAAGCTTCTGCCTTCAGCTCGGGTCATGATCCTGGGGTCCTGGGATCGAGCCCCGCATCGGGCTCTCTGCTCAGCAGGGAGCCTGCTTCCCCCTCTCTCTCTGCCTGCCTCTCTGCCTGCTTGTGATCTCTGTCAAATAAATAAATAAATAAATCTTTAAGAAAGGAAGGAAGGAAAGAAAGAAAGGAAGAAAGAAAGAAGTACATATCAGATTTACCTAGAGAGGTTTTTTTAAATGTTTATGCCTAGGCTGTACCCTCCCCTCCCCCAAAGGTTGTGATTCAGTGGATCTGAGCTAAGCATCTGTGTTTGATTGAAATCTCCACAGCTGAGTTGAATCCACAGCCAGGCTGGCCAATCACTGGTTAAGTGGAATACAACGTGATAACACACTTTTTTAAAATTTAAGGATAATTAACATACAGTGTCATATTAGTTTCAGCGATTTGTATGTATGTTACTCGGTGCTCAGCATAATAATATAATGCCAAGTGATTTAATTCTCTTTAAAATATGAAGAATCATGTGCATATTGTTAAAGTTCTTTGGAGTTATTTTTAGGAAGAGGAAAATTGGAGTTTCCATGATTATTTATCTTATTTCTTCTCCGTTATAGCCCATTATACAAAACACTTGGAGAACAGGATAGCATGCGTGGTAATTAAAAAGTACAGACTCTAGATCCAGACTGTTTGAGTTCCAATCCTGATTCTGCCCTTGACCAGCTGTGCAAACATGGACAGAGTAATAGAACCTCTTTTTTCTTTCCTTATCTGTAAAAGGAGGTGATAGTCCCTGTTCCAGAGAATTGTTGTGATGATGGAAGAGATAACTCGTAAAAAAACTTAGCATGTAATAAGGAATCGTAAATGGTAGTTTTGGTGTAGCAGGTATCCTTGTTATTATGTTTTTTTGTTGTTATTATGTTTTTATCATAATTATTAAGATCCCTGGTGGATATCACTAAGAACCAGAGATAGACTTTGTATTTGAAACTTCAGCTACCATGTAAACATCCCTGCGCTGTTTTCTTAGCCTTTCTGGTTGAGACTGTTACGTGCACTGAAACTATTCTCTGCTATCCCATCCAGTATCATCATGTAGAGAAATGGAGTACTTGTGGGTGTCCAGGCTCCTTGACCAGAGAGAAATCCTTCCTCCTATTACATTAATAAGAAGAAAGTTTTAAAATAATAACAATAATAGATAATAACATTGCTGAAGTAAAGAAAAGGTGGGGAGACTGAATGGCTTTACTTACTAAGAATTCACCCCATTTATGTACTTAGCACCAATTTGTTCAGATTGAAGTAAGTGTGGAGGGCATGCAAACTTGAAAGGTCTGCTTGTTTGAGTGAGGTGCTGCAGCCTAAGTGATACAAATTGGATGAATTAAAGTGACTCTGGGCATTTGTATTTCAGAGCAGCTGAATGGTATTGACTGTCAGTACACAGGCTTTAAAGCTATAAAAATGGGATACAGCAGCAAATGTCCTACAGAAAAGCAGGTGGATGAAGTCTATAAAACGCCCCGGTCCTGTGGTGTTGGCAGCTTTATAAATGCAGTCTGTAATTTTCTTCTCTTTGTTCTTGTCACTTTTCCTTTACAAAATTGTTCTCTGGCCAGATCTTTTAAGTTCTCATTACCTTTAGGAGTCCATCAACAAAACACGCAATCCCATTTTCATGAAGCCTTTTCTCTTTCACATTTTGCCATGTGTTTTTGAGGTCCTTCTTTATTGAATCCATACAAACCCATTGCCTGATGCTGCTCCTTCCTACCCATTCTGTTCCTTAAACATCTTCTCTGCTTCCGTGGAAAAGAGTCCTCCTAATTCAGAATTCACAGCTGAAAGAAATAACATAATTTGCTTATTTTATTCATTAATAACTTGAGCCACGACATAGCCGATCTTATATATTGTCATCATTTACACAATATAAAGGCAAATAGATGATAGTGAATTGGGCTCATTCACAGCAACACCCTGAAATATCAGTGACATGAATGGGTGCATGAACAGAGTTTGCTGTGTATTCAGTTTTCTGTCATACTTTGCTGGAACGTTATTGATTTTTAAAAAGGTTTTTGAAGTGAGCTGAAGAATTCCCCTTTTGTTGCCTAAATATAATACCAAAAATATTAAAGGGGCCTGTAAACAATTGTAATTGACAGAGCACTCACATTCATTCATGTTTTGTAATTCCGTACACAAAATTACTAGGAATTGGCTTGGGTTGTCATTCATGGGAAGTATTGAGGCATACTGTGCATGCCACACTGACCACACCCATGAGCAGGTAATGGTTTTCTGATCTCTCATAACTAGAGAATTTTGCTATAAGAAAGATATTTTGGTTCCTTACATCATTGTCCACTTGTGCTCACTTCAGCAGCACATGTACATCATTGTCCACCAAATTAAAACTTTCTACATTACATTAAAACTTTCTACATAAATGTCTTTTTACATTTTGATCATCTTTTGTGTTGAATTTTCTGAAATTACTTTCACATTGGTAAGTATTATTTTCTTCTTTTAAATTTGGCCCCGATGCTCATCTAACACAGTAATAATTGTTAGGGGCTGCCCCAAGGATAAAGAAAGATAGAGTCCAGATCTAGCACTTAGCACAAAACAAACTCAATATTAGCTAAAATTATCATAAAAATATTTCTGCCTCAAAGAGGTACCTAAATACTTTTCTTTAAAGATTTTATTTATTTGTTTGACAGAGAGCTAGAGAAGCACAAGTAGGCAGAGCAGCAGGTGGAGGGAGAGGGAGAAGCAGGCTCTCCATCAAGCTGCGAGCCTGATGTGGGGCTCCATCCCAGGACCCCTGGATATCATGACCTGAGTCGAAGGCAGCCACTCAACCACCTGAGCCACCCAGGCCCCTAAATAACTTTTATAGTACCTCTCTTTAGAGAAAGTATTTTGAATCATTTCTTAACAATGGTAACTCATCCTAAGAGTGGCAGACATTATAAGAATTCATGACATCTGAGCCCTGTTGTTTATGTTAATATATTCATATATGATGAGATGGTATACGAACTTTGGTTAAATGTGATTGAACAAAAATAAATGCAGTTGATGCTTATCGATATTTGGCCATTAGGACAACAGATACTTTTCTCATCTAAGATATTTTCAAAGGCTTTTGTAACCTAACCCTCAGTTAATCCGATAAACATTAACCTTTACTCTCTTCCCAAACATAATAATATTCCAGAATTATTTCAGTAATTTCTCAAAGTCCTGAAAAGAAAATAATTAAGAAAGTGCCAGTAAGTATATCGCCATAAGGTTTCTATGTGATTTGTACCTTTTGGGGAAATCTGTTTGACCAGGCCGTTTTTCACGTCAGAGTAGAAAGCTCAAGTCTTTACACATAGGCCTACAGAGCCTACATGGCCTGAGCACACCTGCCCCAGTCTCAAACTTTCTTCTACTCTTTGTCCCTACTAACCTCGGTGCGACTGGCCTCCCTGCTGCCCTTCACCCTAGAAGCTTCATATTGGCGTGGCTTCCCTCTGCCTGTAGTATTCTTCCCTACTAAACCTGCAGGATGACTTCCACATCTCTTCTCAACACAACTACCCATTCACTATAATTACTGTAATGAAATTACTACACCTCTGCATCTCCCTTACACTGTCCTACTTGTTTGCGCTCCTTGAGATATTTTTTGACATTTGCTTCTAATAAGTGAATTAAGGCCATGAACAACACAACAATTCGGTTCTAAAGGCAGAGGTTGACTTCTCTCTGTTGAACAAGCATGTCCTCCACCGAAAGTGTCTTTGCTCCAACTGTCGATTTCTTGCCACACTTTCCAAAGAAGGCACATGAACAGAGAAGAAAATAGGTATTGTGTAGAATAAATGATGTTATGATACCAGACTTTGGATTTAGAGAACCCCTTTCTTCTGAAAAGCTAATTTTTCACCAAAGCATATAAACTCATTCATCTTGGCTTCATCTCTGGTTAGTCTGAATAACCCAGTTTATTAATGAAGACCAGAGCAGAAAAGGTGAGATGGCTTACACCGGATCACACAGATCATTGGTAGAGCTGCTAAGAAAAGCATCCACATGTTCTCTTTGTTCAATTTATGTCCCATGTGGAGCTGTATTGCAGGTTATCTCTTATTAAGAGAAGTGGTCACTTCATCTTGGTTTATACCCAATGGCACAGGAAATGAAATAAATTTAAAACTTAACCAGGCTTTTATATTTCATAACTTTTTTTGCCTTTCAATCTGAAGATGAAAAATATTTTTAGAGGATGAGAAAGTGAACAAAACAGTTTCAGACCTTTACTGAAACAATATTATAAGGTCTCTGTCTCGGTCTTAGAGAGTGAGCACATTTTAAAATGACTGTGATTAAATATTATGATCATGAACAGAACAATAATTTTTATAGAGGATGAAAATAATGTGGTATATGTAGAATGAGTGGGGGCAGGGGAGAGAGCTGTCTAATTTTGGTCTACTGGAACCAGTATAGATTTTCCTTCCAACTCAGCAGAAATGTGGCTTTAAGAGCATAGTAGCAGCTTTCCTTTCTGCTTGGAGATTTAAAGTTAAAGGTAGCTGGCTACCTTTAATATGCAGGCTTCCCTGTGACTAATCCGGCGAGCTGTTAATTCAGTCCTTGCTGAGGCTGCTACCTGGTTCTACGTGGCCATTGGTGCTTGGGGTGTATATTCTTTTCTCGGCTTTGAAATAGTTCTGAATCTTCTGAAAA
Organism: Mellivora capensis; assembly: GCA_004024625.1. Taxonomy (NCBI): domain Eukaryota; kingdom Metazoa; phylum Chordata; class Mammalia; order Carnivora; family Mustelidae; genus Mellivora; species Mellivora capensis. The sequence continues at coordinate 26,535 of PISX010000325.1, forward strand.
TGAAAGAACTTGGGTATTCAAAGGCCTTTTGTGCATTCTAAGTTAAGTTGCATTGTTGTGGGGGCTGAGAAAGGAAGTGTGGACCTCTCATCATTAGTTAGCTAGCTTATTTCCGCTTTGCCCTCTTAGTGGCAATTGTTCAATCTTCAAGAAAAATTTAATTTCTCCTTTTTGAACCCAGTGGTATTCTTTAAGCTATGCCAGAACTGTGATTTTTTTTTTCATGATGCAGAAAGAGACTCTAAAAGATAAAGACAAGTACAACAAATAACATATTTGTTAGAGTTTAAAATGTGGCTGCTCATTTTAGCCAATGTAATTTCACAGTGTTAAAAGCCTGGAAATATATTTATTTGGTGAGTTCAGATGTCTGAAAACTAAAATTAGGTATTTGAAAGAAAATGAGGAAATAAGTTTCCATTTTTTCCCTTATCCAGAACATTGCAAATTAAGGAAAACTGTTTACTGGATCATTTTATTCTTGCTAATGGAACTTATTTTCTCTTGGTTTGGTTACTCCATCAATTATTCAGATATTAAAATATGTTATAATATTCAATCTCATGTATCTTCTAATTATAGGTAATTTTCAGAGGAAGGATGAAATTTTCTTTTATCTTTACCAGCCCCTTTCCCCACCAGCCAGCCCCCCATACAGCAGAAATGCCTAACTTGGATAATCACTCTTTAAAGTCACGTTCCTAAAGTCTGAAGGTCTTATTGTTCCGTGTGCTTTGCAAAGCTGATTTGTTTAAATTTGGTGCTTTGTGCCATTGCCGTGAATTTTAGCTAATTACACTGCCATTTTTTTAGAAGTCGTGTGTGTCTGACTCTGAAAATGACTTTGTAACATTAAGGCTCATTTAACCACTGATGGTTTAGAGAGAAGTTGAGAGACTTTCCGTTACTGGGTGCAATTTTAAAACAGTGATAGCATGGGACTTTCTTGTACTGCAGGCATATAAGACGCTATGTTGGCAACCTCTCAGTCATTGGGAATGTTGCAATTTGGCTTATGTTTTACGGGTCAAGATGTCACACAGAAGATATATTTAGTCATGGCAAGGAAATCAGTGTCCAGCATGCAAAGATAGTAATAGGGTAAGCACTTCCGATTGGATTTTCATGGGAGGGATTGATTCGTGTACCTTACTAGGTCTGTGTAAAATGGTGTCCTTTTGGCACTAGCTGAATATAAATTTCAGTAAATGTTTTATCTTGCTGCAGATTAGTGTAATACAGTGAAATTTTCTGTAACTGAGGGGAGGCAGTGGTTGGGCGTCTGCTAATAGCCTGAAAGTAACTAATGAGGATGTGCAGTCGGAACGATTGATTGAATAGCTGCAGTCCTGTGTGTTTCTTTCTCGCTTGCTCTCTGCAAGCTGTAGCGAGGGAGGGGGAAGAGCAAGACACAGGGAGGGAGCTAGAGAAAAAACGCTTTCTCTTAAGTGGAAGTAGCACGGATCCCAGGGGCCAGGAGGCCAGAAATGGAAGTTTAAACTGCATCTATCTTTTAAAGGGAGAACAGCAGGAATCAAAATGTCAGTCTCCGGAGTCACGATTTACTCCTTATTTTTTAAGATCTGGAAGATAATACAGAATACTTTTTTTAGGATGTGTTTTTTTTCCTTATCCATGTTGAGATTATCTAATGTTATCTGAGAAGCTGGATTCCTATATGTCTGTCAGTTGAAGTGGAGATGGGAAGCAGTTGTGATAAAGGTATAATATGTATATATCTATCATCTGTGTGTGCGTGTGTATGTGCATATGTATATATGCATATATTTTTATCACTCTATGAAAAAATTGTTTAAATGTAACCTGAATATAGTGCATAGTAATTAAATGAGAAAATATCACCTCATCTGCAAAATCCGAAGCGTGTTAGGTCAATTTGAACAGATTTAGGATTCCAGAGTAAGATTTTAGTAAGGTCATCTTGCCAGCACAAGGAGACGCTGATCTATTTTTATATCTGCATAGGCATATATGTTATTTTATCCTAGCAGCAGCTTTCAGTCGTCTCTTGGCCCTTTGGCTGCAGGCTGGTGAATCATCCTAGCTGCACAGAACTGAACTTTGACCTTTGTGCAGACACCATCAAATCATATGCAACACAAGACTGTATTTTGTTCCCAAGAATATAAAAAATGTCTTTGGATTCTATTAACTCCTATATTGCTGACAAATAAGGAAATAGATTCATACACTGTGAGAAAGCAATAGTAAGTGAATTTATAGATATTAAACAGAGCACAGAAAAAATTACTTTTTATATGTGCACAGATATAATCTGTCATGCTAAAACAGATTTCTTAAGTGTGGCCAGGACTCCCTAGTGCCTTGAGAGTTCAAATACCACAGAGATACAGAGATACGGAGATAAAGAGATAAATCATGTGGAGATAGAATGTAATGTGCCTTTAAAGCAAACTAATTTTTTTTGTGTGTGGGAGGAGAAAACCTCACTAATTGTAAAATGTAGTCAGAGATCCTAAATTTTGGTTTCTTCATGACATTTCTTTCTTCTTTTCCAGAGGTGCCGGCAGAAAGGTCCCCCCGCAGACGGAGTATCTCAGGGACCAGTACATCAGAGAAACCCAACTCCATGGACACTGTAAATACCTCACCCTTCAAAGTACCAGTAAGTGCTGCTTTTCTCTAAAAGATATTTTACTTTTCTCTCCTTTCTTCTTAGAGTTAGAGACAGTTACTAGGGAATCAAAACATTTTATTCAAGAATTTCCTTAGAATACTGAAGTTAAAGGACAGAGTTATTAACCTACATAGATAAACAGTGGTTAACGTCCACTACTTTCAGCAGGAGGCTTATTAGATTTTAGGGAATAATTATTTTTACTTGTGGGAAATTTCCAAAATATATAACAAAATACGTTAAATTCAAAGTCCTCTAAACTATAGAGTGCAAATCTCTGCAGGATGCCCTTTTATCAAGTTACTAGTGAAAACCTATCACTGTTCTATAAAGATGCTAGAGGAGTTTTTGTTTTTTGTGTTATTTTTCTTGAGCTGGAGTGTAAACAGTGAATGATGGGACTCCTAAAGTTGCAGAGCAGGTTATCAGAGAATTAGACAATTGTGAGTTCTAATCCTGAGACCTTGGCCTGTGCTCCCCTCAAGCCATCTTTTCGATGACCATCTAAGTGCTTAAGAAATGCCCTGGAAGAAATAACCCAGTTTAAAATAGTCCTTACACTGATGAGGCAGTACGAAGAATCAGTATTAAATCCTGAATGCTGAGCTTGGAAGGCTATAAGTGATCAGGTCAGTAACCAGACCAGTTACAGTTCTGGTTTGGACCTTTTTGATATATAACTCTGGGTAACCCAGATTTTAATCCACCCATTTTCTTTGTTTATTGAATAAGAAATAGACTGTCTAATTAAATCATTTTATTATTATTTATTATTTTAAAACTTGAAAAGTATTACCGCCATGAAGTTGGTCATTATTGTAGGTACAATGGAAATCAGTATAGAGTAGAAGTAGACTTTTCTATTGGGAAATAAAAGATTATTTTGTTTTAATTTAGTTAAGTTGATATGTTGTATTCTTTATTTATATGTTTCAATACTTCTTTTTTTTAGTTGGATGACTTTTTAAGTTGAACTGATATTTTGAGCTATATAAACTGGCATTCATTTGTAAGTTAACCAAAATGAATGTTTTATTTTGGGTTAACCCTGAGGAGCAAAATTTGCTCTTCTTATATCTCAGTGCCTTGTAGAGTTCATGGATATCTGTTACCATGACACCTTTCAAATGTTTACCAGTTCTCTCATTTTTAAAGATCAGAAACAAGACTGGGTTAATATTCTAACCAAATTATGACAGGAATTATAAAATAACAGATTTCATCCCTTTTGCTGAGTTTCTCTGCTCCATAGACATGGCTTCCCACTTAAATGTTTGGTTGTGTTGTTTTTTTTTTTTAAATAATGAATGAAAAAGACTTTTTTTTTCTCTCTTCCCTTCCCTTCTTATTTTCCTAATGAAACAGAAATCAAATATAGTGAAACTGACTATCTATGCAAAGTGGTGAAAAGGATTGATTTAGAATTTGAAATATTGATGCCATCATGCTAGAATAAATATATTTTTTAAAAAAGTCAGTAACTGAAGAAAGATCCCCCTCTATAATATAGTACATTCTAGTACTTATATTGAATCTGAAGTTCATGACTGAGCTTTTTAAATTTAAATTAATTAAGAACAACAGTTTTCACTTATATTTAAACAGTTGACAGCTAATTTAAGGTTTACCTTAATAATAAAACTAATTATTCTTTAGTAAAAGTAATAAACCAGTGATGCATATACATGACCGCTAGCACTACTTACAGACCATTTTCTCAGTTGTTATTATTTTGACAATCTCAGCCACCTCATGGATTTAGGAATATCAAAGGAAAGAGGGGCCTCTAACTGGCAAACTGCTGTCACTACACGCATGCACTTAGCTCTCTAGGAGAACTTAACCAGTCCTTATCTAGATAATTATTTGAAAAATAACCATCAGAACACACTAACTGTAATTTTTCAAAAGATGACAGTGAGCTGAGGGAGGAGGCAGAGAAAATGAGAGGTAAAGAGTCATAAAAACAATCCGAATCCACTTAGGATAAAGGCAAATAGCCCAATGTTTATCAGTAGTCCTTAAGAGTACCATTGTATTACAGGATGGATGGTGCAGAGTCCAATAATTGACATTGATAATGATGATCCTGAATCATTAGGAAGTGAAATTATATTTCTTGTGCTGGGCTTTTTTTTTTTTTTTTTAAGTGTAACTGTGTAGTATTGTGTGATCATACCCATTGAGAATATTTTACACCTTGAAGATAAGTGGTGCTTATAAAACTTGTTATCGAGAAAAATCTAGTTTGTGAAATACCTTAGTCCATGATAATGCTGGATAAATAATTTATATTCTTTTAGAAGAAGCCAAAATATGCTGGCTAGATGAGGCACTGCAGTACTTGGATATCTGTGGAGATATACTGTATGTTTTAAATTTCCATATAATACCAGTAGCTAATGTGACTTGCTTAAATGTAATGCCAGTAAGAATTATGTCTAGTTTTCAGGTCAACACAAAATATTTTTGTAGTTAATATCACAACAGAATCTCTGAATATGGGAAAGCAGTACAAAAAGGAACCAAACTTGGAGATACTTAACTAAGTTTATTACACAGTATCTCATGTTACTCACATGATTGTTTCCATGGAAATGATCCATGTTAACTTTCTGAAGGAGCAGAAGTGAGATTTAAGCACAAGTTCTTGTGGTTCTAGGATTCAGGTGTCTTTACCGTGGTGGACAGCAGGTTCACTCCTTACCCAGTGGATTCTCCAAAGGGCCTGTTCTTCCCAGCTCCATTCTCAGGCAAATACCAAAGAGCAGATGACTAGTTTTTAGCAAGCCTTGACTAAAATTACTGACAGTGACACACTTACTGAGTGCTTACTCCGGGCAAAGTACTAGTGATCCACCAATTATTGAAACTCTGTTGGCACTAGGTCCTGGGGTAACAGAAATGAACAAAACAGAATTTTCCACTCCCAGAGCCTTTCTAGTCTAGTAGCAAGAGACAGAGAAGTGACCAGATTCATAAGGAGGTGGATAAGCGTGGTGACACAGATTTTTAACAATCCATTGTGTAAGCTGAGGCTTTGCTGGGGAGCCAGTATTTGAGCTGTTTCAAAAGCTGCGTGAAAATACTTGACAGGAAGAAGACTATTGCAGGCTGAGGCACTAGCATTTTAGAAGGACACACTTCATGAAGTGACTGAGGCACCCAGCAAACATAAAAAGGACTCAGTGAGGCATGAGCTAAAAAGCACGTAGGCAAAAATGGCAAGAGAGAAGGATGGGGAGGTAGGTTGGGGCAAGACTGTGAATGTTTGTTTGTCAAGCTTAACTAAATTTGGCAAGCATTAGAGACTGGTTTTTTGAAATATTTATCTTGGCTCAGAAACTTAAACCAAAAAGGAGCTTGTCATGGACTCTTCAAAAGGGCTTTCTCCCACCTCCATTTGTATAAATACTGTGAAGTATTGGTAAATTACTTAACTTTTCCCCAAGAGACTCTTTTCCTCTTGCTATCAGTATCCCAACTCAGGCTGATAGGTTAGGGACTGCCTGCCATTCAGCCGAGGCCCAGCCCAGCCCAGCACCCACCCCAGGCTATCAGCTGAGCCTGCTGGTAGTTCTAGAGTAGTGATTAGCTTGAGAAGCAGGTGGGGAAGAGTCGCTTATATCCTGCGGACTGCTGGATGTGGCAGGAAGGAGACAAGGAATAACTATAGCAGTGAACCCAAAGCTGGGAAGCCCAAAACCTTTGTATATCTCATCTCCCAAAATGTGTATTTTAAAAAACTTAAATGGATAATCAGTACAACAGTGTATTCATATGTATTTCTTACTTAGTCTAAGCCATCTTTATGCCAGTGGTAGACAGCAGAGTCAATACATTTAAAAATAAAAATAAGCATAAGAGGGAACTCATGTGGTAAGGCAAGGTCTTGGTTTTTAAGAATGTTTCAATGTATTTGTACTTTTATCTAATCATAGCCTTAAGGAAAAGCAGAGATCTGCAGGGTAGTTTTTCTATTTCTTCTGTTCATTCCGTATTTCTTTACCTTAATTCCAGTTGCAGTTGTTTGTTTGTGGGTTGTGTCCCTCATTAGACAATAAATATTTCCTCTCATCTTTGTAGCTACCTCAGTGCCTAACACAGTACTTTGCACACAGTAAGCACTCGGCAAATAATTGTTTAATGAATAAGATATGCATGAATTATTGAATGACCAGAATCAAGTGAGTATCTCACATTTACTCTCTTGGTATTACTGATGATATCTCAGTCGAATGGATTACTAAACCATCTAATCATCACTAAGCAATCATTTAGAGCAAATGAGTATACCTGTGTAGAATAGTTACATTTTTTTCTTCAATCAAGAGAGATTTTAATATGTATTTGGAATTCAGGGCTATGGTATTTTATGTGTATAGTGTATACTGTGTCTACTTAAATTGGAGAGTGAAACTAGATAGAATTCTTTATTTAATGATTTGTTTCTGTGGCTATTTCTTTGAGCCTTTTAGGTGCCATACATATGTATAAGTTCACAATGTTTTTGCAGATCTGAGTTTTGACTATTAGCTTCTTCAAGAACCATTTGTCATTTGAATAGTTGTTGCCCCTTTTAAAGATGTTGTTTTTCATTTTTTTCTTTAGCATCTTGCTAGACTTTTTACATTGTCACATTTGTGTTTTCCTTCAAGTAAAACATCCATTGCATGTCTTTGTTAAAAGACTTTGTTAAAGTTGTTAAAACTACATTGTTAAAACTACATTGAAATGATATTACAGGGGTGATTAGGAAGAAAGGAGTAAACTAATAGAAGTTATCCAGGTACTTAAATTTAATTCAGAAAAGGAAAATGATCACGCCTTGTAATTGCATATATTTGTTTCACATTGCTTGAGTTTTTGGAACAGGCTTCTTTCTTTAATGTTCTATTTATAAAGTGACTATTGATATTTATGATTTTTATATCACTTCTCCTTAGACGATGCCATTAATTTAGCTTTGGCTAAAAGAAAGCTGCTTGTGTTCTGGGCCAGGTGTTTGGCTTAGTGTTCTCATTTCCATAACACAATGGTCTGAGTTGGCCTTCCATGTAAATGTAACACAATGCAGTCGCAGCTGCTTCGTTTGTATTAGCTTTGAGCTTGGCTCTGAAAGAATTCAGGCACTAAAATATATGCCAAGACAACCAGAAAGCATAGTTGAACTAAGGCAGTAGCTGACTACTCCTTTGTAACCCTTCTTGTTCCTGTCACTGTGACACCTGAGCATTCCCAATCAGATAGAGTAGATACAAAAGACTGTCAAAAGATGAAAACTTTCCATAGTTTTTAGAAAAGTAAAGCTTTGGAAGAATAAATATAGACTAAGTTAAATTCTTATGTAAAAAGAAATGTTACATTCTTTCTTAAGTTTTGAGATGTGAGGCTCAGTTGGTATTGATCTCTGTCTTGAATAGAATAAGTAAGATCAGTAAGATCTTCAATAAAATTTTTGTTTTTCCAAGTTAAACAAAGAGACAAAGCTTCATGTCCACTTGATAAAGGTCAAATAGCGTTCGTTGTCAAAACCAGTGGTTTTCAACGCTGACTCTACCTAAATATTACCTAAGGAACATCTCCAAAAACAATGAATGAGCAAAACTAATGCCTGGGCTCCACCTCAGACTAGTTCAGCCAAAATCTCTGGACTAGAACGCTGTATTTTGTGTTTTCTGAAACCTTCCCAGGTGATTCTGACATATACCCATGGTTGAGAACTATTTGTCCAAATGATTGGTTAATGTATTAGGAACCCCTTTGAGTCCATGCCTTCCCGGCAGACATCAATGCTTGCTTCTGTACCTTCAAGTCTGGCATTAAGAATCTAGTAAGTGACATTTTTTTCAGTGGCCTGTTATTGCCTACAAATGCTTCCTTGTATATTAGTTGTCCTTCCAAGTGTTCAACACTGTCCGTTCAGATGACAAGTCTAAATTTACTGAATACTTTACTGTGGCATTGTGACCTCTGACCAGCCTGAGAATTTCAGTCTTAGGGGTGAAATAATCAATTTGAAATCATAGCAGCCAAGGTGCAATACCATTTTAACTTCTGTATTCCTCATTGCAGCTACACTAGTGGACACTCAAAAGTTCTGTTCTCTGCTATTTAAAGATTCCATACCCAACTTTTCCTCTCTTTACTGTCCATCTGTATGGAGTTAAAATCCAAAGTAGGATCCCCCTGCAGTGGTACCTCTTTTTAATAGAGAGTGTATTTATATTCATGTATGTGTGAATATACAATATATGGATATATTCGTATTATATGTCTATCAAAATAGGACTACCAGAGGTAAAAATAATATAAAAAACAAGATTGTCAGAAAAGAAAAAGTAGAGTCTAAGATATTAAATATTAATTATACCTTTAAATAATTTTTTAATCAGAAGGGGTATAATTTTTAATTTTTTAATAATAAATATCCTAGAAAATATAAAATTTGAAGCAGAGAAAAAATGAATAAGGTCAGAAATGACCCCTTAAGGGAGATAGAAAGGAGATCGCAAATACCCGGAGAAAAGCGAACATGCATGGCAGGGAATATTGCCAAGATTCTCAACTCGAAAGAATCAAAAGAATGATGGAAGCTGTCCTCAACCTATGGTTATTCATAAACAGGTTTGCAGCAGTGCTATCTAATGATGATACCAATGTATCCTGCCCAGGACAAGAGGGCTCTTTGAGACAGAGAATGAGATGAACTCACTTACAGCTCATTCTTATGGAGAGTATACTATAAACCCCTCTTCCTCAAAGCAAAGATATTTTTCTTCTGCTTTAATGGGGGAGTGGAGGCTTAACACCTTTCATTTCAATTAGAAATAAATGTTTTCAAGGGCTAATGTCCACTTAAAGTAACATGTAGTTAACCTCTAAGTACAACTAATATTAGATGCTTTCCTCTTTCACCGAACTTAAGAAGCTAGATAGAGAAATGAAACCTTGCCAACTTCTCAATTTTGCTGGTGTTAGCTGTGCAAGAAGGTATTTTTGTACTTCTCAGCTATACCTGTACTCAGCAGGGTATGAGTAATGCTGGTAAATAATAACACTGAGGGCCTTCCTATGCTCAGGCCCATTAATTCTATAACCAATGCCAGGACCATTCCACTGGATTTTTAAATGTATGTTTTATATTAAGCACCTATTAATTTCATTTTAAAAGAACTTCATTCCCAGGATATCATTTGATTATAATATCACTACAGATTTTTTGTCAGACTTTTATAGCTATTAAGAGAAAATGTTCCAAAAGAATTTGAATAGACATTTCTCCAAAGAAGATGTACAAATGGCTAATATGCACATGAAAAGGTGGTCAGCATCATTGGCCATTAGGGAAATGCAGATCAAAACCACAGTGAGATACCACTTCATACATACTAGGATGACTATAATCAAAACGAGAGAATGTAATAATTGTTGACAAATATATGGAAAAATTGGAACCCTACTGTATTGCTGAAGGGAATTTAAAATGGTGCAGCCACTTTGTAAATAGCTTGACAATTCCTTGAAAGATTAAACACAGAGTTACCATATGACCTAGCAATTCTACCTTTAGGTATATATACAAGAAAATTGAAAACATGTGTTTATACAAAATCTTGTACATGATTGTTCCTAGCAGCATTATCTGTAACAGCCAAAAAGTGGACACAACCCATTGTCCATCCGCCGAAGAAGGATGGATGTGCAAAACGTGTTCTCTCCACGGTTCACCCATAGGAAGGACTGAAGAGCTGACACACAGTAAAACATGGAAGAACCTTGGAAACCTGACACCAAATGAATAAAGCCAGACACAACAGGCCACATATTATAGGATCCTATTTATGTGAAATGTCCAAAATAGGCAAACCCATAGAGAAACTACATTAATGGTTGCCAGGGGTTGAAGAGAGAACGACTGCTGATTCATATAGGATATCTTTGAGGAGTGATGAAAATATTCTGAAAGTAGACTGTGGTGACAGTTACGCACCTTTCTGAATAGACAATAACCACTAAAGTGTACACTTTAAGAATGAGTTTGGTGGTGTCTGAATTATATTTTAATAAAGCTGTTAAAAAAACTTGAGAAAAAAGCATAAACGGTATCTGAGTACTTCTTAATATTGAGTACAAGTTGAAGTGATAATATTTTAGATATATTGAGTTAAATGAAATCTATTTTGGGGAGGAAAAAGGACAAAAAAATGCATTTTGTTATATATTGGCTATTTATTTTCTACAAGTTTTTCTTAAGTGCTCATTAGTGATACTTTACATATTTGCATTTTTATGCAAACTACCATAATTTTGCCTGCTACAAAGAAGCTTGTGTAGCTTCATACATTTTTACTAGATATCGAAATAGGAAGCATGACATTTGGTTTTAAAAGAAAAAAATTATGGCAGTCATATACATATATGAATATTTTTTAATTTTTGCAAATTTTTACATCTTGAGTTATTCGTATCTTATCTAGTATACTTTATATTATAATCTCTTCCACAAGTTCATGTCTATTAAATAAACTGCTTGACTTTTTTCATTTTGTATATAGTCCACCTTTGAAACCTCTATCGTCTTGTGTGATGTTTTAGATGTGGGCTTGTTTAATGGGTTAATGCTGAGATCTTCATATTAGAAGGACCTTTCCATGACTTTTTGTATGGTAATGAAATTAATGATCAACAAAACAGGAAATAGAAAGTGATGTTGTTTTATTGGAGAATCTTCTTCCAAACAGTCCTCTGGATTCAACTAACACTGAGTTCTTGCCCCAAACTGTATTCACTTACATTTTTCCTCAAAATCTTTTCCCCCTGAATTTCTAACTCTGTAGTACAACAAATTTCCTTAGTTCCCAGAACCATAGTATTTTCTTTCCTCCCAAGTTCAGTTACCAGATCTTGTTCTCTTCTCTCTCCAAATTCATCCATCTAACTGTTTCCTAGCCCCACTGCCACTTACTTCAATTATCCCTGCCTGTTATAACATTCTTCCCCTGAACCAGCACCAGGACCTGCTTCATGAGCATCAGACCAGTGCAGTGCACAGAACCCGCACTCAGAAAGGCCCTGTGCATGGAGTTTAATGTTCTGTGGTTTCCATCCTAAGATTCTTATTGCTCCATCTTTGGATTCATGTTCTGTAAGTATGGTCTAATGGGACAGCGGAGCATGTGCTGGGACTTGGAGCCAAGGCCTGGCACCACCTCCTGTTGCCTCCCTGGGATGGATTCTATACTGCCTACCTCCCCACCCCTTGAACCCCAACCAACCCCTCACATCTGCCTCGCTCAGCCCTAGCTGTCACTCTCTGACCCTGGCATGGGCCTTTATTACACACATAAAAAAGATAGGGGTTAGCCTGCATGCTCTGTGGCACCGCAAGGCAGCACTTGGCAGGACTGTCCTTGTTCTTGCTTGTCAGCATCACTAGTGTCTGGCAGGTGGCCAAGGGCCACAACTCAGTTGGAGCAAGCCTCTTGCCCATCCCCAAGCCAGATACCTAGTGAGTTGCAGAGGCAGCTGTGGGAAGGGAAGAAGCCTGGCTCAACTTCCCTACCCTGCGCCTGGGCATGGCACTTGGGTTTATTGGCTCGGGAAGGGCAACCTGGCAACCAGTGGGCCACCCACATACTGAGTCATGGGCAGGGGCCCTGGGCACCTGTGAAGGTCTGCACTTGCCCTGGTGCCTGAGGGAGCATGACATTAAATAGCAAATGAAAAACACCAGAGCAGATGGAGAGAGAGATGGCTTAAGAAAGGAAAGTTTTTGGTTTTAGTACTTTTTTTTTTTTTTTTTTTTTTTTTTTTTGGTTTTAGTACTTTTAATGGCTGTGAGTTCCTGCTTTTCAAACAAGGACCCTTGTGTTTTGCACTGAGCTTCTCAAAATATGTAGCCAGTTCCACTCATACAGTAGAGACTTTAACTCATCTCCTGACCTCCAGCACCTCTGTTCCCACTCTAGCCATCTCACTGCTGCTCTAACCTTGATCATCTGATCATTACTTGACTCTCCCTTGCTTAGTATTTCTCTATGGTCCCATGCCCATGGACATGACTAAATTTCCTCTTTCCTTTCCTGCCTCCCCTTATTTAAATATTTCCAGACAGACCTAGCTTTTTCATCAAAAAGCATCAGTCACTTGCTGAAAGCTTTTGAATTGGACTTGTGTTTTATAGAATGATAAAAACCAAAGTTCATTTGGCACAGAGAACCTTTCATTGTCAAGTTTTTGGCTGGCCTTCCAGTTTCATTTCCTAATACCCAATATCCCCATCCCCATCCCCAGATCTCTCAATCGCCAAACTTAGAGGGTACTCCATCTTAGTGCTCCATTTTCCCCAAATTTAAGAGTTCCCTAAACAAGTTTCCTCAGCTATCTTTGTAATTTCCACCTAAAAAGACTACCTTCTATGCTTCCTAAAAGTATTCTCCATACTTTAAAATTCAGCTCCAGGGGCGCCTGGGTGGCTCAGTGGGTAAAGCCTCTGCTTTGGGCTCAGGTCATGATCCCAGAGTCCTGGGATTGAGCCCCGCATTGGGCTCTCTGCTCTGCAGGGAGCCTGCTTCCTCCTCTCTCTGCCTGCCTCTCTGTCTACTTGTGATCTTTGTCTGTCGAATAAGTAAATAAAATCTTAAAAAAAAATAAAATAAAATTCAGCTCCAGTGTTTAGGTGACATTAGCCTTGACCTTCCCTGTCCTTCCACAACAATATACGTTTGTTGGTGATAGTACTTACTGTAGGGTAATTATTGCATGGTTGCCTTCCCTGGTTTGTGATATTCTAGGTGATAGTCTCCAGCATAGGATGTATATATCTCAGAGGGTACTCAATATGATCCATCTGAGTTGCAGAAAGAAAATAATAAATATTTGTTTTTTAAAATTTCACTCTTTAAATTTTTATGTTATTGAATGTTTTATAATCATACATTAGAACATTCTTTTGTTTTTAAGTAAACAACTTTAGGAATGCATACCAACAGTATTTTACTCATTTGATACATAGTCAAGACAATTCAGAAACACTCTTCTAGAAGATCAGGACTGTATCTTGTTGATCTTAGAATTCCAGGACTGACTTCATCTTTTTTCTAAACTGTTTTTGAAAACTCACTTAGTGTATAGGTGACTCATGATTCCTAAGGTACATCCATTGCAAAGACATTAACCTCTTAAGCCATAACATCTCCATCATTAGTTGATGGTTTAAAATTAATCAATGTTGTGAAATTTTTTTAAGGGTGTATATTAATCTGTTAGGTGTAGAATTAAGGGAGGAATGTAGTGAATAGAAGGGAATAATTTTCTTTCTATGGAAGTGCTGTGAGATTAATGATAGAGTAACTCATAGAGACTTAGTTGTCTTCTTACTCAAGGAATAATTGGATGCATAGAAATGTGGTCTGCTCTCAACTTTTTAAAAGTTAAATGAAGAAAAGATAATAGCTCCAGCAGAAGTGAAGATCAAAACCTGATGATCTGTCCTTAGCTACTTGGGCTTGTATCTTTTTCAGTCAGCGTGACCACTGTCACTCAAGAGCGCTTCTCCATTAAAATTAGGTGCCTGCGGTTGAAAAAGTCTCTGCACTCTTCTGACCATATGATCTAGGGCCTGTGTTACCTACCTTTGAATTCTGCCAGAGGATCGGATTTTATATTACTAGTGCTTAGGAACTTGTACCAAAAACAGGTAAAGGAGTGGTAAGATATATTTGTTTAATGTGTGTTCAGTTAGTGTCTCATGTGTGTAACCAAGAGCAAATTGTTTGACCTACTCTAAGGCCTATGATGCCTTTCTTATGCTAATGAAATACTACACAGGTGTTTTAAGATCCTTGGAGGTTTGCAGAGGAAAAAAAGTACTGTATACTTAGGATCAATATGTTAATATTGGCACCTGAATTTATAATGAAAAAAATATTTGCAGCATTAGAAACAATACAGTTAGGAAATAGCCTCTAGAAGTTATATAAATATGCCTAATAAAATTCTGTCCATGATGCGTTTCTCCTTCCTTCCCCATTTTATTCCTATTTTTTTTTAAAAAGCCATCCTGATGGACATTAGTAAAGAATAATTTTATTGTTTTATGTGTATCTTTTGTTTACTGCCACTTCCATAATATGGGTTTCAAGTACAAGTGCATTTTGTTTCATCAGAGGCAGTAAGAATTTTATTTTTTTTAAATAACTACTAGGCTCCAAAGCCCCCCTCCATCTGTGATGGTTTTATTCTTAGAGTCCTAGAAATGAGAGATGGAAAGCTTCAATTAAATTCATCTAGTCCATCTCCCCTGACAATGAAAAAGTATCTCTCACATTATATTATCTGATGCTTTTTCAGGCTTCCATGATAACCTCTGGGAGACTGTCCAATAGACTAATAGACCTCACTTTGGGATAATGTTCTCTTTCTTAGTTTTGACCCATCATTTCTCATTATTTTATCCCTTAAAGCCATTTTTTCTTATATTCATACTCTGTGAACTTAAGATCAGCAGTCTCTGCCAGTCATCAGAAAATCAACATACATCTCATTAGCAGGAACTGAAGTGGTCTACAGAAGTGAATATTCTAGTTAATAAACTTTTCCTCTTTAAACACAGACTTTGCTTAATTTTAGTAATTTTAAGGAGTTTTTTTTTCTTGAATGTATTAGATATTTTCACTACTTTCTTGAGTGTATTGGGCTTTTCTTAATAAATCAGATTAATCATTAGCATTCTGCAAGTATGTATTAAGTAACCCACTATAGGCTAAGCATTGAAGAAATACAAAGATGAGCTCAATAATGTTTGCCTTCAGGAGTTAAGACTCAGTAGGGGATATAAAATAGGAGTTAAGGCTCAGTAGGGGATATAGCATAGGAATAGAACTAATTATTGGTCAAGACAGAGGAAACCGGTAATATAAACAAAAGAGCTTAGATAACCAGAGGCGAGAGACTGTAACTCCTATTAGAGAAATCAGGAATGGCCTCCTGAGGAGTTGGCATTTGAAAGAAATAGTGTAGGGACAAATGAGTGGTCATTTGGAAAAAAAGGTAAAATTAGATATGTATGTCATGCCTCACATAAGCATAAACTCCAAATGGATTAAGGATCTAAATGGAAAATAAAATGAATAAATAAACCATACAAGTACAGAAGGAAAGATTGATAACCTTAATGTATGAAAAAACTTTTGGTAGTGGTTATGGAAAAGCCAGAGGCAAAAATGGTTTTAAAAATTGTGTGATGAGGGGGCACCTGGGTGGCTCAGTTGGTTGGGCGACTGCCTTCAGCTCGGGTCACGATCCCGGAGTCCCAGGATCAAGTCCCGCATCCGGCTCCCTGCTCAGTGGGGAGTCTGCTTCTCCCTCTGACCTTCTCCCCTCTCATCCTCTCATGCTCTCTCTCACTGTCTCTCTGCCAATAAATAAATAAAATATTTTTTAAAAATTGTGTGATGAGGTGGCTGGGTGGCTCGATCAGTTGGGCATCTGACTCAGTTTGCTTTGGGGTTGTGGGATCAGCCCCACGCTGGGCTCATGCTCGGGGTGTAGTCTGCTTGGGATTCTCTGTCCCTCTACCCCTCCCCCAGTACGTGCGTGCGTTCTCTCTCTCTCTCTCTCTCTGTAAAATTAATCTTTTTTAAAAAATTACTTAGCAGGGACGTCTGGGTGGCTCAGTTGGTTAAGCGGCTGCCTTCGGCTCAGGTCATGATCCCAGCGTCCTGGGATCGAGTCCCACGTCGGGCTCCTTGCTCGGCAGGGAGCCTGCTTCTCCCTCTGCCTCTGCCTGCCACTCTGTCTGCCTGTGCTCGCTCACTCTCCTTCTCTCTCTGACAAATAAATTTTTAAAAAAAATTTTTTTTT
Organism: Mellivora capensis; assembly: GCA_004024625.1. Taxonomy (NCBI): domain Eukaryota; kingdom Metazoa; phylum Chordata; class Mammalia; order Carnivora; family Mustelidae; genus Mellivora; species Mellivora capensis. The sequence goes on from PISX010000325.1 coordinate 43,060, forward strand.
TAATTACTTAGCAAAAAGACATCATAAAACAAAGTTAAAAGAAAACCAGCTGGGATAAAACATTCACAACATATAAAGAACTATTAAAAATTTAGAGACAGGGGTGCCTGGGTGGCTCAGTAGGTTAAGCCTCTGCCTTTGGCTCAGATCATGATCCCAGGGTGCTGAGATCGAGCCCCGCATCGGGCTCTCTGCTCAGCGGGGAGCCTGCTTCCCCCCTCTCTCTGCCTGCCTCTCTGCCTACTTGTGATCTCTCTCTCTCTGTCAAATAAATAAAAATCTTTAAAAAATTGAGGGACAAATGACCAGAACCCGATAGAAAAACTGGGAGAAAAAAGTATGAACAGTAATTCCTAAATGCGATAAAAATTGTCCTGCACATATAAAAAGAATATTCAAACTCACTTATAATCAAAGAAATGCAAATTAGAACAATATTTTGATACTATTTCACCTTTTAGGCTAGCAAAAACTATGCAGTATGACAAATTAGTTGGTGAGATCATGGGAAACAGACACTCTCATACATTGCTGATGGGACTACAAACTAGTGCAACCCTTCTAGAGGGGATTTTGACAGAGCTACTGATGTGCCTCCCCTTGACCCAGCAATCTCACTTCTAGCAGTCTACCCTGAAGGTACACATCCATCGGAATGAAAATACAGACGCGCAAAGTATTCTTTGCAACATTGTTTATGATTACAAAATGTTGGGAACCTAAATGGCCCACTTGTTTGAAAGTAATTACATAGACTATGTGTGGAAGGAAGGTAGAATAATGGCCCCCAAGATGTCCACATCCTAATACACAGAATCTGTGAATATGTTATTTTACATGGCAAAAGAGATTTTTATAGATGAGATTAAGGCTAAAGACCTTGAAGTGAAAAGAGTACCCTAGATTGTCTAGATGAGTTCATTTTAACCGCAGGCCTTAAAAACAGAACCTTTCAGAAAGATACAACATTACTGGCCTTGAAGATGGGAGGAAGGGGACCATAAACCAAAGATCATGGGTGGCCTCTGGAGGCCAGGAAACAGATTCTCTCCTAGGGCCTTCAGAAAAGAATATAGCCCTGCAGACACAATGATGTTAGTCAGGTGAGACCCGTGTTGGACTTCTGACATACAGAACTGTAAGATAATAGATTTTTTAAATTATCTTACTGTTTAAGCCACCATGTTGTGACAGTTTATTACAGTGGCAATAGAAAATGAATATAGTGGGAAAACTGGTGAAGTTAGAATTGGGTCTATAATTTGTCGGTATGCTACCCTATGTTCATTTTTTCATTTTCATAATTTTACTATGGTTATGTAAGATGTTAACATTTGGGAAGTTGGGTAAGAGAAAACTCTATTATTTTTCCACATTTTTGAAAATCTAAAACTATTTTACATAGAAAGGAAAAAACATCAGGATTCCTTCCCTTCTCAAGTTCCCTCCACCACTCCCTCTCACTGACATCTTATCCTTTTAAAAAGTTGCCATCTCTCCATGGTATTTGTTTGTGAACTTCCAATCAGGCTTTTAATTTCGTGTTTCCCAAACCATATGTCCACGTAAGGACTTGTTCACACATTTTTTTAGAAGATTTATTCTTAATAGACCCAAACTGAAAGCAACCCAAATGCCCATCAGTTGGCAAATGGGCAAACATATTTTGGTATATCTGTATGTGGAATCAAAAGGAACGGACTACTGATACATGCAGTAATATGAATCAATTCCCAGAACAGTGTGCTAAGTGATAAAAAACTCAATTCTGCATAGTTCCATTTATATGACAGTATGCAAAGGATAAAACTTAAGGACAAAGCAGATTAGTGGTTTCTAGGGGCTGAGGTGGGAGGAATGGATTGACTGTAAAGTGGCACAAAGAAATGTTTCAGGTGGTCGAAACCTGTATCTTAGTTGCACTGGTATATAGATTTGTTAAAACTCATCAAACTATACACCTAAATATAGTGAAGATTCCTTTTGTAAATTATACCTCAATAGACCTAATGGTTTGTTTGTTTTTTTAAGTTACATTTAAAACATAAAGTTGATGGGGCGCCTGGGTGGCTTAGTGGGTTAAAGCCTCTGCTTTCGGCTCAGGTCATGATCCCAGGGTCCTGGGATCGAGCCCCGCATCGGGCTCTCTGCTTGGCAGGGAGCCTGCTTCCTCCTCTCTCTCTCTCTCTCTGCCTGCTTGTGATCTCTGTCTGTCAAATAAATAAATAAAATCTTAAAAAAAAACCCAAACATATAAAGTTGAAAGTAAAAGGTTTGAGAAAAATCTAACAGGAAGGTAATAATCCAGAGAAATCTGATGTAACAGTGTTCTGTCAAATGAAAATGAATCTCTTAAGACAAAGAAGATTCTTAGGGATAGAAAAGATGTTTGCACGCCGCAACAAATCCTTAATATATCAATATGTTATACCATATCAAAATAAATTTAATAACATGTCTATATATATTATAATATATACATATTTTACTTTTGTATTTTAATATCTAATAGTGTATCAATATGTTAATGTGGGTTAGCTCTGATTAATGGATATGTGATTAATGTATTAATGTATGTGCTTTTGTATGTTTTAAAGTTTCATAATACATGTTTTACTTTGTTTAATAAAAGAGAATCATTGGATGATTGTAAAAAATGCAGATCACTGTGCTCCACACCTAGAGATTCTGATTCATCAGCTCTGGGCTAGAAAAACAATTGTAATTTATTATATGACCTCCCCCCGCCCTTTGATGCTTTAATTTGAAAAAAAACAAAACAAAACACAAATACAGATCCCCACTAGGGGGGAAATTACCCACACTGAAACTGCTTGTTAACTAAAAGCACTTTGCAATGATTTGTTTTGTTGTTATTCTTGCTACCTAGAGTTTCCCTTGTATTTGGACTTTCAATAACTGGAAAATAAACTAAGGAAGTAAAATATGGTGACTGGAAAGTAGAGTTTAACATTTTCAGTTACTCTTCCTTTTCCTTCTTCCTTGTTCATTGTCTACAACTGGATTCTAGTGAACGTTTTTAGAACATCTGTAAGCTCCTAAGATCTATTAAAGGAGTAAGGAAGGGAATAATTTATGTAGGACATCACCCTTCTTGGGTAATTGCAATCCGTAATTCCATGAACTGCTAAAATACACAAATACACAGAAATTAATTTACTAATTAAACAAAAACTTTTAAAAGCCAGAATGAAAACAGTTCTCACCTGGATCCTTTCTAGTTGACAAGGTAGCTTTTTCTACTGTGAGTCGTGTACTATTTTAAGGAAATGCTCTTAAAATTGGTTAAATCATGTAGATCTCCCTAATCCCTGGTGTGGCCACTATAAGAAAAAGTCTCATACAGGACGGCAGCGGGCTTGTGTTGCACACCACCTTGTTTTTCTGTGAAAGGTGTTCTGTTTCTCCGCCTCCACTTCTCCATGTCTTAAGGGACTGGCGGCAGCCCAAGGATGTGAGCAAGTCAGTGGCGCTCATTACCGTCCTGGAGGCCTCTGAGAGCGGTTGCATAGCAGCCGTTTTATTTCAGTTACCAATCATGCCCTGATAGCCAAGTTCAGTCTTCGGGGGTTACTCCACTTTGTAGGTGGTGAGCAACTTTGATCGTTCTCTTAACATTTGCCAAGCTCCAGAGAAAGGCAACATTTGGCTTTTCCTTTCACTGGCAGTTGCTAAATTTAAGCCTTATTTTGGCAGAAAAGAGGGAGTACCAACTAATTAAAGTAAGTCATTTTGGCTGTATCATTTGCGTTATGACAATGGAGTTTAAATGATAAGCTTTCTACTATTTTTCAGAATTGTAGCTTGTAGCAACAGTATTTCCAAGGAGGACTGGATGAGGTAGGGTTTGTTTTGAGGGTTTTACTATGTTTTCAGATTAGGCTGGTGTCAGAAGGATGAGATCAGTTTATTTGCAGTCTTTTCCTTTGTTTCCATTGATGCTGTTGGATTTTAAAGTCAGCTTGTAGGAGCATCTTCTTACAGTCACATAAGACATAGATGTCATAACTTGATGTGAAAGAAGCATTTTCCTCTTGATATCCATCTCTTTCTAAATTTTGTATTTGGATTTTTTTCTCGCAGTGACCACGGAATCAGTTACATATAAAAGTAATTTCAGTAAGGTTTTGATTTTGCTTCAGTTTAATTATATAGATAGGAGCCCTACTGGCAAATTTTCTAAGTCAGATGTCATACTGGTGGGCATTTTGTCTTTTTCCCCCCTCGTATTTTCAAATTGCCATAGTGCATTTCTTTCTTTTTGTGTTATATAATTCTGTAATAAGAGCTGTATAGAAATTAAGTACAGCACACTTGGAGAAAATGCATTATATCATAGTGCCTAGAATATTTTTTTTTTTTACCTTTTGTAGGAATATATCTTTATTTTATATTTATTTAAATCCAGTTAGCCGACATATAGTACATCATTAATTTTTTATGTGGTGTTCGATGCTTCATTACTTTGTATATAACACTCAGTGCTCATCACATCATGTGCCCTCCTTAATGTCCATCACCCAGTTACCCCATCCCCCAACCCACCTCCCCTCCAGCAACCCTCAGTTTATTTCCAGAGTCAAATTTATGTCATGGTTTGGCTCCCTTTTCGATTTCTTCCCATTCAGTTTCCCCTCCTTTCCCCTATGATCCTCAGCTCTATTTCTTATGTTCCACATATGAGTGAAACCACATGATAGTCGTCTTTCTCTGATTGACTTATTTCACTCACCATAATACTCTCCAGTTCATCCATGTTGATGTAAATGGTAGATATTCATCCTTTTGGATGGCTGAGTAATATTCCACCATATATATGAACCACATCTTCTTTATCCATTCATCTGCTGAAGGACATCTCAGCTCCTTCCACAGTATTTTGAAGAGGAATGAGAATGTGGAGAATAGTGTAGTAGAGTGGTTAAAAAACCAGGGTTCCAGAGTCAGGCTGCCTGGGCTTGAAGTTGAACTCTGCCACTTGACAGCCCATGTGACCTGGGAAGTCAGACATCATCTCTATATCCCGCTGTTGATAAATGATCTACTCTTGATAAAGAAAATGAATGGTTCCCATAACACACATTCTTACTCCAAACCATATTAAATCAGTATATATGTTTCTAATTTTCATAGCTAAAGTTATTTCTCTCAAAAAAGCAAATACTTACTTGTGACCATTTTGGATGGTCTTGTCTCTTATTGTTGCTTTCCTTAGAAACCAGAGTAAAAGGTAAGGCCTGCAGGATGGCCTCACAATGGCCTGCAGGATCTGCCCACTCAACCCACTACTGGGACCAGCACTGCTGCCCATTGGATCATTTCCCACAACCCTTCCTATTGCTTTCTTCACTCCAGCCACACTGACTTCTTGGCTGTTTCTGAAACATACCAGCAGTTCTTCTGCCTTAAAGTCTTTGCCCAGCCCATTCCTATTGCTTGGAATGCTTTTCCCTTCTTAAACCTGCAGGCTAACTCACCTCCTTCAAGTCTTTAGTCAGTGTCATTTTTCTTCAAAAGATCTATTGTGACCACTTTCTATTCTCAGCTCTTTACATGGCTCTGTTTTTCTATAGCACTTGTCTTTTACTAATTTATGTTATTGGCTTATTGTCTGTCTCCTTCCACTAGTATATGAAGCCTAATGAAGGGAAAGATTTGTGTTTGTTTTGTTCACTAACAGCATCTCAAGTGCCTCAAGTATGTGGCCAATAAAAGGTGCTCAATAAATACATGAATGAATGAAACTTTAAGTATTTTCAATATACTGGGTTTAAATCCTGACTCCTCATCCATTAACTGTGTGACCTAAGACAAGTTGCTGAATAGCTATTTTGTGGAGTTGTTGCATCAGTTACATGATATTACATATTAGAAAGCACCTAGCCAGTGCTTCATATCCAGGAAACGTTTAGTAAATTCGTTCAGTCAGCAAATGTTAATTAGCACTTACGATGTACCAAGTATCCCTGTAGGCACCAGCATATATCACTGAACAAAAGAGCCAAAATCTCTGCTACTTGTGGAACTGATGCCTAGTTTCCTTCCCTTCCTCTGATCTCGTAGTTTCTAAGGTGGAAAAAATCATGATTCTACCTCACCTATTCAGGAGTCTCTCCCCCTAAATTCACAGTCAGTTCATACTTATAGGGACCCATTTTTCATTATTCTAAAAATACTTTTCCACTCAGTTCTATCTTATTCTTTGGAATGGCCCTAGGAAGATGATTTTTTATTCATCATTTTACAGGTAAGAAATCTGAAACTTGGAAGTTGTGACTTGTCCAAGGTCATTCAATAGGAGAAATTGGAGCCAGGATTTGAAGACACACTTTCTGGTTCAGAGTTGCCTGCTCTTTCTACATTGGTACTTGCATCAAAAACACTGCAATGGCTTTTATTCATTTCACTGCCCATGTTATTTCCATTCTACAGACACTTACTGAACCCCTACAAATTGCCTGATATCAGACCGACTCTGGGGAGGCAAAGATTGTTTAATCCCTGCCCTGAGTTCAGAGTTTAGAGGGAAGGCTGTTGGCACATAAGCGGGCATGCAGTGTGCTAAATAAATGTAAGATTAGCTCTGTTGACTTGGAATACCCAGAAGCATAGAAGTACCTCATCTAGAGCAAGCTGTAGGACATGTCAGAAAACACTCTAGAAGAGATCATGCCTAGCTGAGTCTGAAAGGATGACTTAGCCAGGGAGAAGGGGAGTAATATGAGCAGTAGCAGAGATGCATGGGGAAGGTAGAGAATTTCAGGCTTTCAGAGCTGTGGAGGGTAAAGCATGAAGCAGAGAATGGCCAGGAGTCAGCCTAGAATTTTTGGTAACTACCAGGTGATACCATATCCTACAGGCAGGACTCTTACCAGGCCCCCTCTTTTAGAGACTGTTAGGTCAGTTACCCATCGTTGGTTCAATAAGCTATAGTCAGAGAAGAATTTCTTGTTGCAAAGGGTAGTGATCTGTTCATAAGGAATTGCTCAGAAGGGGCAGTGGGCAAGTGGACATGTTCGATATTCTGAGGTCTCCTGGTAGGGTTAATGTCACTGGAAGGCTGGCTCATTGCATAGTCGGTCCAGGACAGAGGCATAGCAGAAGCTGAGGCTAGCGTGGAGATAGGGAGTTTTTAGTGGCATTATCTGTTCAGTTATGTGGTCTTCCTGAATGCGTGGGAGACCACATGGCTGAATAGACATAGTGCCAGACCAACCTTTATAGCCTAGGCTAATTCTCAGGTGAAAACCATGTTTCAGTTTTATCAAGGAGATAAGAATAGAATTTTGTTTTAAATTCTACTACCTCTGTGAAATTTTACTGACCACTCTGGGCTATCTTAGATTTTCCCTTGTCTGTATTCCCAGAACAACCATAGTTTCACATATACATTGAGTGCTCACTAAAGTTTAGATACTATGGTTGATGTTAAACATTACATCTTCCCTTAAAAGTTTAAGGGCCAATGGGAGCAACAAGTCTGCTTTAGTAGGTGGACAAACCACCTTCCCAACCTTATTTTTCACTATTTCTAATCATATACCAGCCAGACTAAGTCTACTTAATGGATACCCATTGTGTTCTTATCTCCATGACATTTCTCAAGCTGTGCTCCATACAATACCCTTGCTTCTCAGCACCCCAAACCCAAATCTTGTCTACCCACTGGGACCTAGCATATTCCACTTCTATATAACTTCCTCTTGTTTCTCTGGATGATGTAACCTTGTCTTTTCCTGAAATCCTAAAATTAGTTCCTATATACCTCTCTAAATAATATATTATCAATTCTAAGATGCACATTTTTCATATTTTAACATCCTTGTAAGTTTTAAGATACTCTGTCATCAACATTCTTGAAAGGATACAGGATGATATTCTGTAGAAAAACATGAACAACAACCCCAAGTCAAAAAGTTGTTCAGAAGAAAGAAGCATTAGGAATACCTTAACAATTTATTTTGCATATATTCTTTTTATGTGTACATATAACAAAACCTGTCTAAGTCTTTTAAAGCCTTTCTTAGTACAAAATAAAAATTTTAAGTGATGAAGCATTGTGTTATAGTTGAATTGGCAGCTTTTTTCTTAGTGTATATAAAATAATAGCATGACTTAAAATCATTGGTGTGCTAGATTAAAAGAAACATATTTTGTGATTAAATATTCCAGACATTAGGAACACTTGCCTCCCTAATTGTGTCATATATATTAAATTTAGTTTCCATATCCCATATTAAACTATAAGCTCCTTGGGGGCAGAGTTTGTGTTTGTTTTATCTTTGATTCCCTTACAATACCTGATATAATGCTTTTCAACAAATAGACATAAAACAAATATTTATTAAATAAATGGATTAAAACAAGAAAGTATTATATAGTAAGTGCCACAAAAAGTACAGAACTGTATGAGTGAACATCTACTAGTACATTCCCAGGTAACTGCTTAACTGTATTTTTGTTAGAAATATATTTATATATGATATTAGAGCAGATCCTTGGGCCAAATCTAAACTTAGGCCAGTAGTTTTGGAACCATCCTTAAATAGTCCAAATAGAACTCCATAAATGCAGATCTGGTTTGCTGACTACATTTATGAGCAAACATGGTGACTCATCCTGATTGAATAAAAATGTAGTAAATAAAGCCTTTGCCTTGGAGAACAAATGACAGTGACTTTCCCTAGCAACACTAAGATTGTACAGGAGACCAGAAAAATGCCTGTCTCTGAGAAATAGGGTACTTTAGGGGAGCCCAGTTGACTTAGGTAGAGCATGCAACTCTTCATCTCAGAGTTGTAGGTTCAAGCCCTACATTGGGTATAGAGATTACTTCAAAACAAAATCTTAAAAAAAAGAAAAAGAGGGACACCTGGGTGGCTCAGTCTGTTAAGCGGCTGCCTTCGGCTCAGGTCATGATCCCAGCGTCCTGGGATCGAGTCCTGCATCGGGCTCCTTGCTCGGCAGGGAGCCTGCTTCTCCCTCTGCCTCTGCCTGCCACTCTGCCTGCCTGTGCTCGCTCTCGCTCTCTCTCTCTCTCTGACAAATAAATAAAATCTTTAAAAAAAAAAAAAAAAAAGAAAAAGAAATGTACTATAACATAGATGGAACTAGAGGGTATTATGCTAAGTGAAATAAGTCAGAGAAAGACAAATACCATATGATTTCACTCACATGCATAATTTAAGAAACAAAACATTAACATAGGGGAAGGGAAGGAAAAATAAGATAAAAGCAGAGAGGCAAGCAAACCAGAAGAGACTTTTTTTTAAGATTTATAATTTTATTTATTTATTAACATATAATGTACTAATTGCTTCAGGGGCACAGGTCTGTGATTCATCAGTCTTACACAATTCATAACACATACCCTCCCCAATGTCCATCACCCAGCCACTCCATCCCTCCCCCACCCACCCTCCAGCAACCCTCAGTTTATTTCCTGAGATCAAGAGTCTCTTATGGTTTGTCCCTCTCTCTGGTTTCATCTTATTTCATTTTTCCCTCCCTACCCCTATGATCTTATGTCTTGTTTCTCAAATTCATCATATCAATGAGATCATATGATAATTGTCTTTCTATGATTGACTTATTGTGCTTAGCATCATAGCCTCTAGTTCTGTCCACGTCGTTGGAAATGGCAAGATTTTGGTTTTTTGATGGTTGCATAATATTTCTCTGTGTGTGTGTGTGTGTGTGTATACATATGTATGTATATATAGACATACTACATCTTCTTTATCCATTCATCTGTTGATGGACTTCTAGGTTCTTTCCATAGTTTGGCTGTTGTGGACACTGCTGTTATAAACATTTGGGTGCACGTGCCCCTTCGGATCACTACATTTGTATCTTTAGGGTAAATACCCAGTAGTGCAATCGCTGGGTCATAGGGTAGCTCTCTTTTCAACTTTTTGAGCAACCTCCATACTGTTTTCCAGAGTGGCTGCACTAGCTTGCATTCCCACCAACAGTGTAAGAGGGTTCCCCTTTCTCCACATCCTCACCAACATCTGTCATTTCCTGACTTGTTAATTTTATCCATTCTGACTGGTGTGAGGTGGTATCTCACTGTGGTTTTTTTGATTTGTATTTCCCTGATGCTGAGTGATGTTGAGCATTTTTCCTGTGTCTATTGGCCATCTGGATGTCTTCTTTGGAGAAATGTCTGTTCATGTCTTCTGCCCATTTCTTGATTGGATTATCTGTTCTTTGGGTGTTGAGTTTGGTAAATTCATTCTAGATTTTGGATACTAGCCCTTCATCTGATATGTCACTTGCAAATATCTTCTACCATTCTGTCGGTTGTCTTTTGGTTTTGTTGACTGTTTTCTTTGCTGTACAAAAGCTTTTTATCTCAATGAAGTCCATATAGTTCATTTTTGCCCTTGCTTCCCTTGCCTTTGGCGATGTTTCTATGAAGAAATAGCTGCAGCTGAGGTTGAAGAGGTTGTTGCCTGTGTTGTCCTCAAGGATTTTGATGGATGCCTATCTTACATTGAGGTCTTTCATCCTTTTGGAGTCTATTTTTGTGTGTGGTATAAGGAAATGGTCCAGTTTCATTCTTCTGCATGTGACTGTTCAATTTTCCCAACACCATTTGTTGAAGAGACTTTTTTCCATTGGACATTCTTTCTTGCTTTGTCAAAGATCAGTTGACCATAGAGTTGAGGGTCCATTTCTGGGCTCTCTGTTCCATTGATCTGTATGTCTGTTTTTTCTCCCAGTACCATACTGTGTTGATGATTACAGCTTTGTAATAGAGCTTGAATTTTGGAATTGTGATGCCACCAGCTTTGGTTTTCTTTTTCAACATTCCTCTGGCTATTTGGGGTCTTTTCTGGTTCCATATAAATTTTAGGATTATTTGTTTTATTTCCTTGACAAAAGTTGATGGTATTTTGATAGCGATTGCATTAAATGTGTAGATTGCTCTAGGTAGCATAGACAGTTTCACAATGTTTGTTCTTCAAATCCATGAGCAAGGAAGATTTTTCCATTTCTTTGTGTCTTCCTCAATTTCCTTCATGAGTATTCTATAGTTTTCTGAGTACAGATTCTTTGCCTCTTTGGTTAGATTTATTCCTAGATATCTTAGGGTTTTGGGTGCAGTTGTATGGGATCCACTCCTTAATTTCTCTTTCTTCTGTCTTGTTGTTAGTGTATGGAAGTGCAATTGATTTCTCTGCATTGGTTTTATATCCTGACACTTTACTGAATTCCTGTATGAGTTCGTGGTTTTGGAGTGGTCTTTTGGGTCTTCCACATAAAGTGTCATATCATCTGCGAAGAGTGAGAGTTTGACGACTTCTTTGCCTATTCTGATGCCTTTTATTTCTTTTTGTTGTCTGATTGCTGAGGCCAGGACTTCTAGTACTATGTTGAACAGCAGTGGTGATAGTGTACTGCCATGTTCCTGACCTTAGGGGAAAAGCTCTCAGTTTTTCCCCATTGAGAATGGTATTCACTTTGGGTTTTTCATAGACAGCTTTTTATGATATTGAGGTATGTACCTTCTATCCCTACACTGTGAAGCATTTTGATCAAGAAAGGATGCTGTACTTTGTCAAATGTTTTTTTCAGCATCTATTGAGAGTATCATATGGTTCTTGTTCTTTCTTTTATTAATGTATTGTATCTCATTGATTTGTAGTTGTTGAATCAACCTTACAGCCCAGGAATAAATCCCACTTGGTCATGGTGAATATTGCTTTTAATGTACTGTTGGATCCTATTGGCTAGTATTTTGATGAGACAGAAGAAACTATTGGGAACAAACTGAGGGTTGCGGGGGCGGTGTGGTGGGGGTGGGAATGGGATGGGCTGACTGGGTGATGGCCATTAAGGAGTACAGGTGATGTAATTAGCAGTGGCTATTGTATACAACTGATGAATCACTAAATTCTGTTCCTGAAACTAATAATACACTATATGTTAACTAAATTGAATTTAAATAAAAAATTTTAAAAAACAGGGACACCTGGGTGGCTCAGTGGGTTAAAGCCTCTCCCTTTGGCTCAGGTCATGATCTCAGGGTCCTGGGATCAAGCCCTTCATCGGGCTCTCTGCTCGGCGGGGAGCCTGCTTCCTCCCTCTCTCTCTGCCTGTCTCTGCCTACTTGTGATCTCTGTCTGTCAAATAAATAAATAAAATCTTTTAAAAAAATTTTCAAAAACAGGGGTGCCTGAGTGGCTTCAGTGGGTTAAAGCCTCTGCCTTCGGCTCAGATCATGATCCCAGGGTCCTGGGATCGAGCCCCACATCAGGCTCTCTGCTCTGCGGGGAGCCTGCTTCCTCCTCTCTCTCTCTGCCTGCCTCTCTGCCTACATGTGATCTCTGTCTGTCAAGTAAATAAATAAAATCTTTAAAAAAAAATTTTTCAAAAACAAAATAAAAAAAGAAATGTAGTGCTGTAAAAACAGTTTTGTTTTCTTGTTTTATTCCCTCCAGTCAATCTCTATGCACCTATAATAAAAACAGCCTAGGAAACTATGTCTATGGTATATTCCAAGAGTCTCTACACTTATTCTTTGGGCTATAGGAATAACAAGAAATAACATAAGTAATTTTTTTCAGTGGGCTAAATCGTTTACTTCTGATCCAAATAAGTTCATTTACATTTTTCTCAAATGAAAGGAGCAATGCCTGCGTGTTGGCAGAATACTTGGCGTGGGTAGGCACTGTGGTAGTCCACATTACTGTTCACCAGATAGTCCTGGTTTTCTTTCTGGATACATAATACCATTGTATATCCTTTCCTCGCGGAAATCGGGTGTAGTCATGTGACTTTCTGTCTGATGAAACAAGACTAGAAGTGACGTGAAGGTTTAAGAACTAGGACATAACTTATCACATTTCCTTTCTCCTGCTGAAGCAACTATAGATGAGCAGAGGAGGAGCCTCCCTTAGCCCAAGTCCCCGAGTGAGAGTAGCACAGAGCCAAGCCCCCATCTCCCTTAGTCAATTGGCTCATAGATAGATGCGGAACATGTTTCATGCTATTAAGATGGGGAGATGACTAGATAAATGTAATCCAGTGTATCTTGAGTAATACAGTCTTCACCCAAAACAGTGGGCTTTGGTGATAACATAAGAACATAAAAGATTTGACATATTTCTTTGTCTTCCTTATGGAAATGTTTATTGTATGTAGCTTTTATATATATAAAATAATATCCATCTCAAGGTGATTAGAAAGAGTCATTTTCCCAACATCAAAATACTTTTCTTTGAATTAGAACTTTTTCTCAAGACATTTTGGTGTACTTCTGTAAGATGTCCTTTCATCTGCCAACAATATAATTGCTACTTGAAAGCAGTGACTGTTGTCATTCATGCATGCATTTGTTCCATTATTCAACACGCTTTTATTGGATGCTCATTGTTATCAGGTGCTAAGACTAGGAAATGTTGAAGGAGCTCTAGATAGTTTAGTGGAAGTGGTAAGAGGCTAGCAAGGGCCAAAAACTGTAAACTACTTTGTTCTGAAGTCTAGATGTTTCAGTAGTTTCATAAGTGATACCTATTTCAAGACAGTTTAGCTACATTTAAAACTTAAGTTTACAAGTAACATATCCAAGGTGATTTATAGACCAAATTTTCACACTTTTGAGAATGCCAACACATTACCTTATACTAATTACATAATTCTTTTTTATGTTCTTTGAGAGGTTTTGGGGAGTGTTGTGGAGTTTTATTTTTTCTGTTTTTATTTTTGGGTTTGTTTTTGGTTTGTTTTTGGTTTTTTGAGGGGGCAGCTCTTAGAATAAAGCTTCTCTCTTCACTATCAGTATATCCTTTAAAATTCATCTAGTGCACTAATGCACATGCTATTCTCATTTCCTTTCTTCCCTTAATTTAATTCAGGAAACTACCTACTAGATGCCCTTTTCTATTGAAACTTCTTCAGAGAAAGGAATATGTTTTTCTGTTACACTGTTGTGTTTTTAAAAAATCTATTAATGTTAGAGGTTTCTCTACCATAGCTGCTATAGAAAATGTTTAAGAAAGAAGAAGGTAAGTGTTACCAAAAGTTTAATTATCCCAGTTATCCTAGAAGAAAAATATTTTTCATCCCATTACCAGGTGGTTTCAAGCAACTTTTGTTTATAAATTAAAAAACTAAAAGCTGGATTCTTGTTCTGGTCTTCATTATAAAAATCTCAATACCTTTTTCAGAGGTGGTGCAGAGGAGTAAGGAGACAGCAAAGTTGCTCTTTTGGTTTTCTCTCTCATCACTTTCTGCCTTTTCATTCTAGGGGTTCTTCAGCAAGCGCCTGAAAGGCTCCATCAAGAGGACCAAAAGCCAATCAAAGCTCGACAGAAACACTAGCTTTCGGCTTCCATCCCTTCGTAATGCAGATGACAGGTAGGAAATAAATTTGCTTAAAACTGGGAAAGCAGTTGTTTTTCGTTTTTGTTTTTGTTTTTTAAGCAGGGAAAGCAGTTCTACAATGGGTTTTGATAAGGTATTTTTGGTCATCTCTAACTTTACATCAGTGACAATTGGAAAGATCCAGTGCTAAATTCACTTTTTTTGGGGGGGGAGGGTGTCTTACTTATATTGAGGCAAGGTACAAAGTGTTGGCTCAAATGCCCAGGCAGTTTAAGAATCTTAAAATACTGAAAAGTAAGAACTAATTTAAATGCTGTTTCTATAGAATCAAATCCTAGCAGTCAGAGATGTCTTTCTTTTGTAGAATGACTGTAGGATGATGATGACAATAGCAAACATGTGTTTTGAGTACTGCACGAGATGCTTTCTGTACATTATCTCATTAAATCTTTATAGGAACCGTATAAGAGAAATATTATTATCACCACTTTCTAGATGAAGAACCTGAGACACAGGGAGATTAAATAATCTTGCCCAAGGTCATACAGCTTAGTAAATAGTAAAAATGGTGTTTGAACTTGAGCAGTTTGGCTCAAGTCCATGCTGTTCACTGCTCCATTGTTCTTTGTGTACAGCATATGTAATCAGTTGTATTGGTTTGCAGTCCTGTCTAGAAGACATGTGAAGATTTTGATTATTAGGACTATCAGCTTGAGTAACCCTCACAGGCATAGCTTAGTAAGGATAACAACCTTCTAAAATCTTTGAATGTGTGCTAGAACTTGGTGTCTCTACATTGTTCAAAATTTAGGAAATTAAACTTGCCATATTCTCACGCATCACCACCATCACTGAGTGCTTACTATTTGTAAAGCATTTTTAACGTAGCCTCTCATGTAATACGACCCTAGATACGGTTATTGCGCTCATTTTACAGATGAGGACCTAAGACAAAAGAAATTGAAAAACTTGCCCAGGATCACAACAGCTAGTAGGTAGTAGAGCTTGGATTTGAACTTATGTCTGCCTTCCATATATTTGATACTCTTATTTACACTGGATTTTTTTTTCTTTCAGAAAGTCCATTTTCAGTTTCAGTTTTCTACTGAAATTTTCAGTTATCTACGTAACAAATACAGACTACAGTCTCTGTAATGGCAGATTATAGATTTGTCAGGAAGAGAATTCCTCTCCTTTTTTAATGGATGAAGTAACTTGTCCCCCATACTTAGCTGATGAGACAGTATACTGCTTTATCAGCGATTTTTACCCCTGAACCACTTTAGAGGTGCTCTGTGATATTTGCAAGTCTGTCCAATTTGCTGTGTAGTTGTGTTGTTAATTACCTCTTTTATACCTCTTTGTTTTAAGGTGATCATAAAATAGCTGATTTTTTTCCTTTCCATATCTCTTCCTTAGATTCCTATTATTCCACAATTTTCATTATTCTAAGAATTAACACCATTTTATAAATGTCTCAATAAAATGGAATGAGAAATTTTTTTCAGAATAATGGTTTTTAAGAACAAGGATATTGTACAACCACTGAAAGACTCCCAGTCAGTAGTCCTTTCTTAAAATCTGCAGCAGATGTACGTTTGGGTGGACAAGGAAATATTATTTATAGGTGTACTTTTTTTTTAACCTTGCACTAAATATCCCTTTCATAACTTCAGTGTGCTCCGTCCTCTTCCATTTTGCTTTAGGTAGCCTAAAGGAATGCTTAGATTGAATTACCATGAGATTGTGTTCTCCTAGAGTCTCCTATATTGCCATTATATAGCTAGTGCACTTTTGGCCTTTCCAGTGACCTAAATTCATTATGTGTACCTTCAGTGCAGTTCTGCTTCAATCAGTGGTAGTATCTTTGTGTCTCAAATACAGCATAATAGAAAAGTGCCAGTAAATCTCAAGTATTTATATTTTTTAAATACATTTGAATTGTAGAAGTTTCCTATACAGAAATTTTTCAAAAACTGTGTTCTTCCCGTAAAGGGATATATTCACTAGAGTTTGAATATATTGTGTTTTTTTTTTTTTTTAAATAGGCTCTCTTACCTTCAGATCATCTGAAGATGGAGATAAGTAGAACTAAGGTACAAGATGTTAACCTAGTGAGAGTTCTTTGAATCAGTACCATTGTAGGTGAGACCAAAGGTTTTTTCAAAAACTGGTTTTCTTGGGTTATATGTGTTGATTGCCCAAGTCAGGCCATTTCTTCCAAAATGGTATATAGTATCTAAATCTCAGTAGCAGATCATTTCTATTCTTATATCAAATCCATAGAAACCAGGATTTGCTTAGTAGGATAGGCAAACCCCTTTTTTCAGTTTTTAAATTATATAGTAAAATACATGTATCTTTGTTTTAAAAAGTTTCAGTACAGAGGTGCTGGGTAGCTCAGTGGGTTAACTATCTAACTCTTGATTTTGGTCCGGTCATGATCTCAGGGTCATGAGATCAAGCCCCATGTTGGTCTCTGCACTCAGCAAGGAGTCTGCTCAAGATTCTCTCTCTCTCTCTCTCTGTCCCTCTGCCACTTCCTTGCTTGTGTGTATGCACATGCATATGTGCACTCTAGCTCTCTCTCAAAAAAAATAAATCTCTAAAAATAAAAAATAAATAAATCTCTAAAAAAATAAGTTTCAGTACCTAAGTACATATCAAAAAGCTGAAGCGCCCTTTCACTCTGCCCATCTCCCCATATAAATAACCTCATTAGCAGTTTGTATATTTTCACAACTCTTTTAAAAATCCATACATAAATGCACACATATATATGTTTTGCTTATTTTCATTTAAATGGGATCATATTATACATATTACTTTATGATTTACTTTTTTAAAAAAATTTATTTATTTGTCAGAGAGAGAGGGAGAGCGAGCGAGCACAGGCAGACAGAGTGGCAGGCAGAGGCAGAGGGAGAAGCAGGCTCCCTGCCAAGCAAGGAGCCTGATGTGGGACTCGATCCCAGGACACTGGGATCATGACCCGAGCCGAAGGCAGCCGCTTAACCAACTGAGCCACCCAGGCGTCCCTATGATTTACTTTTTAATATAAATATTTTGGACAACTTTTATGTCAGTACATCTAAATCTACATTATTTTAACAGCTGCCTTTTTAGTATGCTACAGTTTTTTGTAACATATTTCACTTCTGTGTTGATGGATATTTTAATTGTTTCCCCCTTTGGAGCACAAACTAGAAATGTAGTGGACATTTCTGAACATACAACTTTTTTGTCCTTATGTGATTGAGTCAGATTTCTGAAGTAAAACTACTACATATAGCGTATGCAGAGTATCAAATTATCCTTCAAAAAGGCTATAGTAATTACCAGTTCCACCAACAGAGTAGGATTACTTTTATTTATTTATTTATTTATTTATTTATTTTAGTTTTTTAAAAAATGGGGGGGGGTGGCGTGGGCTTGGAGTCTGATACAGGGCTTGAACCCACAATCCTGAAATCAAGACCTGAGTTAAGATCAAAAGTTGGAGACTTAACTGACTGAGCCACCCAGGTGCCCCATGATTACTTTTATCTTTTAAACAGCATTTTACATTGTATCCATATGATGGAATAAATAGCAATAATAAACACCTAAATAGTATTTACTGTGTGCCAGACACTGTTCTAAGCATTTTACTTAAACTGTCTCTTTAATCATTATAACAAATTCTATGAGTTAGTTACTGTAATGACCTCATTTTGAGGATGAGGAAACTGAGACACAGAGAAATTAGTAAACTGTACAAGGTTAGAAAATGGCAGACCTGTGGTTCAAATCCAGGAAGTGTTAGTCAAGAGTCTACATTTTTAAACTTTATGCTATATTGCCTCTCAAAAAAAGATACAGGGGGATGCACTTTTTGTTTTAATTTGTGGTTCCCTAATGTATAATAAGTTGAACATCTTTTCCCTTCTTCTAGGGCTTGTTTATTGCTTTGCCCATTTTTGTGTTGAGCTGTTTTGTCCTTTTTTTCCTGATTTAGAATAGCACTTTATTATTATTGGGGGTTGTAAGCCACTATATTGCATGTTGCTAAAATTTTTTCCCAATCTGTTCGTCTTTTAAAAATTATGTTTTGGGGCCATCTGGGTGGGTTAAAGCCTCTGCCTTTGGCCCAGGTCATGATCCCAGGGTCCTGGGATCGAGCCCCGAATCAGGCTCTCTACTCAGCAGGGAGCCTGCTTCCCCCACCCCCCACCTGCCTCTCTGCCTGCTTGTCATCTCTGTCTGTCAAATAAATAAATAAATATTTTTTTAAAAAAATTATGTTTTTGGACCCGAGTCACTCAACCAGTTAAGCGTCTGCCTTTGGCTCAGGTCATGATCCCAGGGTCCTGGGATCAAGCCCCTCATTAGGCTCCCTGCTCAGCAGAAAGCCTGCTTCTCCCTCGCCCACTTCCCCTGCTTGTGTTCCCTCTCTCACTGTGTCTCTGTCAAATGCATAAATAAAATCTTTAAAATAAATAAATAAGGATCATGTCTCTAGGGGTACCTGGGCACCTGGGTGGCTCAGTCACTTAAGCATCTGACTCTTGATTTAGGCTCAGGTCATGATTTCCAGGTCATGAGATTAAGCCCCATGTTGGGCTACACGTACATTGAGGCTACACGTACTGCTTGTCCCTCTGCCTATGCTCCTCCTTTCACTTGCACACACAATATACACACACTGTCCCTCTCATAAATAAATAAATAATAAAAAAATTAAAGTCGTGTCACTGAATATACAACACTAAATATAGAAGTGTTAGATTTTCATTTATTCTAACATGCCAGTCTTTTCCTTTGTGGCTTACCTCGCCAAATTTGACCAGAACACAAAAGAAGTCAGAGATCTGTTTCTCATTAAATTTCTCATTATGATGCTATGCAAATCACTTCATCTCTCCCCCCTTCAAGATGAAGAGAGAGTCTGTCTTGAGGTATCAGAGGGTAATGCAGTAGTGATCATGATGTGTTGAATTCTTTAAGGTTTTTAATAACCACAAAACTTATTGGCACTCATAGCATTTTAAAAAGGTAAAATTTTCTCATGAAGTCTGAGTTACTACTTTAAAATGACAGGTACACAGGGTTGTTTTTTTTTTTTGAAGATTTTATTTATTTACTTAACAGACAGAGATCACAAGTAGGCGAGAGGCAGGCAGAGAGAGAGGAAGGGAAGCAGGCTCCCTGCTGGGCAGAGAGCCCAATGCGGGGCTCGATCCCAGGACCCTGAGATCATGATCTGAGCCGAAGGCAGAGGCTTAACCCACTGAGCCACCCAGGCGCCCCCAGATACACAGGTTTAAGTGAGATTTACTACATACGATCAGTAAGCTTTTCTGTGCAGAATACCATAGGATATTTTAATGTACAGATTTGACTGTAAAGAAAAGAAAGACCCTTGCAGCTCCAGTTCATCTAGCCAATGATCTACTGGTCGTAAACTCTGTTATAAGGCTGTGGTGGAATTAGGTTACCAGTGTGGCTGCTTCTTCTTCTTTTTTTTTTTTTTTTAATTACTCACCATATAGTACATCATTAGCTTTTGATGTATTGTTCCATGAGTCGTTGCTTTTTGGGTCAGTTTATAGTAATACTTAAACTCGGAATTTCCTTTATGCAGTTGTGAGGCACAGGCATAAGAATTGAAGCTTTTGCCAATTAATATTTCTAGAAACCAAATTTCTTGATATACAGTAATATATGTGTGATGGTTAGGTACACACCAGAAAGCTATGTGCTACAGACAAATGTAGAGAACTAAAGACATGGCCCCCGAGCTGTGGAGAGTCCAATGAAAGAAGTCAGTGTTCAGGAGAGAATGGTACAGGTGGGCTGAGATGACTTCTGGCTGGATATTCAGGAAACAACCTTATAAGCAGTGACCCGTGAGTAGTACAGGTATCATTTGAACTTAGAAACAGATACAGGGAGAGAGCTTTTCTCAGAATGAAAATAATGAGCAAAAGCAGATTATGGGAAATTATGGAGCTTAAAGAGAAATTCTGAATAGTTCATGGTGTATAAAACAGAAAGGTAGGAAATAAGATTGGAAAGGTAAAGTTCCAGTTTTGAAATTGGTAGGTAAAAAGCTTCTGCTTTTTTTGTCTTAAAAATTTCTCAGTATAGGAAATAGAAATATGAACTCCATCTTTGATGAAACAAGGAGAAAGCTGATTGATAGATTACTTACAATTAGGGGGTGATCAGATGTAGTTGCCTACAGAATGAAATTCTGAAGTCTATCACTTAGGATTCGGATAGGCTGGTAGTTAACAGGTACTCCAAGTAGTAATGGCTTAAACAAGTAAAATTATTTCTTCCTCACCTAAAAGAAATCTGAAGATGGGCAGTCCAGAGCTAAGGGACCAGGGCTCTTCACGGGCTTTTCCTCTCCCATCCTTAGGGTCTTCAAGGATCTCTTTATGGATGTAGTGTAGCTACTAAAGCTTCAGCCAATAGCACCCATGTTTCAGGCATCATAAAAGGATACCTGTCTTCCACTTAAGTGTTCTCCCTTTAAAGCCATTTCCCTTAAACCCCATCCAGCGACTTCTCTTGTGTTTCATTACCATCTCTTTCTGCAAGCAAAACTAGGAAATGTTATACCTGGGTTCATCATTTTCCCCAATAATGTAAGAGTCTATTTTTAAGGAAGGAGGGAGGGATGGACATTTGAAAGACAATTAGCAGTTCCTAGCAAAAGAATGAGGTTGATTTACCCACCCACCTCCAGAACTCTGCAATGAGTCAGCTTCCACCCAGCTTTAAAAGACCAGTAGTCAGGCTTACATTTATCACATAGCAAATTTGAGAAACTGAGCCACCCAGACAGAAAGACCTACAGATAGCAACATTTATGTTCACCTCTTACAATCCCCTGTGGTAATTCCACTCCTAAGTATATCCAGGAGAAATTAAAACATATGTCACCACAAAACTTGTACATGAATGTACATAGCAACATTATTCATAATAGCCAAAAAGTGGTAATGACCCAAATATCCATCAGCTGATGAACGGATATACAAAACATGATATATCCATACAATGCGTTACAGTTGACCCTTGAACTCTCAACACTGGGGTTAGGTGTGCTGACCATACCCTTCCCATCCCTGCAACAGTCGAAAATACGTATAATTTTTAACTCCCCAGAAACCTAACTGCTAATAGCCCACTGTTGACCAGAATCCTTATGGGTAACATAAACACTCAATTAATACATATTTTATATGTTTCATATATATATATATATATATATATATATATATATATAAATATAACATGCTGTATTCTTGTTATACAGTTAACTAGAGAAAAGGATGTTATTAAGAAAATCCTAAGGAAGAGAAAATATATTTACAATACTGCATTTACTGAAAAAGAATCCACTTATAAGTAAGTGGACCTACATAGTTCATACCTGGGTTGTTCAAGGCCAGATGTCTTATTCAGGCATAAAAAGGAATGAAGTACTGAAACATGCTACAACATGGACAAATCTTGAAAACTTTATGCTGAGTGAAAAAGACCATGACAAAAGACCGTATTTTATATGATTCCATGTTTATGAAATGTCCAGAATAAGCAAATCTATAGAGACAGTAGATTAATGGTTTCCAGTAGATTAATGGTTTTCCAGAGTAGATATAAGGTAGGGGAAGTGACGAATGAGAAATGACTTAATGGGTATGAGGCTTCTTTTGGAGCAATGAAAATGTTTTAAGCTTAGATTGTGGTGACAATTGCACAAATCTGAATATACTGAAAACTGTTTAAGTGGATAGATTTTATGGTGTGTGAATCATACCTCAACCTCAATATAAATGTTAAATTATTTTTTTAAAAAACCAGCTGGCCAGGGAATATTCTAAAATGAAACTTAGTCTATAA
Organism: Mellivora capensis; assembly: GCA_004024625.1. Classification (NCBI taxonomy): domain Eukaryota; kingdom Metazoa; phylum Chordata; class Mammalia; order Carnivora; family Mustelidae; genus Mellivora; species Mellivora capensis. The sequence goes on from PISX010000325.1 coordinate 65,311, forward strand.
GCCCCGTTCCAGTGCACAAAGCTTCCATTGTGTTTTTTAGTGCTTTACTATTAAATATAAACAGATAACCAAGAATCTCCAGATATTGGAGGAAAGTCTCCAACATGAAAGAGACCAAAACAAATAAATAAGAGGGAGAAAAAAAACAACCCAGGAGAAACAGAAACACTACACAGAGCCAAAGACAACTTTAAAGCATAATATTTTCAAAAGATAAGATTGTACATCTATGGAAGAGTAACAAGATGATACAAGAAAAGGAACATCAAAGAATTAAGAAAGAGGGCTTAGAAATTAAACAGATAAAAGCTCAAGTCAAGTCACTCTTCCAGAAAGTGGAACAAAAATTGAGAAAATCAACCCAGAAGATTCTAGGAAAAGAGAACATAGGAAAACTTCAGAGAGGAAATTATCAAAGAAACAATACAAGAAAATGTCTCAAAACAAGAAAACATAAATGTTCAGGTTGCAAAAGCCATTAAATTCCCAGCACAGTGAATGAAAAAAGACAAAAGACCCGCCACCCCAAGACAGACAGACAGACAGACACACACACACACACACCCCAATTCACATCATCAAGAAATAACAGATCACCAAGACTTAAAAAAAAATCTTAAAAGCTTCTGGAAAGAAAAAATAGGTTACATACAGAGAATGAGTGGGACGATCACATTGTAATTCTCAATAGAAATATTAAAAATTGGAAGTCAATGGAGAAATGTCTTTAAAATTGTGAGTGAAAATTATTTTCAACCTAATACTCCATATACAGGGAAGTCCTTGAATGTCACACTGAGGAGTTTGGATTTTATTGTAATAAGCATTGGGAAGCCTTTAGACACTTTAAAGCAAGGAAATGACCTAATCAGAATTGTACCATGTATAGATTAATCCAGGAATGGAATTTCAAATGATTTGGTATACAGAGACTAAGTTTGGGAAACCAGGTAGCAAAGAGCTATTGTCGGAAGTAATGAGAGCTGTAAGTAGGATAGTGACACTGGGAATGAAGAGGCAGAGACAAGCAAGATAGGAGGAACATTTTAGAGGCAAAATCAATAGGATGTCACAAATTCATCATAGTTCCAAAGCCATCTAATCGGATAAAAGCCAGTAAAGTGATTTCCTAGAATCAATATTGGCAACATTTTCAAATTAAAGCCATGTCATGTGGAAGGGTGTTGGGACTAGAAAAGACTGATATTTATACCTTTCATTCAAATGCATTTTTAAAAAGTTTAAAAAATGAGGAGATGCTGAAGAACATTGGTCATACTACATTATCAGACATTCCAAGGTTGCCTGTCTGGTGGTCATCCTTGCTCTGGAAATGCTACTTAAATTTACCGATCTTGAGGTAAAGGTAAACACATGGGATAGAATTTTCTTAACCCCTTCACACATCCCTCAAATAAAAACCTTCACAGTGATGTCCTGAATTCTGAGGCCTACTGACAAAGCATGGTTTTAAAGCAGTCCGCTTGTTCATTGTCAGGAGATCCCCAAAAGTTAAGTGTGGTGTTCCATTTGTAGGGAGGATTTTGTGACAATATACTGAACTTCTTGAGTTTCTCCTAATTAAAACTAATTTTTTAATTTTAATTTGAATTTATATTCAAAGTACACTTTCACAAGAAATTGTAAAATACAAAGTACTTTTGAAAAGTACGAAGTACAATTTCACAAGAAATTGTAAAAATAGTATGTAGAGTCTTATAAACCTCTTCCTCAACTTCTTCCAAGAGCTATATCTTATAACTGTACTATAATATCAAAATCAGATAATTGATCTTGGCACAGGACTATTAATTGGACTATAGACTTTACTCAGTTTTCACCAATTTTCATATGCTTTGCATAGTTCTATACAATTTAATCCTATATATATAGATTTCTGTAGTCACCACGACAATCAAGATATAGCATTGTTCCATTACCAGAAAAGAATTCCCTCTGCCCCTTCGGTCTTACCCTCCTCCCCACAACCAACTCTGTCCTCTAGCAACCACTAATTTGTTTTCCATCTCTATAGTTATCCTATTTCAAGACTGTTATATAAGTGGAATCATATAGCATATAACCAATTAAGATTGCCCTTTGTTCAGTGCATAGAATGCCCTTGAAATCCACCCAAGTTGTTGCATCTATCAATAGTTTGCTCCTTGTTACTTCTGAGTAGTATTCCACTGTATCGATGTACCAAAGTTTGTGAATCATTCACCCACTGAAGAACATTTGAATACACATGAAGAAAAGTTGCCTATGTGTAAGTTTTCACTTCTCTGGTGTAAATGCACGTTGAGTGCAGTTGCTGCGTTGGATGGTAAGCACAGGTTTAGGTATACAAGAAACTGCCAAACTCTTTTCCAGAATATCTGTAGCCATTTTACATCCCCACCAGCTGTGTTTACAGTGTTGTTGTTTTTTTTTAAATGTCCCAAGAGATTTTCACCTATCTTTTCTTCTAGAAGTTTTATGATTTTTAGCTTTTATGTTTAGGTCATCGATCCATTTATTTAATATTTTGTTGCTTGAAATAAGAAGGTCTTGATGCAGAATGTATTGGTGTTCAGTCCAAGATATCAAAACTAAGAACTTGCCCCAGCCAAGCCAATTATAGGGAGTCTGCCTTCCTTTGCAGAAGGAAACATTATAAACTACTTATTTCTCTCCCGATCTGCTCTTCCCTTCCAGCTTACTAATCATGGTTTTAGAAGTTGCCAGAAGGTTCTGGGCAAGAGAAGACAGAAAGGAGGAAAAAGTGGATAAGAAAGTTCTAGTGCTCCATAATGCTATCTGAGCCTGGCCAATGTTTAAAGCTTACTGTTTCCTCATGGGGTCCTTTGGGGAATACTTCACAAATGTCTCATCTCTAAGGAGCTCTCATCTGTGGTTTCCTTGCGGTTAGCGGGTATATGTCTATCCCAGGTGTTCACTAGCAACTCCTTTCACAATTTCTATGAAAGAATCCTTGTTCTTCTGCTCTCTTTACCCTTCTAGTCCTCCTATTCACAGGAAATATCCACACATCTTTTGCCCTGACAAACCTCTAGGAGCGTTGGCTAATCTAAAAGCATCAACCATCCTAGGTACTGCCACCAAGATCTAGTCATTTCTCATCATCTAGATTTTCCAGATGGAATCAAACTTCACCCTGTATGCATCATCTAGCCATTTCCCTGGTGGAAGGCAGGGGGATGAGCCTCACAGCTTTCTCCAAAAGTTCTCTCTCACAAAATCCTTTCCCTTCTTCATACTCTGACCACTTCTCTTTTTTTAAAGATTTTATTTATTTTAGAGAGAGAGAGAGAGAGCGCACACACTGCGGGGAGGGGCAAAGGGAGATGGAAAGGAGACTCGCCTTTGAGCAGGGAGCCCAACGAGGGGCTCAATCATGACCTGAGCTGAAGGCAGATGCTTAACTGACTGAGCCACCCAGGTGCCCCTTTGACCTTTTTTTTACCCCTTTTTATAGTCTTGTTCTAAGAGGTTCAAGGTCATAGAACTGACTCTGGAACATTTCCTTTGTAAGCTCTACAATTTGTCTGGTACTTGACTTCAGTATATAAATCTGTTTTCTCTTAATGTCTCAATTGAAACTGCGATTTTACTATCATCAGATGTGTATATAATACCTTTATAAATCTGTGGTCTTTAGCAAAACACACAGAGTGCAACATGGCCCTGTCTATACCTAACTCTCAGCATTGTCTCCTACAAGATTGTCATAGGAGTTCTGTATTTCTTTGCTTTTGATCTTGCTGCCCTCTCTATCCCAGATACCACTTCCTATTCCTACCACCTGTCCTTTGTCATAATTTATAACATTCTAATTCATATTCGTGCAACAATACCCAAATCAGGAATCATATGCCTTTGGACTTCTTTGCCTTGTTCTTCCCATCCATCATCCTAAAGCAAGCACCTACCCCATGTACCCACTAATGGCCAAACTTACAAGACTCTTATAGGCCTTACTACTTCCTACTGAATTTATCTTTTCATGTTTCTGCTCACTGCAGCAGATCGGAAGCTTGTCAAGCTTGTCAAGAGTACAATCAGCTTTTGTATCCTCATCCTCTTGCACAATCCCTGTCCTATCAAGGAACTTAATGTTTGTTGGCCTGAAACAGAAGACTGCAAACGAATTCTAGATAATAAAGGAGAAGAATATTTTTCAATATGGTATACTTGCATAGAATGACAGTTTCTCAGAAATTATTGGATTTCAGATTATTAATTAATCAATACAGTCTGGCTGTAGATTATAGTTTCTCTTACCAGTGTTTACTGCTGTAGGCCAATTAAGGGTCCCCTAGTTTCATGAACTAAAATCCAATCCAGTTGTGTCATGAGAGCATTTAATCATTCATTAAATGCTTTATCTTAATAGAAAAAGTTGTTCATGTACATTTATTCCATCTATCTTCATATTCTCTCAATAAAAAATATTTTGAAGGATAACTATCTTGATCTCAACCAAATGAATACTTTATATAAAATAAACTCATGCATGTCATATCACTGTGAAAAAGTCCCATGTTTGCAATGTTAGCCCCATTTTTATGGTGCTGTAGTTTATGAGATGTTTGTGAAATCATACATTATAACATTTGGTTCTCACAGTAACTGTGTGAAGTGTAGGAAGAGAAATCATTATCCACATTTTACAAAGGAGGTAACTAAGGTTCAGAAAGAATAAATTATTTGTCCTACATCACATATAGCTAGTGAGTGGTTTGAGGTGACAAAATATATACTTTTGGCTCCAAGCTGAGTGCCTTTTCCATTATACTCTCTGTTGCATGTGTTGATATGGATCCTGACTTGCTGAGGAAATGATTGAGAAGGAAAGGAAAAATGGAAGGTAAAAATCACACATATGGGCATACATGCAAACGTACTCAAAATAGCAACTCTTAACAAGAGTAGACTAGAATGCAGTGATAATGAATGTGTCAATTTGTGGTCATTATGTTTCCATAATTTGCTGAAATAAAAAGCTAACTCCGTTTTGTACTCCTTTTGTCTCTCCTCCCCCTAATAAATCCAAATGTATTTGGTGAAAAAATAAAAGCACTTAAAGAAAATACAGTAGCTGGATTTCTTATGATCTTGGAACGGAAGAATTCTTTCTACGCATAAACTGGGGGAAGTAATTATGAATATGACATGAAAAGTACTAATTAACATGCAAAGAACATTTACATATCAGTTAAGTTCAGCAATTAGAAAAAAGGTTTAAGAACATGAAATAGCAGCTTGTAACTCACAGAAAAGGTAACTGAGATTGCCAATGAACATATTAAAATGTCACAAACCCATGAAGAAATGCATAAGAAAGCAATAATGAAATACAATTTTTCACCAATTATCCTGGCAAAAGTTTTTCAAGTTCAGCCATATCCAGTTTTGGTGATAGCATATGTAGAAACACGCATTATTGGTAGGAGTTTAAATTGATGCCATATTTCTTTTTACGATGCCATATTTTATGTAGGATAATTTTTCAATATCAAAATTTTAAATATATGATCTCTTTGATCTAGCAGTTTCACATCTAAACCATAAATCATGCACATGGCATTAAGATATGTATACTAAGATACTTTTTGAAACTGGGTGGTGATTACAGAAGAGAAAAGAAAGAAAAGAAAAAGGAAGAAAAGGGAAGGGAAAGGAAAAAAGAAAAGAAAAAAGACTGAGATGGTCCTCAGGGACTGGTTAAACCACTATAGGCCCATATAAGGGAATTCTATAGGGTTATTAAGAAGAGGCGAGTCATATCTATCTGTTCCAATATGAACAGAAGTCCAAAATACACTCTTAAGGAAAAAAAGTATGGTAGAAATCCGTGTGTGCGTGTGTGTGTGTGTGTGCAATGTATATGTATATATTTGGTTGTCTACGTATAAAAGGAGGGGTCACAAGCATTGTTAATAGTATTTTCTCCAGGAGATTGAGGAAGGTACCTGTATTTATATTCTTCACCTTCTATCCTTCTAGGCTCTTGGAATTTATTACCCATGAGTGTTTATTTCTTCATTGTTTAAGGGGAAGAAAGGGATTCATTGGGGGGGGGGACCTTCAAGCCCATTTCCACCTCATGTCTCCCTCTAGCTATTTCCCACCTCTTCACTGTCAGACTCTATGAGTTAGTCTCCAGTTTCTCACATCCCATTCATTATCTCTGCCCACTGCAGTCTTATCTTTGTCCTCATTGCTTCACTGAAATTACTCTTACCGAAGTCTTAATATCTCTCAGTCCACATATCCAGCGGCTACTAAATATTTTAATATACTGATCTGTAGTAATGGACAGTCCATGCTTCTTGAGGGCTCCCTTCCCTGGGCTTTTATGCTCCAGTCTTTTAATTTTCCTTCAGTCTTTTAAATTCTTCAGTCTCTTTTGTCAGCTCTATAGATTTAGATATTAGCATTCCTTGGGTTATTTTCTTAAGACCTTTTCTTGACCTGCATGTTGTCTTGCAGTAGTCATAGAGTCTTAGTCTAGTCAGGCTGCTGTAACAGAACACCATAGACTACTAGGTAGCTTATAATAAAAAGAAATTTATTTCTCATAGTTCCAGAGGCAGAGAAGTTCAAGAACAAATCTCAGGCAGATTCCGTGTCTGGTCTGGACCTTCTTTCTGATTCAAAAGTTCCATCTTTTCACTGTGTTCTCACATGGGAGAATGAGCAGTGGATCTCTCCTGGGTGTGTTTTATAAGGGTACAAATCTTATTCATGAGGGCTCCACTCTCATTATGTAATCACTCCCCATAGGCCACACCTCCAAATACCATCACCTTAGAGTTTAACATTTCAACATAAATTTGTGGGGGGGGGACACAAACATTCAGTCTACAGCAAATATCTACTCAGAGAAACCTTGAACTTATCTTGTACATAACTTGATTTCATTTCCACCCTCACTTCAACACGTGTTGCCTTTCATTCCCCATCTCTGTAAAGAATATCACCATCTTTCTGGGACGCCTGGGTGGCTCAGTTGGTTAAGCGGCTGCCTTAGGCTCAGGTCATGGTCCCAGCATCCTGGGATCGAGTCCCACATCGGGCTCCTTGCTCGGCAGGGAGTCTGCCTCTGCCTGCCACTCTGTCTTCCTGTAAAGAGGGAGAGAAAGAGAGAAAGAGGGAGAGGCAGGCAGAGGGAGAAGCAGGCTCCCTGCTGAGCAAGGAGCCTGCTTAGGAGCCTGATGCGGGACTCTATCCCAGGATCCTAGGATCATGAACTGAGCCTAAGACAGACGCTTAACCGGCTGTTAAGACCAAGACCTATTTACCTTCTAATTATCTCTCAAATCCACCCACTTCTTTCCACTTCTGCTAATCTATTGTTCATTATCTTGATTCACATTACTGCCATAATCTGTGAACTTAATCTCTAAGAGTTCCATTTCTTGTCTGCCCTCTCTTTTTGCCCCTCTTTTCTCCTCACCTTAGCCAAAGTACTCTTACTGAGGTACACTTCTATTCAGGTCGTTCCCCCTCAACCAACCAAAACCTTTCCATGTCCATCCACTGGTTTGTTTTTTTTTTGGTTTTGTTGTTGTTGTTGTTGTTTTCAAGTTGAAACACCCACATTACTACAAGTCCCATCATGGTGTTTCTTAAGCCTCAGTGTTCCCCACCCCTCTTCTCTCAGCCCCTGTACTCACCCACACTGCACCAGAGCCACAATGCTGAATTCTCTTCAGTTCCTTAAACACATCAGACTTGAATACTTTCACTACAGGCCTTCTCAACAGGCTAGCAGTTCCCTCTAGAACTACACCTCCAGGTCTGCATGGAGCTAAGTTGAGGTCACAAGTTCACATTATTTTTTCCTCCAAGAAAGTTTCTCTGAATCCCCAGTTAAGATCCAAGGCCCTTGGTAAATGCTCATAGAGCCTCTTTTGCATCCTTTTTCATAGACCCTATCACAATTGTTGGATGGATAGATAAGTCATACATATATATTCAACCGAAGGAGAAAGTAATGGGAAAGCAAATAGTCATGAGCTTAAGAATGAGTAAGAAGTAAATGTCATTGAATTCCACCAGTTTTTCCTCATTTATACTCCTCTCACCCATACTTATAGCAGTAATGAGACCAAAAGTCTAACCTAATTTGGAGAAAGAGTAAAGTTGTTAGTCTTTTCAATCACTCTTTAACTAGTAAGTATGTTAGTTGAGTTGTTTGTGAGTATGGTTTGGTTTAGTTGGTTTTGCTTGTTTGTTTCAAATTTTATTTAAAGTACGACTAGTTAACGTAGTCAAATATTAGTTTCAGGTGTAGAATTTAGTATTGGCTCGCTCATCACAGCAAGTTGCCCTCCTTAATGCCCATCACCTGTTTCACCCATCCCCCTCCACACATGTCCTCTCCAGCAACCCTCAGTTTGTTCTCTGTAATTAAGAGTCTGTTTTATGGTTTGCCTCCCTCTTTTTTTGCCCCCACACATTAATCTGTTTCATTTCTTAAATTCCATATATGAGTGAAATCCTATGGTATTTGTCTTTCTCTGACTTATTTCACTTAGCATAATGCTCTCCAGCTCTGTCCACGTTGTTGCAAATGGCAAGATTCTTTCTATGGCTAAGTAATATCCTATTGTGATTATACACCACAACTTCTTTATCCATTTATCAGTTGATGGACATTTGGGCTCTTTCCATATTTTGGCTATTGTGGATAATGCTGCTATAAATGGGGGTACATGTATCCCTTCAAATCAGTATTTTTGTGTCCTTTGGGCAAATACCTAATAGTGCTATTGCTGGATCATAGAGTAGCTCCATTTTTAACTTTTTGAGACACCTCCATACTGTTTTCCAGAGTGGCTGTACCAGTTAGCATTCCTACTAACAGTGTAAGAAGGTTCCCTTTTCTTTACATCGTTTTATGGGGTTTTAAAAATTCAGTATAGTTGTGTTTAATTCAGTAGGCAGTAGTAGATCTTATTCCATTTGCAACTTAAGGACAAAAAGCAATAGGTATATTACAGTATGGCACAGTTTCTATAAAGGGAGTGTTCCTAGTGTCTGTCATATTGGAGGTTAGTTGAGTTTTCTGCCCTCCTAAACATGTTTTAATATTTATAATCTTGTTTTTCTTTTTTTGTTTTGTCTTCCTTCATTGCATATATACCTGTATGTGTACCAAATATGTATGTGTATGTACCAAAATAGGTTGAATGTCATTTTTGTCTATGATGATATATTTCCTTACCATGAGTTTGTTCATTTTAAGTGACAACTCAGGCTGACAAATATCCTTTTTACCATTAGCAGTTGGGCTCATTAGACCATAGCAGTTGAGCTCATTAGACCATCCTGTCTAGAGGCTGAGAGTAGGAAGAGGGAAGATCAGCAATATATGTCATGTTTCCATAAATAGCTTTCTGTGTGAGTAGTTGTGTGGTATATTTTTTAAAGCTAAGATAAAAATCAGTGAGTAATTTAAGCGGTAGGGACTGGCTTTAATAAACTGCAGCAAATAAACCAATGCAGCTAGGATCCTCAGGGAGGACATTCTTCTGAGCCCACAAGTAGAATTCTGGTGAATGAGTTCTAATTTATTTTTTGTTGTAGTTGTTGTTTAATCCAAGGAAGGAAACCTTTAAAATTATAGCACAGGGAAAGATCTCCTTTTTCAAAAGATGTACCAGGATGATAAACAATAAAATGTAAGGTGCAAGTAAAGCCACATTTTTCCCAAAGTGAGATCTCAGATGCAAGTTTTTAAAACTTATTGGACCCTATGCATATTTATTGGTAGAGTATTAGGATTCCGAACCTTGTTAGTTACTACCTGGGAAATTCTCAAACAAGGTATAGTGCCTTAGGAATACATACTAGTGAATATGAACATACGTTTCTGCACCCACCTTACGGCTGAGCTGTTTCTTCAAGAATTCAGTGAAGCAATCTGGAATCATAACTGCCAAGCCAAGCAGAAATTCACCTGCGCTGGAGTGCAGGATTTTGTGTGGCAATAAGCATTTTTAATTAAAAGTTTCCTGGATGATTTGGGACTGAATCTGTAAACACATGGCAGATTGAGCTAGCACATCCAAGCACCACTGGCACTTTGGGGGAAATATGGCTTTTAAAAAAATTGAATGGTGAAGCTGAGAAAAATCCAGCTGTGTTTTACTTAACATCACACTAATCAGAGTTCTTTGGCTCCTTTTTTTTTTTTTTTTTTTTCTATCAGTGTATCCAGTGGTGTGTATATTGGCTACCCATCCCCCAACCCTTCACTTTTGTCTTCTAAGACTGATTAAGATAGGGATGTGGGTTAAAGCAATGAAATACTTATTCACTGTAGTGAGTAATTGAAGGCTTCTCTTGTAGTTTATCTCTTAAATAGGTCAGAAGCAGCAGGTAATCTTCATCACCAAAGCAATTACATTTTTAACCCTTACCCATCACCTTGCTGGGGGCCTTGGAGTTTACGTAGTAATCAAGGTTGTTTGCTGACCTTAAAACAAAAATGTAAAGAATACGGTGTTCATTAATTGAAAGTAAAATTTCTTCTGGAAAGCAGTTTCCCAGTTAAACCAAGAAATAATTATATTGGAGCCCTGAATGATTCTTACTTAGTGTTTGGGATAATGGGGATTGGAGGCAGACGTGCAGGAGTTGGGAAGAGAACTCTGGCTAGTAGTCAAGAGAGTCACATGGTCCACTTTCAAGGCTAGGTTCCTTGATGAAGGCCATCGTTAGACTGGACTGGGAAAAATGGCCTTGAACTCCAATTATTCTCTCAGTAAATCCACCTTCTATTTTACATTATAGAAGTAAGCTGTTGTGCCATACAGGGTTCTTAAAACTCTCTAGTTAGCAGAGCTAAGAAAAATCAATTCCCGTGAAGGTACAGGAGGAGATAAACATGATTTAGAGGGGATGTGAGTTACTAATGCTATTACATAGAACTATTTGCCTGATAATACCTCCCCACCACCACCTCAAGCCATTCCCAGGCTGCTTGATCTTCCTGTTTACTGTAATCCTGCTTCTCTGGGAATTACTTCTGTCTTCCCAGAGACATTTTTCCCAATACAGGAAGGGCTTGCTTATTTATTCAGTAGTAATGTTGAACATACTAGTGACTTCGGTGTTCAGTTAATGGGTGTGAGGGTGTAAGTGTGTGTACACACACATACCTACATGCTTGAACAATAGGAGATTCTGAACTACAAATTAATCATTGCAATTTCAATAACTAGGAGAAGCTTTGAATTCTAATTCCAGATGTCTTGGTTGTAATATCTGTTGATGGCTGCGTTTGGAAGTTAGACATAAGCATCGAAATGAAATTTGTTCAGCATTGGAAAAACAGTAAATAAGGATTTTATCCAACTTTCTCTTTTAAAAAAATGTGTAATCTAGATAAGTTAATATAAAATAATACCTGGGAACAATAAACTAGGGTAAATACTGCAAAGGAAATAGAACAGATGTGAGAGAAAGATTGTTCTCACAAGTAGGATATAGGTAGCAAATGCCTTCTAGTGGAGGTCAGGGAATGGAGGGGCCAGCCAAAGCTCAGGTTTGTCCCTACTTTAAGAGATTCTCTTCCACCCGCAGAGTTGCCTGTTTTTTCCCAACGGCCTCTGACTTTGAGAAACTGTTACTAAAAATGAGTAGAGACGTTGCCATTCCTTCCTTCCTGTCTTAACATGGTCAGGATCACGAGCGCGCTCCCGAGTCCTGCAAACCGAAGCTTCTCCCTGCAGCCTGCCAGCCCTGCTCTCCTTCTAGGCGGGGCACCATGGCAACAGGCCCAGCCCAGAGCCCTGCACCTTGTTTGCGTTACCTGAGGGGCTGGCCGGATGCAGCCTGAGGAAGAGAGGGAGGAATATTACCTATTCTGCAGCCTCTTTGGAAGGTGACTTCATGTTCCCTTTTTGGGTTTCTGTTCAACTTCTGTTGGAGACTTGAAATTACACCTGGAAAACGTTTACCCAAAGGTGTTCTCAGTCCCCGAAAGGCAGCAGGGGAAGTCTGTTCTGTTGGCTCTTGGCTTCTAAGCAGAGGGTTGCTTTCTGAGGTAGTGCACAGAGTGCCTCCCGACGCGGGACATGCGGCTCCGCTATGGTTTGGGGCTGCGCCGCCACGTGGCTGTACCGTTGCTTCATGTAGGTAGGCGTTTATTTTGTTGAAAATCAAATTGATTTCTGTTTGAGGATATTTGCCTTGAGAAATTTCCAAATAAAAGCAAGCCCTCAGCCACACCTTCTTCGATTTCAAATAGGCCTCCGTCTTTCCTACCGGGAGGCTCACTCCCCAAGCATGAGCGGCTTTTCCCTTCCAGACAACTCCTGGGAAAAATGGGCTGAAATGACTGTTTGATACGTGTTTGTAAAACCATTACAGTATCCTCTTAACTCCACTGGTTCCCTATGAAACACACTGGGAAAGGTTAGATGGTAATTATGTGGAAGTAAAAATGTTTTGTAGCCTTTAGTTATTTATATGGCGGGGCTGTGTTTGCAGTTTATAACATGTCATTGTCTTACTCGAGAGAGCAGGAGGAAAGAAATGTCACCTTGTTATATTCTTATGTACAGAGCATTCAGTGGCATTTGTTCCTTTCATACATGCTTTGTATTATCCATGGGAAATAGACATAGTGGCTTTTTGACCTTAGAAACGCTGCTGAGTGTCAGAACACATGTTTTTCAGTGTAAACATAAAATGGTAGTTGTTTTTCATGTGTGTGGAAAGAGGGATGGATGCAAATTTTTACTGCTCGAGATATTTCTTCCTATCTGGAGCTTGATGAAATAATGTGAGAATGGAAACAAAAGGGAAAGAGCAGGCTTTAGTGCGAGCTTCCTCTAACTCATTGCTTTATAATTTAACCGAAAGCCACTCGGATATTAATGTTAATGTAGTCATTTCAAGGAAATAAATGAAGCTCTTTATTCAGTGTGTTTTACAAAAATGAATGTCTTTACACAAGACATTTCTTTTTATCCATACTACTGGGTACTTCTACTCAAAACACATATATTTAACTCTGGGTGTTTTAGTCAATAAATTCTATAATTATTGAGTAAAACCACTTGGTTATCCAGTTCTGGATCCAAGAATATTTTACTTTATATCGCTTGACTTCATTAGTATTTCCCAAGCTTGAAGGGCAGCGAGGGACTAGCTCCTGTCATGACCGGAGTCATTCCCAACATTCTTTTTTAAACAACTGAGAAACAGAATCAGTCAGGGTGCCTGAATGGTGTTGACAAAGATTTGTTCTACTAGATGAGAGTTTGAACATTTCTTTTGAGAGTGGGAGGTTTCTTCAAGGCATTTTATTCTTTATTCATGTTTATACAGTAAAGCATGGATATGACCAAATGCTTGCCAGGAAAGAATTCCACATTGAGATGGAAATCAGATCTTTTGAAAGGCAGGGTCTTGTGCTGAAAAGTTTGGCTTTGACTATGTGTGTGAATGTGTTTATTCTGCCAAAACAGAAAGAAACAGAATGAGGGTTCACCCACTACTATTTCATCAAGGAGAGAAGAGGTTCAAGCTATGACAATAAAAAAAGAAAGAAAGAAAACAACTTTTGATAATACCTTTCCCTGAAAAAAGAATATGTAAGCTACCTTGAATAGTATGTATTTCTTCATCTTCAAGATAGGAATGAGGATAAAAACAATGTTTGTAGTGGAGTTTTTTGAACTCCCTTGAGACTGGTAAAGTATGTTTTTATATTGTGCTGAAAAAATAAAGTGTGTGTATGTGTACACACACAAATATATATGTGGTTTATGTGTGCCATGTGAATATGGCTACTGTGATATCATAGATTAACTATTAATTTGCCCCTTATTTACGTTTCCCTTAGGAATTTATACATTTGTTGTTAACCTCCAGTGCGTTAGTCCTTCATTTTCTTGTTGGCCAAGGAGTTACACTGTCTAAAATATCTTTTTCTACTTTTAGGGCTCGAGGTCTGCCTAAACTAAAAGAGTCACGTTCCCATGAGTCCTTGCTGAGCCCTTGCAGTGCGGTGGAATGTCTGGATCTAGGCAGAGGAGAGCCTGTGTCAGTGAAGCCACTCCATAGTAGCATCCTTGGGCAAGACTTCTGCTTTGAGGTAAAAAGCATAGAAAGAAGGAACAAAGGTTAACCAAACAGATTTTTCTATCCAGTAATGTTATGGTTTCTTTACTGTGGGTGGTATCAATGATTTGATCATCTTAAGTGACTTTCACTTGCTAAAAATTGCCTACTTTTAGGAAGAAAGTTGGAAATCTATTAATCTAATTATATTGGTCGTTACAGTTATTGATAGTTTTTCATTCCTTTTGGCCTAGTCTGCTTTCAAAATAATGGGTTCTTATTATATTCTCGGCAGAGGTCACAAGTCTAACAATAATTTACTAAGTTAGTATTTTCATTTTTTAGGTTTTTTTCCCTTTTTAAATTTTTTATTCTTCATTTATTTTTTCTTAGCTTCAGTAATTTTTTAGTTTTGATAAAAATACCACCCACTGTGGATCTTTCTCCTGAAGACCTAAGCCCCCAATTTTAATGATTCTTTGAGAAGATTGACCAAAACCATAATTTTTCTAACTACAACCTCTGCGGTTCAAGATCTGAGACCTTGTCTTATTTATTTTTATAATCCCCTGCACACAGCCCAGTCCCTGGCACATTGCAGGTGCCTGATTTCTTGAATGAATAAATTGCTCTTCACCAATAAATTATGACCATCACTTTTTCTAAGGTAATTTCTCCCTCTAAAACTAATTGTACACAATTGACCATTTGTAATTTAAAGTTTAAAACTACATATATAGGGGTGCCTGGGTATCTCTGTGGGTTAAAGCCTCTGCCTTCGGCTCAGGTCATGATCCCAGGATCCTGGGATCGAGCCCCGCGTCGGGCTCTCTGCTCAGCAGGGAGCCTACTTCCCTTCCTCTCTCTCTTCCTGCCTCTCTGCCTACTTGTGATCTCTGTCTGTCAAATAAATAAATAAAAATCTTTAATTAAAAAAAACTACATATATAAACATATCCCTATATGTATTATATTACATATATGTATGTATGTATGTATAATTGTTCAGATTAAGATTTGATTAATTAGCGTGAACTTACTAAGTGACTAATATGAATGCTGTGATAGATGGTGTAGAAGTTGAAGGGTATTTGATTCTTGTTCTTATGGATCTACCCTATCCAACAGAAATATAATACTAACCAAATATGAAATCTAAAATCTAAAATTTTATTAAATCCAAGTATCATTTTAACATGTAACTAATATAAAATTATCAATGGGATTTTTTATATCCTTTTTGTTTTTTAAACTAAGTATTCAAAATGTGTACGTGATGTGTATGTTATATTTACAATACATCTCGTTTTGGACTAGCTGCATTTCAGGGGTTCACTTAGCCACATGTGGCTAGTAGCTACCATATTGAACAGCATGCATAATCTGATCTCATTCACTAGGTTGTAACTGTGGATTGAATTAATATGTGAGCACATTCAAACTATGTGGACAGGCCATTTATTGATGTTCTTGTTTTACCAAAGTCATGTGAATTTTCCCCTATTTGTGGACCTCAGTTCAACAGGCTGCATACCAGGCCCGGTGTTAGGTTCTAAGTATATAGAGAGCATATTCATTTTTAAAGGACAGTGATAATAGTGATCGATAACTGGAAATGAACAAGCTGGTTGCCTAGTGGAGGAGAAATTAATGCCAAAGACATTAATTCAGTACTGCTAACTCTTCTCACTTTCATAGAATACCCTTTCTGTAATATTATAGTGAAGGCACTTCCAAGAAATTTGATAAGCTATTGTAGAGACTCTCTTGCATTTTCAGTTATATCGAGCATATTTGTTTGCCAGTATTTGAAGATGTGGCCTAGAAGGTTTTTAATTTTGATCTTTCTGAACTGAAGGCCAGTTTTAGGTTCTGACCTGAATTCTCAGTGGCTTTTGTTCTCCTACCTAGAAATGAGTGTGAATGCTTCCTCCATGAGAGAAAAAAAGCAGACATAGATGTAGAATAGAGACATTGTAGAACCAACAAGTATCATTTCGGTTTTATACGTTATGATTTGGGTTCATAGCATATTCATAACTCATAATGATAGAAAGATAGAATGACAAAGACAGAGCCCCCAAATCCTGTTTCCTTTTCCTTATCTCTAATCTTTATGTTGAAGGTTACATATTTAAGTGGAAGTAAATGCTTCAGCTGTAACTCCGCTTCAGAGAGAGATAAGTGGATGGAAAACCTTCGTAGGACAGTTCAGCCAAATAAGGTAATAGTGGCTTTGAGTGTCTAAAAAATGTGTACCTCTGTAAGTAATAAGTTGATAGAAGGTAAATGCAGCAATCACACCTTAACTTTTATTTACATGTTATACCATTTTACACTCAAAATAATCTTATTGCAGATATTATTGTGATTTTACCTGTGTGGGTAAGAAGACTCACAAGTTACATGACGAGCCCAGGTGAGAAGCTGGTGCATGACAGAAGTGAGACTAGAACACTAGTTTCTTAACTACTTATCTCTTCTTTTATTTGCAGAAACTGGGCCAGTTGCCACTAGGCTGGCTTTTTAGAACTTACATTACAGGATATTTTTTTAACCCAAGTAAATTGACTGTATGAGGCTAAGATTCTGATATCTTCTTATTTAGAGCTTGCTATTTTCCTGAACAAAGAGAAAGCAATCCCTTTCATTATTTAATGAGTATCCTTAATAAAGTGCATGGTCAATGTCACCTACTTTAAAAGGAAAATGTTGTTTTTCTGGGACTTCAACTTTCCAACTCAACTTTGTTGCTTTTTTATAGGACAATTGCAGACGAGCTGAAAATGTTCTTCGTTTGTGGATCATTGAAGCCAAGGACCTTGCCCCTAAAAAGAAATATTTCTGTGAACTGTGCCTTGATGATACCCTCTTTGCTCGTACAACCAGCAAGACCAAAGCAGATAATATTTTCTGGGGTGAACATTTTGAATTCTACAGCCTTCCACCTCTTCATAGCATCACAGTTCACATTTATAAAGATGTGGAAAAAAAGAAAAAAAAAGACAAGAATAATTATGTAGGGCTAGTCAACATTCCCACTGCCAGTGTGACTGGTCGCCAATTTGTAGAAAAGTGGTACCCAGTGAGTACCCCTACACCCAACAAAGGAAAGACAGGAGGACCTTCTATTCGAATTAAATCACGTTTCCAAACTATCACCATTCTGCCTATGGAGCAATACAAAGAATTTGCAGAATTTGTCACCAGCAACTACACCATGCTGTGTTCTGTCCTTGAACCAGTAATCAGTGTGAGAAATAAAGAGGAGTTGGCCTGTGCCTTAGTGCACATTCTTCAAAGTACTGGCAGAGCCAAGGTAAGTGAAAAAAGGAGGGTTGCATTACCCAACATCTCTTCCCTTTTATGAAGAAGTGTATATACTGTGTTTCATGCAGAGATCTAAATTGGAGAAGAACGCTTTGCTAGTGATTAAAAAAAAAATTAGGAAGGAAGCCTATTAGTAGTAGTAGTATATCCAGGGATTGGGGATTATAAAACAAAGAAGTAACATGGAGAAACCAGCAGATATTTATTTTAAAGTCCATTTGCATGAAACATAGATATCAGGGCTAGCTCTTTATTTTCTGACCAAAGAAATGGTACAATTGGTATGCTAATCCCACAGTGTGTTCAAGATTATCTTTAATTCCAGAGTGTGCTGTATGATGGTTATACTCCTCACTATATTTTAAGTTAAGATTATCTGATGACTCCATTCCCTAGTCACAGAAGGAGGCATTCCAGAAGCATGGTAGGCATCAACAAGAGTCTTCATGTAAAGGGTATTGATTAGTAGCTGTTTCATGATAGTCTTAACCTCATTTCATCCTGGATAGAAGTAAAAATTCAGGAAGATGGAAAAAAGAGAAATATGCTAATTATATGAAGAAAACCAACCAGCTGATAGTCTTTGATCAGCCTAAACTATGATAATTACCATCTCTATGAGGTGTATTCGCTAGGCTGAGTCTTCATTGTAGTCAATGAAATGGCTCATGGTAAAATCGTATTTTAGATCTAGAGTTCACAGCTAGAATAATTTATTTAGAACCAAATAATAAAAGTAAGTGCTTTTAAGATTTCTTGATACAAATCATAATAATATATCAGTATACTCAATATATAGTCCCTTATCTAACTGCCTTCCTATGATTATCGTTTTTGTAGTTGAATGTTTTGATGATAATTTTGCGTTTTCTAGTGTTACAAATGCATATGAGTTTGGGGTGAGGTGCCATTGAAATTTGAATTTCATCTTTGAATATGTATGATATGGTCATTCTGCTCTTCCATTGCTTAAGGTTCAAGATATATATGTGTATATATATATATATATATATATATATATATAGGTATATATATATACATCTATGATACATATATACCTATATATATAGGTATATATAGATATATGTGTGTGTGTGTATATTATATATCCATCCATCCATATCCTATATATATATACATATATATATAGGATATTTTTAAACAACTTTATTGGGTACAGTTTATATACAATACACCCATCTTAAGTGGAAAGTGCAATGAATTTTGACATATCATGCACCCACGAAAACCACACAGTCAAGAGACAAAATGTTATCATCACCCCCATAAGTTTCCTCCTGTTCCTTAGTGCATGAGTTGTAGTAGTGATTCCTACATTTGTAACTCTTACTTTGTTGAGCTGCCCCAGAGTAAATCCCATTAATGTTCAAAATGCTTAATTTTAAAGTAAAAGTAAATCAGCATATTTCCTTTGTTTTTGGTTTTGGAGACTGAAATATATAACACTCCAAATATGATGTTACTACATTTAAACTAAATAACAATAAACATTGAATTTTACATCAAGTTAATCTTTAAGACTATTGAGGAATGAACAAGCTATTCCTTAAGGGCTTTATTTCTCCTTATGCCTTTTTTCTGGGTGAATGTATATATAGATGGATGGGGATAGATAGATGAATAGATAGACAGACAGATAATCAGCCTAGAAGATGAGTTCAAGTGTTAAGTTTAAGAAATTCCGTGTTGACAGCATGGACCAGTTTATAACTCTGATATATTGAGCACCTTATATGTACCAGAAACTAATAGTGAAGATCTAGAAATGACTAAAAATAGACACTCTCTTTGGCCTCATGGGGTTTATGGTCTTCTGAGGAAAACAGATAATAATCAAGTTCTTACAGAAACAAATGTGTGACTACAGTGAGAAATGCAGAGAAAAAAAAACATGAGATTGTGAAAGTGGGGAATAGGAGACCTGACTGATGCTGGTTCAGAGAAGGCTTCACTAAGGAAATGAGGTACAAACTAGGATCAAAGGATTTGAGGAATTAACTCTATAGACATGTCTATGTCTAACTAACTAACTAACTAACTAACATGTCTATGGAGTTGAGGAATTACCTCCATAGACATGTCTCCATGTCTAACTAATAAACAGCATCCTATGTCTATTAGGAGGGGCTTGGTGGCGTCTGAGGGCCTTAAAGAGAAGCCCCTTGTGGCTGGAATGGAGTGCAGAGAGAATGGTATACAAGGATGCTGGGAAGGTGGACGAAAGCCAGAAAATATAGGAACTTGTGGGCCGCATACAGAAGTATGGTCTTTATCAGAAGTATGATGGAAAAACCTTTGGCGGAATTTTAAACTTAGGGCTGGTGATACCTCAGCTTTTATTCTGATTGACTTTTTTCTTTCAAATGAATCACGCAGCTGTAGTCTTAAAGCAGCATTCTCAGGATGTCTGATATTTCATCAGTTTCTTGTAGCACGTATTATTTATTCATTTGCTTTGTGCCTAATTGAACATTTTCCACCAGGATTTTCTCACCGACTTAGTGATGTCCGAGGTGGATCGCTGTGGAGAGCATGACGTCTTGATCTTCAGAGAGAACACCATTGCCACCAAATCTATTGAGGAGTACCTCAAGTTGGTGGGACAGCAGTATCTTCACGATGCACTGGGTATGAAGAAGAAGAACATTGTTTTCTTTGCTTTTCAGTTTTGTTATTTCACCCTCATAGGACAAACAAATTGAACTCAAATTCAGCATTTTGCTTAGTTCTAGCTGACTAGAGTGTTAAAGTTTGAGTTCCAGCTATAAGTCTCTGTAGTAGTACTCCCAAGTGGTACTGCTTTATTACACGTTGATTTATTCCAGTATGTACAGAAAGAGAAAGCTCATCAGCATATGCAGCTACCCCCGGGGCCCTCAAGTCCCTGACACTAAAATACACAATATAAGTGGATATCACAACTAGATCTGAGGGTACCTGTTTCCCCCAAAGTATTGATGATTTACGTTATCATATAAATATATTACCGAAATCTTGAAAGTGTTAACATTTGTTATCCAGCATCAAAAGTTAAAAAACTTTTGCCAGTTCCCTTAACTCCCAATTTCTGCCTTTAAGATTGCTAGAATTTTTATTTTTTTTTTAATTTTTAAGATTTTATTTGTTTATTTGACAGAGATCACAAGTAGGCAGAGAGGCAGGCAGAGAGAGAGAGGGAAGCAGGCTCCCTGCTGAGCAGAGAGCCTGATGCGGGACTTGATCCCAGAACCCTGAGATCATGACCTGAGCTGAAGGCAGAGGCTTTAACCCACTGAGCCACCCAGGCGCCCTAAGATTGCTAGAATTTTTAATATTTTGCCCAATCAGTAGTTCTTGCTGACTAGGCCACTAACCTGGAATTCCAGATCTGGTCATGAAATTCAGGCATTAAAACCACTAGAGTAATGCACTGTGCTGGGTGACATACATCATGACATTGAGTTTCTTGAAGAACATAGTCATTTCTTTTATCTTCATATCCCTAGTACTTCCCACAGAATGTAGAGCAGCACCTTCATACATAAACATATGAGTCACATGTGAGTATTTTAAATTTCCGGGTGGTCACAGTATAAAAAGGGTAAAGAGAAACAGGTAAAATTAATTTTAATAACATTATACTTAACCCAATATATCCACATATTATTTAGCCGGTTATCAGTATAAAAATTATTAGTGAGGCACATTACTTTTTTTCATACAAACTCTTTAAAATTTGGTGTGTATTTCATATCTGTTGTATATTCCAGTTTGCACTAGCCCCATTTCAAGTGCTCAGTAGTCACATGTGATGGTCAAGAGTAGACAGTAAGTTATGTTGAATGAATGGACAGATTTTTGCTCTCAAGGAGTTTATAAAATACGGAGATAAGGTAAGAGTATCCCTATAAAGAGAGAGAGGGAGTCCTGTGCTTTTCCAAAGAATTAATTCTAGCTGATGGAATTTCCCATGTAAGATATATAAACAGTGTGTGTGTAGCTTGAAGAATTAGAAGGGTTATATATAAACAGATATTGGACAAGGGAAGTAGTAGAAATTAGCATAGGGAAAGAACCACAGGGACAAAAAGGCATAAAGGTATGAGAGAACCAGACATGTATGAAATAAAATTGATTAGCTGAAAAATGAAATAGACAAGTCAACAACAACAAAAAAGATTAGAAAAACAATGAGAACCAATTTGTTGAGAGCCTTGAATGCCAGGCTGAAGAGTTCAGATTTTACAGTAATCACTCTTGAGCCACTGCAAGTCCTGAGCAGAGTATTTTCAATAGAATTAGTTTAACAAAATGATTAACATGTGTTGGTGAAGAAAGCGACTGAAAACAGAGACCAGTTAAGAAGCCATTGTAAGAAGGAAGGCCAGAAATCAGGAGCCTCTGAATGATGGGATCACCAAGAATAAGAGGAAAGGGGGGTCTGAGAAATATTAAAGAAGTTGAGCTGACGGGACATGGCAACTTGTCAATTTGTGAGAATGGGCCAGAGCAGGCGGTGGAGACCAGATACTACAATGAATGTTGGGCCTTGAGTTACTGGAAGGATGATGAGAGTCTTGACAAAAATAAAGAACATAAAAGTAGTAGGCTTGAGAGATGGGAAGTGAATATTTCCACTTTGTGGGTATTCAGTTTGAAGTTCTAATAGGAAATCCCAGAGGTTCTAGGTGAGAAATTCTAAGACATCTGTCTAGCTGTCTCTTGGAAATTTTGGACCGAGTTACCTATGTGGAAGGATAAGTGAAGCTACAGATCTTCCAGTCCACCTAGGTTTATGATACAGATGGAAGAAAGAGGGGGAACAGGAAGTGATCACAAAGAGAAAGCACACATGCACACATGGAAATAAGAAAACCAAGAAAATAGTCCTAGACACCAAAAGACACAAAAACATCGATAAAGTCAGAGATTGAGGAAGGCAGAGATTAAAAAGAAAAAAATGACTATTGCATTTGGCAACTTAAAGATCACTAGTGGTGGCTGGGACTAGGAGGACAGGAACCAGGTTGTATGGGGTAAAATGTGAATGACTGCTAAAGAAATAGGCCCACTGTGTTTACAGGAAGTGGACTCACTGTAGTAGTGATTAATTCCTACTCTGCAGAAGTAAATTTTTTCTCTTCTTTCTTCCTAGCTTTATATTCTTTTCTCTAAGTCATGTGCTTTAGTTTAAGATCTAATGGGAATTTGTAAGAGTAGTGAAAAGTGGATTTTCACTGATTATTGGGAAAGTTACAGAGAGGTTCATAGTCTCACCTGAAGAGCTTATTACAGTCAGATAAAGTATATCTCATGGCTTGCTTTAATGATTTGTAGTACCTTATAAAAGGCAATGATGAAATCTCAAACCGTAGTCTCCATTCTGTGGACGTAGGGGTAAATATGTGTTTCCTAACTACCTACTTCTTAAAAATCAAAATCTATATTCTGCTATTCAGTGTACTAATACACAGGATTTCCAAATAATTTCCAAAGTGAAAAGTGGATACAAGTGCTATGATATGACAGAGAATAATTAAATAGCTGATGGGCTAAAATGAGACATGAAAATTCAGTGACCATGAGAAGAAACTCAACCCCACATAGATCTCTATTATCATATTTATAACCCAAGAGCAGGGACCAGGGTAGTGAAAATGGCTGCTGCTTCCAAAAGCATAAACAAAATTAAGTGGTAAGATGCTTCAGGACAGAGATTCTACTGTCTTCTTGCCATTTAACTTCCCACATTTCTCGTTAGCCTTAATATCCTAGATGTTCAATGGCTGACTTTTCTCCCATATTTTACTTTTCTGACAGAACTTTCTTTGGAAAACAACTAACAGAGTGTGCCTTGGAGCCAGTGTAAATTCAGACTCATTTTATATGGTTTGAGATAGTAATGTGATTTTTCAAATAGTAAACCCTGAAGAACTGCACAATTTTCAGTTACCTGAGAAAAATTCAATTATTTTCATATGAAACTGTACTTACTGGGCAGGAGCCTCTAATACTACAATTGAGAAAGGTTTTATAATAATTATTCTATAAAGAGGCTTCACAGTGAAGTCTCAGTAAACCAAAAAATTAATAAGGACAGCTGAACACTCAGTATAATTAAAGTTTAGTTATATTTCATACACTTTGGGCAAAAAAATAGATACTGTTTCCAGGCTGCCTGAAGAATTCCAGAAAAAATTAAGTTCAAAGTTGCCATTTTGGGCATCTGGGTGGCTCAGTCAGTTAAGTATCTGCTTTCGGCTCAGGTCATGATCCCAGGGTCCAAGGATCGAGCCCCACATTGGGCTCCCTGCTCAAGGAGAGCCTGCTTTTCCCTCCCTCTGTCTGCTGCTCTGGCTACTTGTGCTATCTCTCTGTCAATTCAATAAATAAAATCTTAAAAAAAAGAAAAGAACTAGGCTGAACCTTGAGAGATATAAGCAGATTTGAAGGGATCGTTGCAAAATCCACTCCTCTGTCATAAAGACCTCTAAAAACCTAAGAATACATACAATCATCTTTGATAAATATTGAGCATCTGCAGTGCTTTGGGAGCTATTTGATAGGCTGGAAATTCAAGCATGAATTGAAACTGACCTCTGACCCCCAAGGGTATTTATCCCAGAGACGTGAACATGGGATAGATGTGTGAACAGATAATCCCCCACAGTGTGAGACATGGAACACTAGAACATACATAAGGTATAGTGAATAGTGGAGGATGAACAGGGAAGGTAAGGATTTGTTCTTTTAGGGAATCTGGGCATCTCTCTCTAGAGGAGGAAGTATATGAACTGCTTCTAAACTAAATTTCTTTGGACAAACATTATATGAAGAAATGTTCTGCTACAATTTTGTGCTCTGATGAAGGTCTGTCCCCTTCACAAGAGGTAAGTCTAGAGACCGTTACTCAAATCTATGTTTGGAACCAGCTTTAGCACTAAACACTTAGGTTGGCTGTTCAATCAAGCTCGGGTTCTTTTTTCTTCTAAAATATCAACGTTATTCACCCTGGTAGAAGGGCCTTATAACAAATAATGAGTTCCTGTTAATAAAATATATTCGTGGTTTTAGAGAATAGATTTAAAGTCGTATCATTGTTTAAAGTAGTATCATATATTTATAAATACCATGATGGTGATGTTACTGACTGCAGTTTTTCCACTTCCAGGATGAGGAAATTAAACATGGCACATGGGAGGCTAACCCTTGGGTTCTAAAGCGATAACAATCCTTTGTGCCCTCCACGTGAGGTCTCGGAAAGAAATTCCCATTCTATGTTAAGGACAGAAATCCAAAATCCTTTTATTCTGTTCAGCAGGACACTCTTCATAGTTGTACTACTTGTCATCTTCTCTCTTCAAACAGGGGAGTTCATCAAAGCTTTGTACGAGTCCGATGAGAACTGTGAAGTGGATCCCAGCAAGTGCTCCTCGAGCGAACTGATAGACCATCAGAGCAACCTGAAGATGTGCTGTGAGCTGGCTTTCTGCAAGATCATCAACTCCTACTGGTGAGCAGGTGTCCTCGTGTTAGCCCCTGCTCGTGGAGCTCAGTGCCCTCCATGCAGAAGTCATCACAGTGCTAACGGTAGCCTTTCCCAGCCAAAGGAAGGGCTTGGGGGAAGATGGAAGGTTTCCCTGATGGAGTCCCCTCTCTAAAATCCAAATCCCCACTGTAAGCAGCAGTACCTGCATAAATATAGTATTTCCCCAGAATATTAGCACCACATCCTCGAATACCAAAAGTATTTGAGTGGCTTTCTGAAATGTTTACTAGTGTTAAACAGTTGTGTTAATGATCTTTGCATTGCTCCAGCCCCAGCGATTGATGAGATTTTGGAAGAGTTTTGCTGAACACTCTTTAGAGAGATTATGGTACGCTCTGTTAAACCAGATGGTTTAGTCAGGAGCCTCATGTCATTTTCCCACTTTGCAAAACTAAATTTACACTAATCCCTGAGTTTTGTAGCTTTGGGTTTCCAGGCTCCATCTGGACTTTGGTCAATTTTCCACCAACTGTAAGCTATGAATCAGGCAGAATTTTCTCTCTACTAAGCTCTCATCTTAGCCTGGCTCTAGAGCAGAGGCGTGCTGGGCCAGAATGGGATCACTTGTGTTTTCTTGCATTATGCTACTTTCATATTTAGAGGTTTGATCTTTTTCCTTCCCCAGTGTTTTCCCTCGTGAGTTGAAAGAAGTGTTTGCATCATGGCAGCAGCAGTGCCTGACCCGAGGCAAGCAGGACATCAGTGAGCGGCTCATCAGTGCCTCATTGTTTCTCCGTTTCCTGTGCCCCGCCATCATGTCCCCCAGTCTCTTCAACCTTATGCAGGAGTATCCTGATGACCGCACATCTCGAACCCTGACTCTGATCGCCAAGGTCATTCAGAACCTGGCTAACTTTGCCAAGTAGGTGTAACTTCCAGAAGCACTTTTTAAAAAACATTGTTTTCAAAAATACGTGACACCTATAATTTGAACTGGAGTGGGGAGCCTCATTACTCATAGTACAAGATTTTCATTGTGGTGGTATTAAAAAATAAGGAAAAAAGAAGGAAACAGCTTAATTATTCATTTTAAAGGAGTGGTTAAATAGCCCATGGTACGTACATTCCGTAGAATATATCCAGTAATATGGTAAATGATGAAGATATAATTGTACTCAATGAAAAGTGCTATTAACTTCAGCAGATATGAAAAAGGATACTAGAAAATATATATGCTGCTATTCCAGAAATATGTTAATACAAAAACCTAAGTATAAAAACCATCTGACAAACTCAGTGTTTACATTATCTAAGACAGTTGACCTGGGCCCTTCAGAAAAGTCAATGTCATGAAAAATTGAAAAGGTGGAGAGGGACTGTTCTATATTTAAAAACACTGGATGCTTGAATCTTGATTGGATCTGAATTAGAAAAAAAAATCTATAAAAGTCATTTTGGGGACAATTAAATGTGGATTATATATAAGATGATTTATGGATAATGATTTTTTAAAGTTTTAGTGTGATAATGGCATTGGTTTATGTAAGAGATATTGCTTGTTTCTGGAGAAATGGGTACTAATGTATTGAGAGTTTATGTCTGCAACTTAGTTTAAAATGGTTCAGCCAAAAAAAAAAAAAAAGTGTGTGTAGAGAGAGAAAGTGAAAGCAAACTTGGCACAATGTTAACAGTTGGTTAATATAGACAAATGCATATGGTTGTTTGTTATATAGTCTTTCAGCTTTTCTGTAGATTTAAAATTTTTTGAAAGGAAGTTAGGAAACCATTGGGGAGGAAATGCACTCAAATTATAAACAGCGGATATGTTTGGGTGACAGAGTGTCCACTCACACCTTTTTCTTGCCGCTTTTCATAGTTTCTAAAAAGACAAGATTCTGTATTTGCAGTGTATTGAAGAAAAAATTAGAACTTCGGTGAGACAGATTGTTTTCTAGTATAAATAGTGACTTTTTAGTATAAATAGTGACTTCCGGAAGTGCTCTATTTGAACTTTCTGTACCCTATTTAAGAGCCAACACAGAAATAGACCTATTTACCCATATTTGTGTTAATTTTGATAAAAATTATTTCTAGTTTATTTTAGAAGAAGTTTTCTGGGATTAAGCAAGGCCCTGAAAATACCTAGACTTTAGATAGACA
This sequence comes from Mellivora capensis, assembly GCA_004024625.1. NCBI lineage: Eukaryota > Metazoa > Chordata > Mammalia > Carnivora > Mustelidae > Mellivora > Mellivora capensis. Next base: position 92,375 of record PISX010000325.1, read on the forward strand.
AAGAAGAGAAGTTCTTCTGTAGCGAAAATAAATAGCATGAGCAAAGTCTTGGAGAAGTGGTATATATTTGGGACACTCTGAAGAAGCTAGCAATATTGAAGGTTTATACTAATGAGCATTTGGTAGGCAAATGAAGGTTATTTACAGAGAGCTTTAAATAACAGAAAAAAAAAAAAAAAAGATTTAGCTTTAGCCAAAGGAGAATAGAAAGCTATGCAAAGTGTTTGAATTTTACATCAGTATTAAGAAAGTATATTTTAGCATTTAGCACTTAAAGATTATAAATTAGTCACTTACCTCCCCAACATAAAGATAAAAAACTGGGCACATGATGAGATGAGCTCTGGGTGTTATGTGCAACTGATGAATCATTGAACACTACATCTGAAACTAATGAGAGGTACTCTATGTTGGCTAATTGAACTTAAATTTTAAAAATTGAATTAAAAAAATAATTTAAAGTTCAGTGTAAAGTCAACTCAGACATCTCAAACATGTCCTTTCCCATTTTCTCTCCCTCTACCTCAGATTTGGTAACAAAGAAGAATACATGGCATTCATGAATGATTTTTTAGAACATGAATGGGGTGGAATGAAGCGCTTTCTTTTGGAGATCTCTAATCCAGAAACCATCTCAAACACCCCAGGCTTTGATGGTTACATTGATCTGGGCCGAGAGCTTTCAGTTTTGCATTCCTTACTGTGGGAAGTAGTTTCCCAACTTGATAAGGTAAAGTAGATTGGAAGCATAATGGGAGCTGGGAGTTAGAGAACTTTAACGTACCTAAATTCTGAAGGGTATCTACAGAGTGACAGCATTCATGCTTTCTGGTAGTTGAAAGCAACCTTTTTGTGCTCGAAGTCTGGGAATAAGTAGTTACCAATTCTGAGTAAATAATGTGTCCTACAAACCAGGAAATTCTAGAAGGCCATGAAATTATTAGCATATATTTTAAGTAATTATTTGAATTAATCGAGTGTATATTTCTATAAATAAATAATGTATAGAACATTATATATAACATGTCTAAAAACTGGCCTAGAAACCAACATCAAACATTGCTAAATGCATATTTATTCATGTATAGCAGGATGAGATGATGAAACCTCATATAATATCTAACAAAAGTGTGGACTTAGAAAAATACTGAGATTATCGTGTTTAATTTGTTTCACTCATGAGACTTTTTATTATGCAGGTTAGAGGGTTCGATATAACTATTAGTACTACTGGGTTACATGGGATCTGAAAATTCTGATGTTTTCTTTCTCTACAGATATGAATTTAAAAAAGAGAAAATACTATTAATCATTTATTTTCTGAGTACATAAGAATTTTATTATATATTATATTAATAACTAAATATATACCATGCCAATCATTTTCTTCCTTCTGGAATTAAAAAAAAAAGAGTTTGTAATGGAAAGTAGTCTTAGACTCGAGCTAGGTTTATCACAATAATTATTTATTGATGTTTTTGTTTGCTACAGGTACTTCATAAATAGGTGTGGTGGTATGTTAGAATAACTTCAGAAGACAAAGTTATTTTTTTGTGATAAGAATGTATTTGTTTTCCTCCATTTTCCTATTATCCTTAACAATGTTGTTAAATGTTGCTGATTTGGTTACTCCCCCCAATAAAGTAGGGGGAGTAACCAAAAAAAAAAATGGGGGGAGTAAGACCTATTAGTAAAAAACAATTTCCTGAGGCAATGTAAATGATAGGGTATTCTACCATTTGTAAATAATAAACTGTTTTGTATTCTTGAGGACCCCTTCTTCACTTGTAGAAATGCTAGCTAGCCTTTGAGTTGCAGCTGTGCTGAGGGCAAATTCCTTGAATATGAATCATGGCTCAAGAAAGTTGAGCAAGTAAAGGCTAGGCTTTGAGTGGCGTTTAGCAGCGACTCTACCCATCTGAGCAGAGTCAAAGAGTCTCAGTTGTGGAGAAGACACAGGAGACCCAGAGGCAGCCGTGTAAAGCTACGGGAGAGTTGAGGAGTCTCATAGACTCCATGAGAATAAGAATTCCCTAAAGAAAAAAATGATTGAGATGGATCAAGCCAATACTAAAAAGCGACTCTTTGTCGAATAACCCCATCAGTGGGATGCAGATATAGTAATCTCGTGAAATAGGCCTGGCTGATGTAGGGTCACGGCCTTTTTGTAACAGGCTTTGCTATGTCAACATGCCTTCTCCTTTTTAATCTGTATTTGGTCCTGGGAAGTAGGAGTAAATCTTAGACACATCCCATAGAGAGAGTTTACCTGATTTTGCTGTTTAAAAAAATATTGTCTTGCGGCTGCAAACCCAGTTGACAATAGGTCTGAGTTCCCAAAAGTAAATGGGATAGTGGATGGCAGTATCAGCTGTGTGCCCTGCAGTGCTGCGAACCCCTGAATGCAACACCTTCTTGTATGTTGGCATGCATTTCTTTTCTCACACGATGCCGTTTCCTTGGAAGTTTCATCACACTAGCCAATCCTCTGGTCTTGAAGTCCTTTGGTCAGAAGGTGTTTGGTTCTTCCCCTACCCACCCCCCACCTTGACCTACTAGCCTCCCAAAGATTTAGTTTGCTTTGCATGCCTATTTTAGTTGGAATGGCAATAGTTTGGTTGTTTTGAGCATGTCTTTTAATTTTTATTTGCATAACCCTAATTTCTTTTTCCTTTCTTTCCTCGATGTCTGCTGCACCTTGTTTCGCCTCCTCCATTCATCTCGACGCCATGGTTCTTCTGCTCCATAACAATGCATTATGAACCTGCCACTCCCATATGCAAACACCTTCCCTTCCCTCCAACCTACACCCCTCCATCAATGGGCATCGCTGTCCCAAAAACAATCCTTGGTGGATGTCGCAATGCTTATTATCCAATTAGGGTGAAAATTCCTTCCTACAGGCGACCGTGGCAAAATTGGGACCTCTCCCTCGAGTTCTTGCTGATATTACCAAGTCTCTGACTAATCCTACGCCAATACAACAGCAACTGAGACGCTTCACTGAGCATAACTCCAGTCCGAATGTCAGTGGAAGCCTCTCCTCTGGGCTGCAGAAAATATTTGAAGACCCCACTGACAGGTATGAGACTTGAAACTGTTGTCTCAGAGAGAGATAATGCTTCAAGATTTGGCAGAAATCTGTTTAACTTACTTGTTGAATTTACAACCTTAAAGTCATGATCAGTTGGAAAGAATCATCTGACCTGAGATAAATCCAGTTGTTTTTCATAATAATACACAAGATTTAGGATACTTATTTTCTAGAATGATATCGTAGAATTATAATGTAGTCAACAAACATTAAAAAAAAAAAACCCTAGGTCCAGCTTAATGGAAGATTACGGGCTCTATGAGATTTTTATTTTCATATATTATAGCACTCAAAAATCTAGAGAACCTCTGTTAACATCATTTTGACTGTGTCAGCTGGATAGGTAGATACAATGTTGATGCTTAGACTGACTCTCTTTTCTGGACTGGGGAGACTTGGGCCTTTAGCAGGGACCCTTTTGATTGTACCCACAGCGCTGCTCCCTCCTCTTGAAGGTTTAGACAGAACCAATTAACTCTGAATTAGAATAGCTCGAGAGGGTGTAAACCCTGAGTAGGAAATGACTGGAATTCTGGTACAAATCGAAAACAATGATGGAGTAGTGTACACAGTGTTATTCCCCACCTTTGGAGAGAAACTACAAATGTTGGACTTTTTTTTTTAAGATTTTATTTATTTATTTGACAGACAGAGATCACCAGCAGGCAGAGAGGCAGGCAGAGAGAGAGGGGGAAGCAGCTTCCTGCTGAGCAGAGAGCCTGATGCGGGGCTCGATCCCAGGACCCTGAGATCATGACCTGAGCTGAAGGCAGCGGCTTAACCCACTGAGTCACCCAGGCACCCCGAAATGTTGGATTTTTTAAGAATTGTAACAATGAAATCTGAGTTTAGAAACCAACATAAGTCTCCACATTGGGCCCGCGAGCCTTCAGAAATGTTCATATGCCTTGGGTTGAGAAATCTTAAAACTGTTTTGAATTTGCCTCAAGAGTAATTAAGGGCCCTCTTTTTCCACAGTGATTTGCATAAACTCAAATCTCCAAGCCAGGACAACACAGATAGTTATTTCAGAGGGAAGACATTATTGCTGGTTCAGCAGGCCTCCTCCCAGAGCATGACTTACTCTGAAAAGGATGAAAAGGAAAGCAGCCTTCCTAACGGCCGGAGCATCTCCCTCATGGACCTTCAGGACCCTCACGCTGCTCAGGTGGAGCACACGTCTGCCATGCTTGACGTGCCTGTGCGCCTGACAGGAAGCCAGCTTTCCATCACGCAGGTGGCCAGTGTCAAACAACTGCGGGAGACCCAGAGCACCCCCCAGAGCGCGCCCCAAGTGAGAAGGCCCCTGCACCCAGCCCTGAACCAGCCAGGCAGCCTCCAGCCCTTGTCCTTCCAGAACCCTGTCTATCACCTCAACAACCCAATTCCAGCAATGCCAAAGGCCTCTGTGGATTCCAGTTTGGAGAATCTAAGCACTGCCAGTTCCAGAAGCCAAAGTAACAGCGAGGATTTCAAACTCAGCGGGCCCAGCAATAGCAGCATGGAAGATTTCACCAAACGCAGCACCCAGAGCGAGGACTTCTCCAGGCGGCACACTGTGCCGGACAGGCACGTCCCTCTTGCTCTGCCGCGGCAGAACAGCACTGGGCAGGCCCACATCCGGAAGATGGACCAGGCTGGGTTAGGTGCCCGAGCCAAAGCCCCGCCATCCCTGCCGCACAGCGCTTCCTTACGGAGCACGGGGAGCATGTCGGTGACGTCTGCGGCGCTGGTGGCCGAACCTGTGCAGAACGGGAGCCGGTCCCGGCAGCAGTCCTCCTCCTCCCGGGAGAGCCCCGTTCCCAAAGTGAGAGCCATCCAGAGACAGCAGACGCAGCAGGTAGGGGCGAGGGCTGGAGGGGTCTGGCTTCCACCGGTCCAGCTGTCTCTCTGGTTCTTTGTATATAAGTCATTAGGAAATCTGATTTCCACTGAAAAATATTTTCTGCAACTTTGAAATGAAAAGAGGAAATGAAAAGTCTGGGAGGCTTCTGGCGAGGTGAGGCAGCAGAACGTGGCCTGACTCATTCCCGTCAGGAGACTAACGACCACGCAGAGGGCTTTTCCTTCTCTGCAGGCAGCTGAGCTGCTACCTGGGTTTGCACTGAGAACAGATCAGTGGTGAATGAGTAATTAGAACACATGCACTACAAAACCTGGAGGCCAGATCAACTAGAGTATATTTGGGGAATCCGGACATAATCCTCCTTAATTTTTTTCCCCTTAAGTTTCCAGAACAAACTTCTGCTTTCTGAGCCAAGCAGTTAGTGTAACGGCTCTCTACTCCATCCACCTCCCTCTGGACATGACAAGTCTCATGTGCCTTTTCCTGGAAATGGCTAGAAAAATAAACAACTGAACACCTACAAAGGCAGGGTAAAGGAGAGGGATAACAAGATAGAAACACAGCTGATTGACATATATGCTAACCATTTACACATCCTTTCTATTTGCATGGGTAAGCCCAGCTAGTGTCACACCCAGTCTTAAGATTTCCAGGCTTTTCTTCTTGATACATAAAAAATTTTCCCAAGAATTTGATTATTCATGGCTTCCCTACTTATTACATTCTGAGGCACCAATATGTATTTTGCTTTTGGAAACAAATTAATAACCTGAATTAAAATTAATTAATAAAATTAATAATAACAAATTAATAACATGTATATGTGTATGTATACATTTAATATCTTTCATCTAAAAAAGACTTTTCTCCTTTGTATTTGCTGACATTTTTTTTGAAACCTAATCATACTTTATAAGTACTAGGAAGCTTTGTGATTGAAAGAGTTCTAGGACATATCCTTTTGTCAGCAAAACCACTGGTCAGAGGAGACTGCAATAAAACCCCAGTGTATCTTTTTAATATATTTGGTTTTTTACAGGTAGGCATTTACTGATTTGGCTGTTTCTGCCTCCATTCTGCTCTGATCAGAGGCCTTGCCCCTAGTTTGATAGTTAATGTTTTAAAAAAAATTAGCGCACTGACAGAATCCTGGGGTGCAGAAGTAGAGGGAGAGACGAAAAGCATGACTAACTTAAGCTGATTTCCGAAGCCGACTTCCTGGGCAGAATCTCCCAGTCAGTCATTCTTTCTGGAGAAATTTCTGGAGAAATCCCTTCAGTCTTAAATTTCTTATTTTGATTTTGTTTATATTTCCCCAATTCACTCAATTTCTTTTTAAGATTTTATTAATTTATTTTAGAGAGAGCAAGCATGACCTGGGGGAGGGACAGAGGGAAAGGGAGAATTTTTTTTTTTTTTAAGATTTATTTATTTATTTGACAGATAGAGATCACAGTAGGCAGAGAGATAGTCAGAGAGAGAGAGGAGGAAGCAGGCTCCCCACTGAGCAGAGAGCCCAATGTGGGGCTCGATCCCAGGACCCTGAGATCATGACCTGAGCTGAAGGCAGAGGCTTTAACCCACTGAGCCATCCAGGCGCCCGGGAAAGGGAGAATTCTTGAGCAGACTCCCTGCTGAGCCCAGAGTGCAACACAGGGCTCAGTCCAAGGACCCTGAGACCATGACCTGAGCCAAAACCAAGAGCTGGCCACTTAACCCATTGAGCCACTCAGGCACTCCCCCAATTCATTTGATTTAATGAACATTTTCATTTAAAGAAAAGGAAAAAAGATTATCTACGATGAAAATGCTTATGCAGAGTGCCTGGGTGGCTCAGTTGGTTAAGCGACTGCCTTCAGCTCAGGTCATGATCCCAGAGTCCCAGGATCGAGTCCCCGCATTGGGCTCCCAGCTCCGTGGGGAGTCTGCTTCTCCCCCCTCTCATGCTCTCTCTTACTCTCTTTCTCAAATAAATAAAATCTTTAATTTAAAAAAAAAAAAAGAAAGAAAATGCTTAGGCATATCTGTATCTTTCATATGTATGTCATGTCATATAAGCTTAATTTGTCAGAAGGCAGTCATTTATATCATATGATCATTTCCACATGTTTATGCTAGCTTCTAGTTGAGATCATCTATTTTCAGAGAAAGTGTTTAATGAGAGGAGAAAAGAAGGATAAGTAATTTTAGAGATGGAGTACGACATGGAGACAGCCATCCACGGGGTGTGGTGGTCGGGAGTGGCAGGTGGCTAAGTTGGCATGGGGTCCCTGAGGATAAGGTTAAGGAATAGAGAAGAATATCAGATTGCCAGAGAGGGACAGGACAGCAGAAAGGGCCCTCCAACCTGCTTTTCAAAAGCTGACTCAGGCCCCGCCCTGGACAGAAAAGAGGAATGCTAACCCATTCCTCTGTATCATGCAGTCCTCAGTTCCCAGGGCCCGTGACTCAGACTCATGGTTTATAAATATTACAAATTACATAGCCTTCTGTGTGACCATCTGGAACTGATTGTCATTTATAATATTTAGGTGTAGGAAAATGTAGCACCCATCACACAAGCAGTCAGTACATGTTTCTGTGGGTGAATAGAAGGCCGTCTGGATAGACTAGAGGCAAGAAATGCACAGTCTCCAAACAACCAATTTAAAAATGTTTTGTGCTGCAAGCCATCGATGAATTGGGGTATTTCGGTATTACACTGGCATGAAGTGAGGCACAGACATGGTGAGATGGCCTAGCACAGCTTGAAATATTCATCTTTGTTTATACCTTTGCTGCTAGTGCCACCTCATATCAGTTCCAGCATAAATCACTGTATTTTTATTGCTCAAGTTTCTGGTTTTTCTACATTGGCTTTTTTCTATGCAGATGGTTTATTCTTTCAAACTTATGTTGTTATTTTTTATTCCTTATCTTCTGGTTTCTTGCTTTTCTCACTCCCATGAAGCCTCTGAATTTCTATATAATCAGCACATTTTTGGCAAATTCCTTTACATATTGTAATTGCAAATTGTGTTGGGGAATTCGTCTCTCCCCAAAACTAGAGGTTTTCTTTGTGGGGATTGTTCTGTAGGCGTCTGTAATTATTGGTGGCTTTGTCCCATGCAAATTCCATCTGTATCTTAGCACAAAGGAGTGCCCATTGTTGGCGGCATTACTGGCTTCAGTCTTCATATACGTACTGAGTAGGAAGGAAATAAAATCCTAGTTGAAACAATCTACAGAGAAGAGAAGTTTGGGGGGGGTTGTTGTTGTTTTCAGGAAACTGCCTTCGAATTTTTTTACCCTTTTCAGCCTTTATTTGGATTTTTCCCCCTCGTTTTCCTCTCCATTTTGTTTTTCATGCATCACGTACGATCTGTGTACAATAGACTGTATTTACAGTGTATGTGTTCAGATACAGAGTGTTATGTAACCTTAAAAATTCAAATTTGAGGAGGCTTTTAAAATAAAAAATTCAAATTTGACAGTCCTGTTAGAAGGATGCAGCCCTCACGTGGGTATGGGTGGAGCCCTCTCCTAACCAGCCTCTTCAGGAACCCTCAGAGTTGACTTCCTTAGCCAGCAGAGAAGGGCTCTTCATTATGAGAACTGGACTGTTTCAGACTTCGGAGAAGCTGCAACCAACAAGCCTTATGTACATCTAGGAAATACTAGCAAGGAAGGGGAACTGGCCTGTTCTCCATTGTCCTCAGCATAGCCAGGCTATGACTGATGACAGGGTCGAGGAAGCTGCTGTCTCAGCCCTTTTGCCCTAAAGCATTAGTATTTTTTCCAGAAAAACCCATACAGCTTTATCTCAAAGCAAAAATATCCCTCGTAGGAATTCCTACTGCTTTTCCTTCTGTCTTTTTTATCCTTCCTTTTCTTTAATGATCCACTATTGAAAGCCAATGGGTATAAATACTCTCTCTAAGACTATAGCTAAGCAAAATGGGATTTGAAGCACTTGTTGCCCCAGGGGTACAGGTCTGTTTGCTATCTTCTCCAGCTTGTAAGGAGGTGGAACAATCATTAAAGAAAAGCCTTTGATATACTTCCAAAGGATTAGAGGAAAAACACATAGTATCTTTCTCTTAGTAATATATTATACTTTAGTAATAAATTCTAAAGAGAACCAGAGTATTAATAAGTGAATAATATTTTATTGAGCATCTATTGGGCAATTACATTGCTACCATTCAAAAATAAACTGTATAGTATGGTGCCATGCATCAAGGATTGATGATCTAAATGGGAAATAAGACCGGCACATACAAAACCAATTTTTTTAAAAAATGGAAGAGGCAGTATATAGTTTTCTAAATAAAGAAACAACAACAACAAAAAACTCACCTCTATTTTTTATTTGTTCAGTATTACTTTTCTGTTCTTTATGATGTTGTAAAGGTTTTACCATGAATACCAGGAATAGTTAATATTTTTTCAGCAGTTATTGGCCACCTACGATATGCCATGCAGAGTGCTTGGTTAAATTAGGAAGTGATGGAAAATCAGATTCAACCAATAAAACAGGAATAGACCCAAATGCCCAATTCCATCACACAATCTCTTAAAATTCATTGGATGTTGTTAGCCCTTCTGAAGATAGGGTAGCTACCACCATCACCAGTGGAATGAACCAATTCTTGTTTTCACAGCTTCTCACTTAACAGTCAAAGCCTAGATTGTGCTAAGGAGTCGTCATTGCTGTTTTAATATGCTTTTAGGGGCTGAGATCTCTCCTCAGTGTGTTCTTAGTAATATCTTTAGTGTGCAGTGTATATTTAGGCACTCAGTAAATAGCTACCCCCTGACAAATCCCCGGGAAAGAAAGTCCATTCACACAGCATCTTGTTAACTGCATAAAGCAAAAAGCTATTGAATTAGCTGCCTTGAAGTAATAAATTCCAAACAGTAAAGTCGTTATTAGTTTTAGTACCTGCTTTATCTCAAACCGCTACTGAATAATACAAAATCCTGGTTTCGCAGAAAAGCAGCTTTTCTGTGCCCAGGTGCTAAGATGATAAGATTATAAAATTTAAAAAGGGGTTGTCTCCTTTAAATATTGGCTTTCTATTAATTTTTTAAAACTCAGAACCACATCCTTTTGTCTTTCAGGTGTACATATATCAAATAAGAACCTAAAACTCTCATAGAACTATTTTTCTCTGCCAATGCTGAATCAATTTATTGTGGTCTGCTTTTAGAATCTAGTAGGGGGAGAAGTGTGTGTGTGTGGTGGGGGGGAGGGTGTAAAGTATCCTGGCGTTTATAAAATGCTTTTACATGCTGACTCATTTGTTTCTCATACTAACTTCTGATGTGGATAATTATTACCTTCCTTTATAGATGATACTCTATCCTATAGACCAGTGTTTCTAAAGTTTGGTACTCAAAATTATATACAAAAATAAATAAATAAATAAATAAATAAGTATATGCAAGATGCTTATTAATTAATCATGTAATTATTTTAACATGTATTAGAAAAAATATAACTATTAATATTAAAATACATTTATAAGTATATAATATATATAACCTCAAACTCGTGATTGTACTGATGTTATTACTTAGCATAAGGACTCAGGTAACAGGAAAAAGTTGTTTTAAAGAGATAATAAATATCAGTGATGATGTGGTTATGACAAAAATAATAAAGCAATACACAAGTGAGTGAAGTATACAGCATACCTAGATACCAGAGTGGAGATGGAGGTAAACTTTTAAGAACTGAAAATCTTGACATTTAAGCCATGTCTACATGATTCTTGACACAGTGGAGAAAGAGGAGGAACTTCTAGAAGTCCATTAACAATTGCTTATATGTGCCTCGGGCATGATGCCACTTTTTATTGATACATATCTGTAATCTGCAAATCAGCCAAACCAGGTTCTGCTTCACACCCTTCTGTGACTTGTGTACGTGTATCTTATAGAGTTTCTCCCAACCGGTATTTTTTATCTGGTCTTTCTAAATTGCAAAGTCATAAAAAAAAAAAAACCCTTCTTTTAAAATAGCTATCTATAGAGAGTTTAACTGGATTCTATTTCAGAATGACATAAAGATAATCTTAAAGTAGATAGCTCTGCATGGGAGAGAAAATTCCCTCCAATTATGAGAATACACAGTGTTGGTCCTCAAAATAGAAATCTACTTTAATTCTAAAAAGGCTAACTCAAGGGCGCCTGGGAGGCTCAGTTAGTGAAGCATCTGCCTTCAGCTCAGGTCATGATCCCAGGGTCCTGGGACCAAGCCCCACATCCCTTGTCCCTCAGGCTCTCTGCTCAGCCGGGAGTCTGCTTCTCCCTCTCCCTCTGCGTGCCTCTCCCCCTGCTTGCACACTCTTGCTTGCGCTCGGGCTCTCTCGCTCTCTGTCTAATAAATAAATAAATATCTTTTTAAATAAATAAATAGGCTGACTCACATACAATGCTGGATTCTCTCCTTCTTTCTCACCCTCCCAGCCTCCCTCATTCTCTCTCTCTCTCTCACAAGCACACCGGAGAAAAATAATTTGTTTTATATCTCTAGCATTACTTGTAGAGAAAGCTTGTTCTTGTTCAAGCTTGTTCTTGTTCTTGCTACTGAAAGCTTGTTCAGTAGCTTAATATAAATTGTAATATCCTAATATAAATTGTAATATCCAATGCCAGTTTTCTAAACATAAATATGGTAACCTGCAAGCTCTTTAGTTTCCAAAGGACTGTCACATACATTATCTTACTCAGTACTACAACTCTCTATGAGATACCGGGATAGGTCATGTCATTTGGGGGGTGATATTCCTAATCAGTAGATTAAGAAAAGAGTATTGAAGAGATTAAGGGACAGTTTAAATGTCAGGCCTTTTTTTTTTTTTTTAAGATTTTATTTATTTGAGAGAGAGCACGAGTGGGGGGAGGAGCAGAGGGAGAAGGGACTCCGCACTGAGCAGAGAGCCCAATGTGGGGCTCTATCCCAGGACCCAGAAATCATGGCCTGAGCTAAAGTGACTGAGCCACCTCAGGCACCCAGGGTTGCTACCTAAGGCCAGAATTTTTATCACTCTATATGTCAGTATTGGAAAAGGACAATTTATCTCTGGCTATCCTAACTGGATGGAAATATCCCTTAAACTAATCCAATATCTATTGTTTTGATCCTGTATTCATCAAGAAACTGTGTGGTCTAAGATGTAGACTTCTGAGTGGTCTTCATCCATCAAGAAGTCAGCACTCTGTAAAAATGAGCAATATCACTTATTTTTCTCTTTGTCTAAATGATTAATGTGAAAATTACGGACTTGTCTTTCTGATGAATAAATGGGTATCTTGTGAGTTTGTTTAGCATTAATCAGTTTGTTGGTTCCCAATCATCCCTGGGTTACACAGCCATTTCCTCAGCTGAGCAGTCAGCCATCAAGTCAGGCCTTTTCTCCTGTTCTTACCATCATTGAAATGTCATTGGTAATTGGACCATTGGACTAATGAACGATTTTAAGGCCTTGGCTTTCTTTTTCTGAAGTAGTGCATAGGCATTTCTCTTCAGAATAGTGTATTCTTGTACAAGGAGATATTCTTATTCCTCACCCCCAGCTCTGTCTTTAATAAAATATTGCTTAGAACTGAGAATATTTATTAGAACACAGTTTTGTCCTCCAAGAATAGCTCCGTTTGCGAAACCAAGCTAGTGAGCTGTTTGGGGAGATGCTAATATGTGTTTCTGATGCAGGTACAGTCACCTGTGGACTCTGCCACAATGTCCCCAGTAGAGAGGACAGCAGCCTGGGTGCTGAACAATGGGCAGTATGAAGAGGATGTGGAAGAGACTGAGCAAAATCAAGATGAATCCAAGCATGCTGAGAAGGTAGAACTAGCCTGCCTTTGTTAGCTTCCTGCCTCCACAGTGATAGGCCACCAGAACGGTTGTCTAGCCAACAGCGTGATCTCTTTCCCTCCCCAGTTTCAACTCCATCTCTTATGTTATCCAGCACATACACATCTGTATATAACAAGACAGTAGTGTCTCTGTGTGAAAATACACAGAAAATGCCTGTCAGGCTGGGGGGGGGGATTAATTTTCTTTTCATGTAGGTTACCTTGAGTTGGAGACATTCTGCTATTCATTTCTATTGAGGGGGGGTATTCAGTGTTTCTATAAACTGGTGGTTAGTCTTACGACCAAGGCCAGAATTATCCTTGGACTAGACTTCCTTTCTAGATCTTGTTTAATGATTTTGTCTTTTTTTTTTTTTTTTTGGCCTTTTTCCCTTCACTGGATAAAGAAATTCTAGCTCTATGTTGACTTTTAAACAGATTTATATATTTCTGTTTTGTTTTAAAGAAAATTTGACATGGAGAAAAAGGATCATCAGAAAAGAGGCTTGACATCATGTATGGCATTCTCTCATTTAATTAACAACCACACAACTGGTCCTGCTTACTTATCAGCATGATCCTAAAATATGCTTACTGATGCGGTCTGCCTTTTTTGATGGTCATAAAAATTGTCGTCTTTGACCTTCTGGATAGAGAATGTAGTTTAGGATCATAATGTTAGGTAAGCAGAAGCTAACTGCCTGATTGTCAATTAAATGGGATATTCTGTGAAAATAGTTTGCATTTTACAAAGCAGATTGCATTTTATAAAACAGATGTATCATGAATTACTCATTAATTAATTATTTTTATATTTAATTATATTTATGTTAATTGTTATGTTATATGTTATATATAACATATAACATATATATGTTATATGTTTTATATATATAAAATAGTATAATATGTTAATATGTTAAATAATATATATATTAAATATATATGATAAATTATATTTACCATGAATTACTCATTAATTATTAATAGACCATATACAAGAAAGCTTATGCTTCTCACCTCACCTAGAAATGTGACATTCCAGTGTACTCACACCCCAGCTACTGCACTGTCAGTACAAGAAAGGACTGGGACTCTAGAAAGCTTTAATGAGGATTTATTCTATAAAGCTTTAGTTTATATATATATTTATATAAAGCTTTAGTGAGAAAACAGACTTACGTGTTCCAGCCAACAGTACCAAATTGAGCCGATGAACCACATCATGAAAAGGGGCCAAGAGGCGGTATTCATGAGCCCTGGAGAATATGTGGGCCTTTTGCTTAGTGCTTGTGACCTGAATATTTTACACTTGTATAGTTGGGGAGAACGCAGCAGTAGCATACTTTGCCATCAGAGTCTATCTAATTGATTTAGTAGCGTAACATTATAGAGGTGTTGCTTGTTCTCTAAAGGGCTGATTCTAGTAGAATGAAGGAATGAGAGTCTGATGAGCCAGGATGTGTCAGAGGTCCTCCAGTACAGGTGATGACACAGAAATCTTTTCCCTGGTAGACTACTGGCTTTGGCTTACTTTAAGTGATTTGACAGGCTTCTGAGTACTTGATCTTTTTTTCCCCCTGCCCACATTTGATACAGATTGGATGTAGTTTGTAGCAACTGGTAGTTAATTTGGAAAGAGATACATAAATATATAGATTGAAAACGCCAAGTTCAGATTAAAAATGTGATTTTAGGGGGAGGGAGGACAGAGCTCCTTTACCATTTATGGTTTCTGGTCATTTTTAAGAATATTAGCGGCACATGGAATGGCAGCTCAGCATCCAACCACCTCAATTTTGAAAACCACCGTAACTCCAGTCCGTCCCCCACCCCCCCACCTCTTTGTTTTCGATGTCTCTCCTCTGCTGTAGTACGAGCAGGAAATTACGAAGCTGAAGGAGCGCCTGCGAGTGTCCAGTCGGCGGCTGGAGGAGTATGAACGCCGCTTGCTGGTGCAGGAGCAGCAGATGCAGAAGCTGCTGCTGGAGTACAAGGCCAGGCTGGAGGACAGCGAGGAGCGCCTGCGCAGGCAGCAGGAGGAGAAGGACAGCCAGATGAAGAGCATCATCAGCAGGTCAGACCGCCCGCCGGTGGGGGGTGTGGGCCAGCTGGGGGCACAGGGAGATCCGACGATGAGCCGGAGAATCCTGAAGTCGCGGCAGCCAAAGCCGCTTCAGTTCTGCATATGCTCTGTGGGACTCCCTGCGGATGTGATGCAGGACCGTATCTCTTAACATTTTCTAAATATGAAACTTCCCAGCCTTCTTTTGAAGACCCAAGTAGTCTTCCATCATAATAATGAGAAAAAATGGAAACATAACGACTCACTTGCAAGGTCTTAGTATTTAACATCCAGGGGTCACTTAGGTCTTTGTGAGTGGAAGGGCAGAGACGTGGAAGGGCAGCATCACAGGATATCTTTAGGGCCAGAAAACTAAGAGACAGCGAGTGCCAAGATGTCCAGAAAGTCTACTGGAGGGCTCAGTTGTTCCAGACACTTAAACAGCACCCACCATGGGCCAGGCACTTTGTTAAGCCCTTTACAAATAGTAATTGGTTTGATCTGTTAATGAAGATGTGTTTAATGCCAACCTCTGAGGCAGGCATCGTTCTCATTTTACAAATAAAGAAACGGCTCCAAATCCATGAAGTCACCTGCCCGAGGTCACTGAGTGGGGCAGCCAGGACTTGATGCCAGGGAGTCAGGCTCCAGAGCCCAGGCTCATAACCACTGTGCTTCCCTCTTGTCAAATGCTACCGAGGGGTCAAGCAAAATGAAGACAGAAAAGGTTTGTTGTTTCAGAAATATGGAGGGAATTAGCAAT
Organism: Mellivora capensis; assembly: GCA_004024625.1. Lineage (NCBI taxonomy): Eukaryota > Metazoa > Chordata > Mammalia > Carnivora > Mustelidae > Mellivora > Mellivora capensis. The sequence continues at coordinate 107,988 of PISX010000325.1, forward strand.
CTTTGAGCTGTTTCGTGGAGTCGAAAGTCCATGGGTTAAGATGCAGGTAGCACCTGAGAGAGAAAGTAGGGCCAACTAAGCGTAGCACACTCTGAGAAACTTAGCTGTGCAAGGAGAGAAGGGACAGCTTGTCACCAGGGAACTTGAGAGTAAGAAGGGGTTGTTTGTTTGTTTGCTTCTGGTTGGTTTGATAGTTTGCAATGAAATAGGCTCTGCTGGGGCAGGGGAAGGATCTGACAGAGGAGTGGGAGGAAATGATTTTGGGGACCCTGTCCCAGAGGAGATGAAAATGCGTGGGATCCGGTCACTGGCTGAGAGGTCAGCCTTGGATGTCTCCTTTCGAGGTGGGAGAGAAGGAAGTAAGCGTGATCACAGACCTCTCATTGGAGAGGAGTGGAAATCTGAACTCTGCTGAGTTTGGGTATGTTGTCAGCTGGCTCTCTTTGACGTTCTCCATGTCTCCTTGCTGCCCCGTTCTAGGCTTATGGCTGTGGAAGAGGAACTGAAGAAGGACCACGCTGAGATGCAAGCAGTTATTGATGCAAAGCAAAAAATTATTGATGCACAGGTGAGCAGGCCTTGAATCTAGTAGGAAGCACTCGATTGTAATGACTGTTAAATTTCCCGACTTCCAGCCCTTTGGAAATGCCAAGGCATGTACTGCAAAAATGGGTCATTGGGAAGTTCTCAGCATTGCCTTTTGAAGATTAAAAGAGTTTCTATCTGACCTGCATTACTTTTCCTTTCTTTGACTGGTGACAAGTCTGTTAACCCAGCAAAGTATTAGCGTGCTTAGGGCAGTTGCTTGACAAATCTTAACCTACTGCATGATGGGGTTTCCTTCTTTGCTCATGGAAAGGAGGGCATTCTCTAAGGGGGTAACTGTGAAAAGCACACCGCATGTGTCTGGCTTGTGACCTCCACTGACCATCGCTTGGCTGTGATGTTCACGGTCTTGTTAGTCACGTCCACTGTGCCATCAGCCTCGAGCCCCACATACGCGTGGAACTGGAGGGGAAAGACGGGGCTGTGGCAGGTCCCTTTCCTTGCAGTTCTTCTGGTGGAGGGTTTGGCAGTGATGCTTGCGACTTGCTTGGCTGCCCTCCTTTGTCGGCGCTGTGCTTAGAGAGCCTCTTAGTTTTGATGGAATCAGAACCTGGGCCTCTGCTCGCTCTAGCTTATACCCACAGCACTAATGGCGCAATGACTGCCAAGAACACCTCACAGGGCCCATCAGTGATGCGAGCCAAATCCAGGAGGCAGGAAACATTGCTGATTTGGTTTCATTTTGTCATTGCTAGATATGGTTGTATCGCTCAGAGTGAAACAACGAAAGGCAGGTGCGGTTTTGATAGTGGCTGCTCTAGCCTCCGAATATATCCCCTTCCTGGAGACAGCCCACCCACATGGGTTTGCATGTGTCACCCTCAAGACCTTATCATATCCCCAAGCTATGGAATAACAATGGGAGCAAGGACTTTATGTTCTACTCTCTTCTCTGCATAGGGGACCATCCATGTCGGAGCCCCCGGGACCATTAAGCATGCACTTAACACCTGCGGTCTGGTTTCCTGACAGGGTTTAATGCGGGGATGGGATTTATCTTTCAAAGGGGTTGGGAGGGAAGCTTAAGGCAGAGCCATGGAAGGAGGCTTCCTGCGTCCCATGTTCCACAGACACCCCCAGCCTGTAGGCCAGTGTGAGCTGTGACGCTCTCATCGGCGTAGCTCCTAGAATACTTGGGACTCTGTAGTTTCTGGATATTTGGACCTCATAAGAATCAGAAGAAAGGTTTGCTGTAATTATCTGACTCGGTCCTTTTTTTAAACCTTTCTGGGTGTCCCCAAGGTGGGTGAGGGAGGGTTGGTGGAGACAAGGCCATCCTGCCATACATACTATAAAAGTTCATCCCAGAGCCTTCAGAGAAACAACCTGGATACAGAAAGGGATTAAGTCAGAAAAACCAATGTTAGTAAGTTTTCACTTATGGATTTTCAGTGTGACAAAATAATTCAGGGAGAGTCCTATTGATAATCACACCAGGAGAGGTTTTGGTTCTGATGAGATAAAACAGACCATTTTCATAATTTCAGCTGGTTGAAAACTATGCCAGTCTTAAGCAGTGGAAGCTTGGGTGTGTCACAGTCGTGGCTCTGTGCACAGAGCATTTCCCTCTTCTGGTTGCCTGTCAGCACATCCTCATGCGCTTCTGACAGTTTCTACCCACTCCTGTCCCCTGTCTTGACATCGGGAGCAAGATGACTGGATGTGAAACAGGATTCAGGCGTGGACATTGAACACAAGAAGGGAGTAGGATCTCTCAGGCCTCAAAAGCTCTGGAAAGTAAGGACTTTCTCTCAGTAAACCAGAAGGGCGTTGTTGTTCAGGGATGGGTGAACTGTGATCCTCAGAGCATTAGTCAGCGTCCATCACTTGTGGTCTGGCTAAACTAGATATTTTGGGTCCATACCTCAAGGCAGTGGTTTTCAAATGCTTTGATTACATGGACTATTTTGGTCAAACCAATAGGACCTTCTGTAGATCACATTCCAACTGCTTGTACTGAGCACCACCAGCAAGGACCACTTGCAGCTCATGGATGAAAGCACACCGAGGTTGGCTAAATATAGTAAATCGTTTGTCCAACACAGGCATTACTGTGCAGTAAGCCCACCACGGATCCCTGAAGAATACTTGGAGAATTCACTGGACCACATTTGAAAAGCAGTGTCCCGCGTATAGCACAGATCATAAACACTGAAACAAATTAAAAAAAATAATAATCTCCAATTCTAGCTGTTGTCTTACTGATACATTAAAGGCTTATTATAGCAAAAGACTTTGAACATCTTTGGGCGACTTTTGTAAGGAATGACCTTCTATATCAGACCCTCTCCTCCGTCGGGATAAATCTTACATCATGAGTGTCTGATGGAGCAGAGCAGCCCTTCGGCATCATTTACTAGAACGCACACATGTTTAGGGTGAAGCCTTCCCAGTGAGGTAGCCCATACTTTTAGGTTCCCACCATCTTCCTTGGTGCCACTGGTAATGGAAAATATTTCTGAAGTGAATACGGCTGCTTTCCTTATATTCGAGCTGAGCCCAGCATTTCCCAAAGCACTAAAGGCCTGGCGCCCAGTGAACTGATTTTCATCTGCATCAGCAGCCCTGCTCCCCTCTGGGCAAGGCTTGTCGATGAGGCCAGCCTGTCCTTCTCCTGGAGTTTATGTGGTGAGGCCTGGCCTAGGCCAGCCGCCTTCTAACTGGCCCTGCCGGGAGGTGAGCATTCCACTGGCCAGGACAGAACCAGCTATCTTGTAGACCACGGGGATCCTGGTGATGGAACTAAGGGGACCATTTCTGAAGCATCAGACCAGGGACTGTGCCACTTTCACCCCCCAGGATCCCTCCATGTGACTCAGATGGAGAACAGAGAAGGGCTTCCTCCTCTGAGAAGCAAGCAGCTGCCTAGTTACTGTTGCAAGTGACATCTCCGCTGTGTTAAATTACAGGTCATAAATGGAGATGAGATTATTCAAACAGGCAAGTAAACCCGGTCCGTTCTCTAGCTGAGCAGTTCCCAGCCCTGGCCCAGGACACTGGCCTCCTACACATTCCAGCTCCTGCACTCCCCACACTGGAAATCCTTCCTGTCAGGCGTAGATTGCTTTGCCTTCCAACCCAGGCGGAATCAAAATGTCAGAGCATCTTCTGCCAACTGAACTTGACTTTCAAAAGTCCCTGTTTGATTATTTTTCTTTCACTTTTTGTTTTATTTTGAGACGTTGGCAGTGGGGGGAATTACAAAAGGGGATTTGTCCACTTGGAAACTTCTGGCTGTTCAGCCGGGGGGTTATTTGGCTTCAGTTGGAACTCTCATAGGAAATAAATAATTGCAATCATTCTTTGCCTCTTTTTTTGACCCTCTAAGAATCAAATAATTTTTTACGAATGCCTTAAAAAATTTTTGGGGGGGGTAAACCTGAAGAATCCTACTTTCCTTCATATTGGGGCCTTATAATTTATCCTAATCCTGAAATTTCTTTTTAAATCATTTCAGGATATTACCAGTTATTCTGTTCAGAGACCATTCTTTTCCTTTTTCTTTTTCTTTCTTTTTTTAAGATTTTATTTATTTGACACAGGGAGATCACAAGTAGGCAGGGAGGCAGGCAGAAGAGGAGGGGGAAGCAGGCCCCTTGCTGAGCAGAGAGCCCCCAGAACCCTGAGATCATGACCTGAGCCGAAGGCAAAGGCTTTAACCCACTGAGCCACCCAGGTGCCCCCAGAGGCCATTCTTAACCAGAGGGGGAAATGTTGTATTTGGCCCCCCACTTCTTGTTTCCTGGTAACCACTGGCCAGTCTTTACCTACTTGCTTTTTAAAGATCTAGACTTGCTAACCCAATAAACTCCATTAGCTATGATTTTTTTGAATTACATTTTTTAAGCCTCACAGATCTTTCTTTCATTGAGTTTTGCATACCCCTAACATGAGCTACCCTCCCAAAATAAAAAGTATCTTATACTAGATGAATGCTTACCTAATAATGCTGACTTTATGTATCTTACTACTTAAGACCTCCATCAGAGAAAAGGAGGACTTTTTTTAATGCTAGGAATGGGGTTTTTTTTTTCATACTTTTGAAACCCCTAGCCCGGCTACCCTGTCCCACCCCCAGAGTAGGAGATTGAAGGGGAGCATTACTTGATGCTGTTGTCCATATGCTTTTGCCTCCAGCATTCCCCAGGGCAGTGGAGGGCAGTGGTCCTCCCTCCTGGCAGCTCAGTGCTGGGAGCACCCCAACATGGCCCTGGGGAGCTGCTGCCCGCTAGCAAGGAGCAGCATCCAACCCTTAGCCCTTCCTGTCCTTTCTGCACCTTGCCGTGACCCACCTTACCACACTTTTCCCGGGGTAAAGTCAGACACTCCAGGGGAGGAAAGCTCCTTTTGGCTTTGGGGGTTGTTCCTCACATTTTTTCTTGTTAATTTCATGGACCCTTCTCAGCATAAGCCTCTTTTCTGAAAAGTGACAACTTTATGTTGGAAACTACCTACTGAAACTAAGATTAGGGTTTCTCTCCTAATCTTTGTGAGACTGATAACATTTTGATGGGATGATTTTTTTTTTTTTTCTTAGATGAGCCTACTTTCCTTTAGATTGCCATATTTTGGTGGGGGGGGGTGGCCCTTTTTCCTCTTGGGTTTTGTTTTGTTTTGTTTTTGTTTTTTTGTGTATGTGTATTCAACGATGTTTGGTTCCAAAAATTGGTCCTAAAGCATTTTTCCCCCCAGAGACTCAAAAGTAAAATGAAAGCAATCTCCTTATTGGGTAGCTTTCCTGGAGTAACTCTGAGCTGGAATGAGTTGAGGAGCTTGTGTTCTCTGTTTGTTTCCATGTGTTATGTTCATGGCGCCCCCCTTCGGCCACATCCCTTCCCATATTCAAATGACCCCTTGGTCTGAGCTTCTGGCTGCTTTTCCCCTCTTGCTGTTGCATCCTCACTTTGTTGGTGACTAGAAACTGCCACCATGTATTGTTGTAATTTTGAGCACAGTGTGAATTCTCTTCAAATGTGACTGATGGGCCCTCTTGAGGGGCCAAGAACCCATAGAGCACATGCACTTCTCCTCTGTGAAATGAAACCTCTGGTGCTTCTTTCTTTGCCACCTAATGTCAATGTTTTAATTTTGACCCAAAGCACTTAATCCCATAAGGCAGCTTGACACCCCTGTTGCACAGTCAGAAGTAATACCTGGTGTCTCGTTCACATCATCCTCGCGTCCCAAGGGGTTATCAATAACCAGTCCTGCTGTGCTGCAAGGAAAAAAGAGAGAGAAAAGAGACACAGACCCACTGGGCTCAGGGAAGCCGAACCTGAGTAGGGTGCGGAAAGAGGCAGAGACGTTCCATTTGTCTGGGAAGCATCATGTGTACCGCTGTTTGGTAGAAAGCACTAGAACAGTCCTTCAGCAAAGCATTACCATGGGGTTTCCTGCACATGGCCTGAATAAAGCCCCGATTGGTGTGTTGCAGGAAAAGCGGATCGTGTCACTGGATTCGGCCAACACCCGACTGATGAGCGCGCTGACACAGGTGAAGGAGCGCTACAGCATGCAGGTCCGCAATGGCCTCTCCCCCACCAACCCCACCAAGCTTTCCATCACGGAGAATGGTGAATTCAAAAACAGCAGCTGCTGACGGCCTTGGTGAACACACAGACTGTGGGAGGAGACAGAAGGAAATGTCCCCGCTCTCCTGGCCCCAGCCCTCTCCCCGACCCCCCAGGTTTACAGAATGTTGCTACTTCTGAACAGTAGAGTGGCGAGACACTCTTGAATGAAGAAAGGAACCTTGTCTTTCAGGGCATAAGGCTGAGACTTCCAAGGTCGATGCTTTTCCCCCATGTCTCTATGTACATAGGGAACTTAGTTCTGGGCCATGTACAGAAAATACCACTGTAATATACCAAAAGGAAGTGAATAATGTAGAATACCTTTTTAATTATTACTATTTTTATTATTGTTTTCCTCTTGTTGAAAGCACTGCAGTTGTTAGAGGAGGAAAAAGTAGGAACGAGGTGTGAGTGAGTGATGAGCCCGCGGGCTCGGTAGGTAGAGACCAAGTGTCTGTCGGATAGAAGCACGTGGAGTGCAATAGGACATCGTCAGAATGAATTTTTCAGGGATTCATCTGCCAGTCTAAAACCCCACTCTGGCCCCTTGTCCTGTAGGAGAACACACAAATACCAAGAACCAACCAAAACAATTGATCCCACTGATCAACCAAGACTGGTTCTGGATGGACAGCTAATCCGATGATTTGGTGATACACTGTTTCAGAAGACACAGATAAGAGCTCTTGCATCAAAACTGGACTTTAGGAGTGGTTTCCATCGAACTCCTGTTGATGTCTATTTCCTTCTGTCTACAGCAGATGGGAATTTTCCATTTTAGATAGGGGGCTTTTTTTAACCCCAGTTGTAATAAAGGGTGTTCTTTTTCCTCTTTAGAGTTTACAGAACTATAAATATTTGTGTGTCTGCATACCATCTTCATCTTCACACACCCACTGCCCTTTCCTCCCCCACAGTGGGAGCAGTCTTCACCAACAGGGTTCACTCTCCCCTGGAGAGGTTGTTCAAATATGCTGTCCATAAGCCATCCAAAATAAACACCCTTTCTTCCACACAGAAAAGGGCTAACCCTACCATAGCAGGAATTTCTGAGTATTTCCTATTTAAAAAAAAATTTTTTTTTTCTATTTGTAACTTACAATTTTTGTTTGGGATAAAGATTTTATCCATTGTACTAGCAAATCTCTGGGCGGGGTAATTTTAACTCAATCTTTAGCTTTGAAATGGCTTCTTCTAATTCCCTCACTAAAATTTGGAAAGGAAATCCGGATCCAAAGTATGGCTCTCTTAAAAGTCATGATTCTGCGTATAAATAAAACTAAAGTGCAGGGACCATGCGTTTCAGTTGTTACTCCCATGCTCTTCGTAGATTTGGCAATAACGACTGTTTCACCAACTGTCATCCTTGGCTTTGTTGTAGGACAGAAACAGTCATGGAAGCTAGTTTACTTCCTTCTTTCCAGAGGTGTGAAGTGTCACCTTGAATGCAAACTTGATTATCAGAAGTATGGAATGTTACGTGTTAAAACAGACATTATATATACAAATATATAGACATATATACTCACACATATGTACATATAACTGCACAGATAGGACAAGTTCATGCCTTCTCTGCTGTCAGATATAATGTTAAAAGGGTTTTGAATCTCTTTAAGCAAGATCTAAGCAGTTCTTTATCCTGAAAAAGCAACAACATATCTCAAATAAGTTAAGGATGTTTATTTTAAATTATAAACTTTAAGGAAATTTAAAAAAAAAAAGGAAAAGAAAAGAAAAGGGGAGAGGGGGAAAACAAAAACAAAGGCCCCCACCCCACAACCTTTTAAAACATTTCCCTTCCTAATCTCATTTCTGCTGGTCAGAGCTGTAAATCGGGCTGCTCATCCAGCTCATCTGATCTACAGTTTCCGTGCCCTAGGATTTTGGCACTTGGTTAATTTCTTGACCCCCTGGTAGCTGTTTTACAAATTCTTAACTCCTCCCTCAAAGTTTAGGGTGCACTGTGGTCAAAACCCCTTCCTTTGATAGGAAACTCACCTTACTAATTCTGAAGGTGTGCCCTGTGTCGGCTGAGGGGTGTGAATATAGATGTCCTCATTTAAAGCTATTCTCCGCTCCAGTCACGTTTAATCGCTCTTTGTAAAGCCTTCCATCGTGTCGCAGAAAGCCTGGTAAAAGAGGTGTCAGTCTCGGTTGGCCTAAAGTCTGTAACTTGGGTGATGTCTTGCATTGAGGTTTGGAAGCTCGAAGTGTTGGTTATGGATTACAGAAGGCAGATAAGCTTACCTGTATTGGGGGTTGGGGGAGACCCAAAAAACCGAATGTGCTTGTGATGGCTGGATGGCTGCCTAGATCTTGTTGGCATTGTGGGAGCCCCTCAGATGCAGCCCTCTCTTACCAGGTTGTCTTGAATGAAAAGAGTAAAAAATATATATATATCAAATTAGAAGTCAGCTAGAAGTTCAGATCTGTTGCCGGATGTTATGTTTTAGATTATCCTTTGAGCCTGTTCCTATCCAAACATTTTTCTGAGAATTTCTTTAGAGAAGCTGCCATCTGTAGAACTTACTCTGAAAGATTTTTAAGTCTGGAAGACTGCGGCAAACAGCTGACAGTTTTTATGGAGTTACTGCTTAATTTGGCTTTTCTTCAGCCCAAAGAACTACATCCGGATGTTCTGCGGGGAGGAGGGCATGGTCGAGGAGAGGCGGGGCACATCACGATGCGGGCTGCAGCCTGGACCGCAGTCCAGGGGCATCCGGGGTTCAGGTGAAGTGTTTGAGAAGTGCTTGTCTAAGCTGACCGCCAGACTTGGCTGTTGACAAGGACAGTGTGGGTAGGATTTAGGAGTTCAGGAAAGCCCTTTTTGTACTCCCTTTTTATATCACTGGAGCAACAGGCTTTCTGGGCCGGAGCAGCAGAAGAGTGACGTTTCCACCAGGTCCTGATGTTCCCCAAGTCTCTGCAACATAAGCCGAGACACAGGAGTTGACATCTAAGTAACTAGAACAGACACCTGAGCGCCCACCATGCCCCAGGCGCTCTCACCGAGGTGCCGTTGGAGTCCAGGGCAGCCCATTCGTGAGGAGAATGTGGTAAAATGAGCTCATGGTGCTGTCATCGCTGTTTCTTGTCTTCACTGGGTATCGAGTTGGTCACAAGTCGCTCGCTCTGGTCTGCTGCCACCTGTCCCTGTGATGGTGTTGGACAGTGAAAGAGCAGGAGTTTCTGTCTCTGCTGTATGACCTTGAGAATTTGCTGGACTTAAAAGTTTCCCAGATCTTGGTCGACCTCAGCCTTTGTTCACGGAGCTGAAGTTCTTTCGGCCCCTGACTCTCACGCTGTCCTCAGAGGTGCCCCAGGTGCGGAGCAGATTCTTCTCGGACGTCCCAGGGTAAGACTGTGACCGTGGAGTGAGTTTGCGTTCGTATTTGCTTTGCCTTCCACCCGGATAGAGTTCTGGTTAGCTCCAGTTGGGAGTTCCTGAGAAGGCTGCACTTGGGGAAGGAACCTCCTTCGGGATTACCTAAGTCCCATGTGACCTGGAGCCGAGGCTGGTCACCAGACTAGACTTATAGCTGGGCCACAGCCTTAGTTTATTGTCAGCTGTACCCACGGGGGCCACATTCTCCTACAGATTGTGGAAACCAAAAGGGCCTTCTCCATTCCCCTCCCCCTTCTCAAGTCACGCGTGAAATCACCTGCTTGCCCCAGCAGTCAATAGGCCTTCCCACCCATTACCTGAGGGCCAAGAATTTGGGATACTTTGTTTTTAACAATGTGTCAATTGGAAGACCTATTTTACTAGTCTATTAAAGGCAAGATATGTTGGGGTGTTGAATTTTTAAATAGAATCTCTTTCCATGTTCAAGTGATTATTATTAGTTCTAGAAGCATTCTCTTGTCATGACCCAGTTATGAATTCTCTTGAGTTTAGAAAGGACAAAATTGATGAAATTTGCATGAGACGGAATAAATATCTTATGAGGAGTGAAAGAACATGAGGAAGATACATGATCCAAAAGGGGACTGATGGGCAGCAGCCTTCTCAGTGGCCCAAAGGTTCGAGGAAACGGGTTTATATATCCTTTGCCTGATCTTAAAATACACAGATAAGTGGAAAGGAAACATGCACAGCCACACAAAACACACAATTCCTAGGGCTTCCTTTTTCTGAATGTTAGTCCGTCTTACAGAACAGCAGTTCCCAGACTTTCTTGAGCTTTTTAGGTTTTGTGCTCTCATTTGTTAGATGTTATGACTGTGGCTCATTTCTCTTTAAAATGTATCATATGTGTTATATGTATATATGTTAAAGTGACTTGAAATGGATTTGGTCTGACATTGTCTCAAGAATCCTAGATATCGTCATTGATACCATGCGGGTCATAGAAAGCAAGCTGAATATCACTGATCTGAGAGCAGGTTCCAGAAAGAAGGAGCTTTGGTTCCTGGTCACTTGATCCTCAGGTGTTTGAGAAACCAACCCCGCAGGACATGTCCAAGACGGCGAGCCACCCCAGGAGAGCAAAAGGGTTGTTCTGCCCCTGTCTCAGCCTGCATTCGCATTTCCTACTGCTTTCTTCTTTTTCATTCAAATGCCCTCATGTTCTAATAGGAAATGTTTTCATTTGGGACCTAAAACCAGATTTATCTGTATTTGTAGAAAGATTTCCACAGAAGTGATGTTTTAGGGGCCTCCAACATCTGTGGGAGGGTTTCAAATGTTCATGTATAAATATTGTATTTATATCATTTCTAAACTCCCAAGGGAGAAATTTCAGTTCCCAGTTCACTAAAAGGTTAAAATATTAATTGACTCAATGACCACTACCCTGCAGAAAAGTGCAAATAAATAGTAAAGGTTAAATTTTGACTGGTGCTTAGATATTTCCTAGTGACATTAGAATTAACCCAAGCAGACAGCAGCACACTAACCCGAGTCACACCTGTGAGGAATTTACCTTCTAAATTTGATTCTGTTTTTCATCTCCAGGGCCTTAATAAGAATGTGTTAATGCACATGACTATTTTACAATGATAACTCTAAATAATTTATTTTTTATTTCAAGAAAGAGAAATACACCTTAGAAAAACAAAACCCAAGATTTTATTTTATTTTTAAAGCCATATTTTTGTGCTGGTAGCACTTAGACTGTTCCATACGTGAGATCCATATCTACATTTCATTACCTGGGTTTGTTCTAAAGAAGATTTATTTTTGTTCTGTGAATAATTTTTGATGGTTCTTGTACATGTACAGATATAGATACGTTTGAGGTCTTTTATTGATATTCCTACAAAGAATACAAATAAACTTTAACTTTAAACATTTCAGACTAAAGTTACTACTGTATTTCACATAATTACCACCTTCCTTCTAGCCTGTATCTGGGTGAGTAGAACACTTGGAGAAAAACCAGAAAGGAAATGTATGCAGGAACATCCTTCTGAGGTCATGTATTTTTTTCTCAAGTTATAGTTTAACATTAAGAACAATGTGTCACAGAATTTCCCAATTGACAAGTAAAAAATATTTACACATAGGACAAATAGCTTGCATTAATACGTTGTATTGTGATGAGGCCCGCAGAGAGCTCCTCATTCTGGAGAACTTTACATCTCTTCAGGAGCTCGTGGCTCGGAAGGAAAGTGTCGTCCCTGTCCTTTGCCAGCGTGGCCTCATTCGCTTCCCAGCCCACTACTGCCCCCTCCCAATTCCCCAGGTAGATTAATGGAGTTTGTTTCAGGATTTTTGTTGCTTCGTTGGGGTTTTTTGTTCTTGTTTGCTTTCATTCTCCAGGCTACTGTCCCCGCATGCTTCCATCTGCTTCTGCTTCCCTATTTCATCCTATAAAATCCAGGGAGACCAGTTTTTTTTTCTCCTAGGTAGTCTTCTTGTGTGTGAGATGTGGTTCTGAAATGCTATCAGTTAGCTTCTCCATATAGCTGGAGTTATTTCTAAAAGCCTGGGACAAATGTATCGTCTGACCTACTAGGAATGAAAATTTTGCCCTTGAAATCCAGAGAAGATTATGCGAGAAGAGACTCCAGGTCAGTCGACGTGGGCTAGTCTTTGTTTACTTCGAAGCCAACCCATTTCAGTCTGAATTGCTCATGACCTAATGTAAGCTTTAAGACTTCTTGGATCTGAAACATCAAAACGAGAGAAACTGCCGTAGCTATCTTGTGACCTCCCGGCCTGAATGGCCCACCGCTGCCCCTTACGTCCCGCCACGCCCTTTCTTTTCCTAGCCCCCCTCCGGGCTGCCGGCCTTTTGTCCTCAGCACCCCCCTGATGGGAGGGCATATAAATCTGTTTGGTCAGGACACTATGACCGCAGCCACCACACCCACACATGCTGGGGGATAAAGGGGCCTAAAACAAATGACTTAACCAGTGCTTCTCAATCCTGTTTATCAGAAGCACTGCAGAACTTTGAAATCACAAAAGGGGGGGGGGTGCCTGTGGAGCTCTTTTTTCCACTTCCCCGGGGGATTCTAACTTGAGTTGGGGCTAACAACCACTAGTCCATAGTGAGCCCTGAGCACTATGTGTGTCTGTCCCCATATTTCTCCGTCCCTGTCGCTGGAACTGGGTAAGCTGGCTCCAGGTGTTTCCTCACCTTCTGTTCGGAATTGAAAATGCTGCTAAAACTAATAACATACGCTCTACCTTCCTACACAGACACACATTGTCCCCACCTTTTCCATCCTTTAAATCTGTGAGGTAAGGACGCCCGGGTGGCTCGGTTGGTTAAGCCGCTGCCTTCGGCTCAGGTCGTGATCCCAGGGTCCTGGGATCGAGTCCCGCATCGGGCTCCTTGCTCGGCAGAGAGCCTGCTTCTCCCTCTGCCTCTGCCTGCCGCTCTGCCTGCTTGTGTGTACTCTCTCGCGCACTCTCTCGCAAATGAATAAAATCTTTAAAAAAAAAAAATCTGTGAAGTAAAAATTCTCTCCCTTAATAGGCAATAGATACGTCCTAACAAAGATAGAATTCCCTGTTTAACTCCCAAGTTTCCCATTATTGGCTTTACTCTAGAACAAAAGGAAGATGATTTCTGGTTTGGGTCCCCCCCCCCCCCCCCCAAAAAAGGGTCCTTGACTTTGAAAACCTACTACTCAGCACTGCAGTCTTATTACTTGAACTTCTAAAAAAATTATCAGGTGTTGAATTGCCTTGTTCGCATCTGTTCTTTCAATAGCAAAATCCACTAGAAACTTTCTAGTTCTTATGCCCAGTCCCCAGCAGGCCAGTGCACATGAGCACCCCTGTGTGCACACATGCACGTGCGTGCGCACACACACGCTACTGTTCTTTCCAGACACTTGAGTTCACGAGGTTTTAGAACGAGTTGCCTGGTGCTATTTATTCCTTTGGCCTATGAATAAACTGCTGTTAGCTACCAGATCAAAGCCAGTCTGTGTTCTTGTCGGTGACATCATGACTTGGTTAGGTGACCTATAAGGAACTCTAGCTCTGTCATCTATGGCCATTATCTGATATAACTGAAAAACGTGCCCTTCAGCCATATTCAGAACATGAGCTTAAGGCTTCGGCTACAAAATTTGGGAACAATTTTCCTCTTCACAGTGTCTTACCTTATAATCCTTTAAAAGAACAGAGGGTGGTGGGGGGAGCCTGGAACAAACATATATTCAGAAAACTAATAATGTTGATAGTAACAGCTAATGTTTGTGTTTATCGAGCACTTACTACGTCCCAATTTGTTAACCATTTTGTATGGAATATTCCACTTATAATACCAACCATTTTAGTGTGGTTGGTATGGAGTTTGGTTTTATTGGCCCTAATTCATGAGGAAACTGAAATACAGAAAGGTTAAGTTACTTGCCCAAGTTCAATTAATAGGTAGAAAGCCAAGACCCCAATTCAGGGCCTCCTGACAACGCTGTCTCGATTTTAAGAGGCGGGGGAGAAAAGCTTAGGAAAAAAGAGTAAAGATCTGAACATCTCAGCACATGCACCAACCTGTCACCATGAGCCAGAGTGATGGCAATGGGAACAGATGAGCTATTTTTCCAAAGCTTTTGCTCTAGGTATATTGGGTCCCACAGTATTGCCTTGCATCAAGTCACCTGACGGGTCAAAATGAGAAGTGGTCTGAAGTCTCACCTCCCTCAAAAATTGGTCTTTCAGATCTTCTGGGTCCGTCAGAGCCGGAATGGTAAAATCTGCTTTCAGGATTCCAAAGAGTTTCCCTGGGGGGAAGGGGCGGGGGGAGTGCTCTCTCAGGGAGAATTATCCCATCGCCATCTGGAAACTAAGTTCTTAGCAGCCAGGGTTGCCCCCAGTGGATGGCACAGGTACGAAGTATTGATTCCGGATTTCAAAAAGGAAGCAGAAGGAAGCTGGCCCGAGGCTGACAGGAAAGAGCCTCCCCTCCCACCTCCTGGCCACCCGCAAGCAAGCCGTCATCTTCTGTCTCTTCTGTATTTTCCCTCCTTTTTAACAAATCTGTTATGTAGATGCTCCACACCATGCTGGAAATACTCCCCTCTCCCGGGCCCACATTTTAAAGGCCTGCCGTACCCCAGAAAACTCTTAAGTAGGTTCTCCGAGCCTCTAAAGCCGCTCAGCCCTGGGCCGGGCGCCTCTGCACTCATCACGGGGACGACGGCCGCCTGCGGGGACCACTGCCTACTTGGGCCGCATTCTCTAGTCCACAGTGCCCTTGCGTAACTACCACAGTGGGGGCTTGCGACACCCCTGGGCTGTGGGCAGGGCTGTCCTTACCGTCCCGCTGCTGCAGATGGGAAAGAGGAGAAGGTGGAGTGAGGGAGTCTGCTCCCCAGGCTTTGGCAGGAGTCAGGGAGCTAACGCCAGGCTCCTCGGCCTTGTCCCTGTTCCCAACGTTTCATGCCGTCTGTCATAAAAAGGTCTCGAGTGCCCTGTGCTCAGGGGTGGCTGTCCAGATTTCCTGGCTCCCCCGTGAAGAGTGGGACCCGGAGAACCAGAGGCAGTTACCTGGGGCGGGTGCCGGGGTGGTTTCTGCAGACACCGGGTGCTTAGCTGAGCTCAGACGTTGGGCCCAAGCGGCCATGGCTGTCTCTCTCCCATCGCCGCCGGTTCCTCCAGTGGCCACAGCTACAGGAGGAGAACATAAAGGAGCCATTGCAGATACAGCCAAGAGCAGGGGGAGCTGAGACTGGCCAAAGCCCCCGAGCCACAAGCCAGGCTGGGCCGCCACTGCTCCGCACACTGTTGCTGCAGAAACCAGCCAGTCAGCGGGAGCTCCGTCCCAGGCCAAACCCTGACTCACTCCCACAGGCTCACGCGCCCACCCTCGAGCCCCTTCCCCACCGTCCCCACACGGCGTCCCTGCCACAGGGTGTGTGGGGCTTGGGCAATATGATGAGAGTTCTTCCCAGTAGCGAATGTTTTCTTTCAGTAGGCCCTACCGCAAGGGGCCTGATGCCCTTATGTTGCTGCCAGCTTCACAGAGACCCCACCATGGCAGCCGGGGACCCCCGACATTTCCATCAAGAGGTAGCACCGCAGGGCACCTGGGTGGCTCAGTCAGTTAAGCGTCTGCCTTCGGCTCAGGTGGTTCTGGGATCGAGCCCCACGTCAGGCTCCCTGCTCTGTAGGAAGTCTACTTCTTCCTCTGTCCCTCTCTCTCTCTCTCTCTCAAATAAATAAAGTCTTAAAAAAAAAAAAAAGGGAGCACTTCAAACTCAACGTATTCCAAACCCAAGTGCGGCCTCCTCTCAGCAACCTCCTCTCCCCTGAGAAGAGTATGTGTGCACCTTGTAATCTTGTTTCTTCATAAAGTCCCCAAAACAGGATGTCAGTGTGGAAGGGTACGCACATTCCAGAACCGACACACTGCCAGAAGGCCAGCACCACCCAACTTTCCCATCCAGGGTCTGGGATCGCTGATTTTCCCTGCATTTGCACCAGCATATTATCACCCCTTTAAATCTTTGCCAAGCTGGTAAGTAAAAATATTATTTTAAGGGGCACCCTGTGTGGCTCTGTCAGTTAAGTACCCGACTTCATTTTGGCTCAGGTTGTGATCTCAGAGTCTTTGAGATCGAGCCCAGGTCAGGCTCTGTGCTGGGTGTGGGACCTGCTTAAGAGTCTCTCTCCCTCTCCCGTGGCCCCTCCCCCTCAAAAAGTTATTTTAAAAATGCATCTTGCTCTTAGTTTGTATTTCTGTGATTCAATGAACAAAGCTGTTTTTAAAAGTGTGTTTGTATTTGTGTTTCTTTAATTGCTATCACTTGTAAATGATAAAACCAATTCCCTCACAGCCCTCCCCATGCTGCTGGCCTACCCCGCTAGCCTCAGTCCCACGTCCCACAGGGGCCAGTAGCCCTTACCCACACGTGCCGTTCCCGCCTCTCCTCTCCAAATGCTCCCCCCCCCCACTTTCTCCACCCAAAGCACTGTCCGTTTCTTTAGTGAAATGAATAAATGTATAAAATCCAGAAACACAGAACGGAAGAAACACTGTTAAGGTTTTCACACATTTCCTTCCAGCCTTTTCTCCCAAGCATGGGTGATTGTCCTCTCGGTGTGGTCATGAGTGTGCTCCATGTAGGTCGCTGAACCGTGCCTTTTTCCTTGTATGCCCTGACACACGCGTCGCCTCACGTCATTACGCCCGCCCGGCTCCTACGAACGACAGTGCTGAGCCTCCTGCTCACTTGCTGGATGCCTCGGACGCCTCTACGGACTGCAGGGTCACGTCCTTCAGACTCTGCCCCTCTCTCCCTCTTCCCCTGCCTCTCCCTTCCCAAATATGTGGCCTCTACTCTGGTCACATCAGACTCCTTGTCGTCCCCAAACCACACACTGTTTGTCACATCTACTTGCCTTTGCCTGTGCTGTTCCCTCCGCCAGGAAGAATGTGCTAGTGTTTGCTGCCTGAAATCCTCCCTTAACTTTTGGTCCAACGGCCACCACCTTTCCAGGCAGAGTGAACAAGGGCCCTCGGGTCACTCCTGGGGCTCAGCACTTAGTGAACTGTTGTCGCTATTAGTCCCAATTAGACTAAACTCTTAAAAAATAGGAAACAGGCCCTGCTCATCTTGATACCTACAGTTCAATGTCTTGTTCAAATCCAGTCCTTGGGAAGTGATTGTTGAATTAAATCACCCACCAGCATGTAAATCACTATTCGAGGCCTGGGAAAGATACAAGAGGCATAAAACAGCCCTCGCCCTGTGAGATTCCGCCATCTCAGTAATTCATAATCTGATCATTCATAGTCATTTATAACTAATAAAACGAGGAGACCAGCCCTGTCTATTGAGTAAGGACACGGGCAGGAGATGGCAGGAATCCCTACACATTTCACTAGTGAATTGAGACCTGGATCGTAGTAACTGCCATTAGCTGTGGGCCTGCCAGATGCCGGGTACTGAAAGACACTTCCTGACACTGGTCTCTTACTCGACTTTAAAAATGAGGAAAAGGGAGTTCTGAGAAGTTAGGGAACTCGCCTCAGGGCCACAGAGTAGGTAGGAGAGTCAACATTCCAACCCTTGGCGATCAGACTCCTCCAGCCAAAAGAGAGGACTTCTCCCCTAGATCCCGCACCCTAAATTATTACCCAGCCAGGAGGAGCCAGAGAAGGGGACCTGGCGGCACAGGGTCCCCCGAGACTGGACTGGAATGCAGCCAGGGGAGCCATAGCCCCCGCCCTCAGCCTCCTGACCTGTAGCCTGGGCACGGAGTCTAGGGCTCCGTCACCTGCAGAGGAGGAGCCGGATGCTGGGGCCGGGATAATGTGGGGTCCCCAATTCACAGTGACGAGGGCAGACACCTGTGTCAGGCCCTGACCATCTCCCACCTGTCTGCTAGGCATGCGTCCTGTGCTCAAGGACCCCAAAGGCTTTGAGGTGCTCTCTTCGGTCCCCGGGGAGCTCCCAGGAGAGACTGGGGGCGCGAGGCCGAATGCCTGGGCTGAGCCGGAGCGCTGCCCTTCTGGGGACAACTGAGGCGTGGAGGGGGGAGCCTGCCACCTTCCACGACTCACGGGCCTGCCTTGGGTGACACGGGGGCCCCCCTGGGGAGGCGTTGACTGGGGTGGGGCTAGAAGCGGAGGCCAGAGCGGCCCCGGGGCCCTCCTCTGGGACAGAGAGGGTCACCGGACAGCCAGCCCAGCTCAACCAAGAGAACAGGTACCTTTCGGGGCTAGGAGTCCCCAGGGTGTTTGGGAGGGCACGGGGTGGTGTGGTCCCCCAGGGCTGGGGAGCCGTGGGGGAGGGGGTTGCGGGGGGCAGGGGGGCTTGGAGCCATGCTGCGGAAGCTGGGCCAGGTGCTCGTCCTTGTAGCCGGAGGGAAGCCTGAGGACTGGGGGGTCCCGTCAGGCCGCAGACAAGGACCAGTGGTGTCCAGCGACCAAAGCGGGACATGGCACAGAGCGGGGAAGCCCACACCGGCCTCTACTCCCGCAGGCCCTGCTGCGGCCCTCTGCTTCTTGCACGCCTCGCCCTGCTCATCCAGGTTGGTCTGGGGCCGCCAGGCAGGGACCAGGCTAGACCTTAGATGCGAACCAGATGAGAGGATCTCACCCAGTTTCTGAGCCAAATCTGCCCACTGGCCCAGCCCTGGCGCTGTTGCCTTCAGGGTGAGACCATTTCTTTTGACCCTCTCAGGGGTTTCCCCTGCAGGACCAGGGTGTCCCCGCTCAGCCCTAAGCACCCAGCCCACCTGCAATCAATCACCCACTCCCCTTTGCGAACTAACTCCTCCTTGTGGTCCTAAACAGGTATAGAATCACCTGCTCCAGGAAAGCCAGATCATCACAGGGACCGGACACTCCCCTCCCATGTCCCCACCATGCCTGTGACTGTACACGCAGACAGTGACTAACTGTCACGGCCTTGGGGTCCTTCAGAGGGGCCCCTGATTTTACTTTGTGTCCCCAGAATATAAATGAAGCTCTGTGCGACTATGAGCAAGTCCCCTAACTTCTCTGTGTCCTCAGCAAAGGCAATAAAGCGTTTGTCAGATGGGGGGATCTGGAACAAAGCCAGGAGAACTGTTTTACCCTCAATTACCCTACTTAGCTTCAGAGCTCTTGGGAAGCAAAATGAGGTAATAGCTGTGAAGATGTTTCCGGAATTTAAAAGTGCCATAGGAGTGCAATCACTGTCGTTCCCAACATGTCGCCCCACATAGTCCCAACAACTCATTCCGCATCTTCCCTCCACCCAGAGGAGCCCGAAATCACAAGAGATTCCTCAGCCACCTCTCCTGCACCCCCTCTCTGGTTGCCAACCCCAAAGTCCCCTCTGATGGCTCGGGAGCACGGCCCAGCATCAGACCCTCAGTCTCCCAGGCTGGCCCTCATCACCACTCGGGGGGCCACACAGCCTCTCTGGAGCCTCCCCGTTCTGGAGCTGCAAGTTAATGGCCCAGTTCAAGGAGGGAGGTTGAAGGGGACCAAGTCCTCCTTCTCCAAACCCAGCTGGCCCTGCAGAGGGCTGGAAGGTGGGCTGGAAAATCCTCTTCTAGGAGGTTCCCACCGGGCTGCCCCCATGCTGCTGCATGCAGGCGACCTCTCCACCTTTCAGGCCCTGGAGACCCTGGAACCCAACCAAGGACAGGTCCAAAGAGCCCGCACAGAACAGAAAACAGGGATGTACTTGGCCTGAGTGTTGGCTCCATGGTCGCTTCCGAGGAGGGAGCATGAAAGGCTGAAGAGAGAGGGGCAGAGTTCCGGTGCCCAATGGAGGGGTCTGCAAGGAAGGAGGGAGAGCGGTGAGGGCAGGCCTGACATGGGAGAGAGCACCCCCAGGTCTCACGTGGGGGTCGCTCAGCAGGCCCCATCTCAACCACCTCCGTGCAGCTGTGTGGGCTGATCAGAGAACGGGGCTTTTGGGGTCTTTAATCCTCAGAGGAGCCCTGCAAGGAAGGAACCATCCTTCCTGCTTTACACATAAAGACTGCAGTTCTCATTAAATCCAAAACACGAAAAGAAACCGCCAAGAACAGGCAAATCCACAGACAGGAAGTGCATTCGCAGCTGCTGGAGCGGAGGGTGTGGGAGAATGGGGAGTGACCGCTCAAGGGTAAGGAGTTCCTTTTGGGGTGATAAAACGTCCTAAAATTGGGTAGCAGTGATGCTGGCACACCCCTCTAACTCCTAAAACTGAGTCAGACACTTCAAAGGGGTGATTTTTAAGGTATGTGGACTGTATCTCAATAAAGCTATTGCAAAAAATTAAGAAGGCTAGAAAGGAAGGAGGGAGGGAGGGAAAGGAGGAGGAAGGAAAGGAAGGAAGGAAGAGCAAAGAGAGAAGGAAACGGCAAGGCAGAATGTGACCTGTTGCTGAGGACATACGATACGCAGGATCCAGACCAACCAGGCAGGCCTCTGGCTCCCGGGACTGATGGTGCAACACTGACCTGGGCTAGCGTGTGCTGGGTGCTCACTCTGGGTCCGCATCTCTACCAGCTCCTTTATACTCCTTCTCATTCAGTCTCGGAATGAGAGGTGGGTATCGACAATACCATTTTGTTAAATAGATTTTCCAGAAGAGGAAAAATGTCTAGCTCTGGCAGAGCCAGTCTACTCTAGGTAGACCGTGATTCCAAAGTCCCTGTTTTAACCTCTGCATCACCCTAAAACTCATTGCCATTGCTAATGGCGAAAGCCCCAGGCTCCAGAGGGCCCGTGCCATTCCTGAAAGCTCCCTCAGAATTAGAATAAAGCCTGTGCCTGTTACTCTCGGGGTCTAGAAGCTCTTCCCTAGGTTTACCCCCAATTCTTCAGCTGCCATAAACCCACGCGCTGTCCCCATTCCAGCCCCGGGGGAGCCGAGGGTCGGCAGGGGAGGGGTGGCCACGCACCGTAGAAGCAGATGAAGGGCTTCAGGGCGGAGCAGGCCAGCGAGTACACTCTGGGGGGGTAGCGCGCGTAGGTGCGGAGCCCCGCACACAGTCCTGTCCCGAACTCAGGCACCTGGAGCCAGGTGGGGACGCTGGCGCCCAAGCCGCTCGACCAGCTCAGGACCCCCGAGGCCGTGTCGAAGTAGAGGCCGATCCAGGCCTCAGTCTCATCAGTGATGGACCTCAAGGCCTCCCTGCCAGCCTCGTCGGTCACCTGCTGCAGGTCGGCCAGGTCCGTGTGGTGGCCGCGGCAGTAGAGCAGGGCCGCCTGCCAGGTCAGCTCCCGGGGAAACCGCAGGAACGTCTGTCGGCCAATCTGGACCACGGCTGCGGGCGAAGAATGGGGACACCCCAGGCCTGAGACCTGGACCTCTGATAGCCCAGGCCTCGTTCCTCCCCCAGGGCAGAGCTCTGGTCCGACTCGGGCCCTTCGTCCCCACTACCCCCCAGCTGTGTGTGAGGTTTGATGAAACCCCTGACTTTACAGGACTAAACGCCAAGTTAGGAGAATGGAGGAGCTATGGTGGCAGCAGCTGGGAGCAAGGAAATCAGGAAAAGCGGGGGTGAAGAAGAGCTCTCCTCGTGGCTGAAGGCCCTATAAGTGAAGTCAAAGTCTCAATTTTGTCATCTGTGCAATGGGGAGAATAGTATCACCTGAATGGATTTAAAGGCTTACATGAGAACCATGGAAATGAATGGGTTCACACAGGACATGCAAATAATTAGCACTTAATTAAAGGGTGGTTAAACTGTGGGGGCGTGATGAGGAAGAGAGGATAATCCCGGCTCAGAGGCAGCCTCATGTGTGAGTCCCAGGAGCCTCTGGTGCTGGCTCTCAGGAGGTTCTGGGCTGAGGCTGTGGGATACTCTTCCTACCAGGAGAGTCAGGGAGAAAGAAGAGCCTGATGAGGGAAGACCCGCGGGACAGACAGGAGGCACAGCGGGCCCGTCCCCCTTGCCCTGACTTCCGGTGGGGCTCAGACATGCAGGCCACGGGCCTCCCACAGCCTCTATCCCCAGTCTCTGCCTGACTCTGGCCTGGGCCACCCCCCCACGAGCCCCACCTGCCCTGCCGCTTGCCAGTCCTGTCTCATCTGTCGCACACAAGCCAAACATCCGGTTCCGAACAACGGAAGGTAGGAAATGATGTGGTGTGGGATCCTGAGGGAAGGATTCTGGAGCTCCGCTGAAAGAAACGCCTCTATTTGCAGAACACAGAGCCACATGCTCAGATTCAAATCGGGCCTCCCAAAACCTCGGACACGCCCCTGTTCATTTAAGCCTGTCAAGATTTCCCTAACTTTCCCTAAGCTGATTTTTTAAAGCTACTGTCTATTAAGCAACCAATGCCCTCCAGTCCCGAGCTGTGCTGAGGCATATGCATCATCTGTTCAAATCCTCACTATAATCCTGAACCTCATCTTACAGGTGGGAAGAGGGGGGCTCGGGTGGGTGATGACTTGCCCAAACTCATGTCATATTAAACGGCAAGACGAGATTCAGCCTTGGAAGCCCCGGCCATCTTCACTCTGCAACTCCACATTCCCTAGCATGCAGAAAACCAACTCTATAAAGCCGGTGGAGGGAGGGGTTTAGATTTCCTTTGTCATGGATTCTTGACACCAGATATGAAGAAAGTAAAAAAAAAAAAAAAAAAAAAAAATTAAGATAGTCATAATCAGTCGGGCAGTCCCCCTCACCAGCTAGGTGGGCCTGGGCTGTGAAGAGGTGCTCCCTCTCCCCCACCCCCAAGCCAGGGAAGCAGGGGTGGTGAGGGGGCTGGTAATCACAACAGCTGGGATACAGTCTCGGCCACTGAAGTCACTGTCTGGTCGGAGACCTTTCAGCAAGTCACCTCCTTGTCTAAATTATAAAATAATGATAAATAATCTGCATACTCTCTCTCTAATAAATAAATAAATAAAACTTTTGAGAGGGGGGATGTGGTGTACCTGGGTGGCTCAGTCAATCAAGCCTCTGACTTTCGCTCAGGCTATGATCCATGATCTCAAGGTCGTCTGCTCCGCCTTCTCTCCACCCCCCCAGCTCGTGCACGCACTCTCTCCCTCCCACAAATCAATAAATAAAATCTTTAAAAAATAATAATGATCTGAATAATAACCCTGGATTGATTCTCTCTATGGGGTTCAGCCCAAGGACAGAAGAGCCGGGGGTCCCTCAGCCAGGCAAGGGAAGCAGAAGGGACACAGGCGGCATGATCTTGCCGCCGGTCCATGTGGATGACTCAGGAGGAAGGCAGAGCTCCCCGGTGTGTACCTGGCTTTGGAGAGGTGGTGGGGCTGAGAGCAGGCTCCGTGAAGAGGCGGTGCCCCACAGCAGGGTCTGCAAAAGAGAAAGAGACCACACATTATGGGGAGGGAGAGGGCTGCCCGGGGTCCTCTCCACAGGCACCAGGAGCCACCAAGCTGAAGGCAGGGGAAGCCCAGCTCAAGGATAGACAGGCTCATCCATTTCTATTACATGTATTGAAGAACTACATACACAGAGAGGGGGGGTGCCCCTACTTTGTGGCAGACACTATTCTAGGCTCTGGGAAAAGAGCAGAAATAAGGGAAGCAGGATCCTTGCTCTTAAAGAGAATATGAGAAGCAGCGAGCCTTGCAAAGCAGGGGGAAGGAATACCCCTGGTACAGCCAAGGCCAAGACCCTCAGTGGGAAGGACCAGCGAGTATCCGAGGAGCAGAAAGCAGCCAGTGGGGCCAGGGCCAGGGATAGGAGAGGAAGGGTCAAGCAGGGCCTGGTTGGCCTCAAAACGGATAGGATTCTAAGGATTAAGGGAACCTACTAAATATGTTCATGCAGAGTGACATTTGCATTTTTTGGAGCTCACAGTGTGTTGAGAACTGACTGTGGGGTAAGGCAGACCACCCCCACTTCCCCAACAGAGGCTCAGGCGGTGGGCTTGGGGAGAAGGAGAGAAGTGGGTGGAGTCAGGATGCGACTCACTGGAGCCCAAAATACAGAGGGAGGAGAAGAGAGCCTACATCCACAGTCCTTTCTTCCAGAGGACTCCCACCCCTGCACACTCAGCACCCCTGAACATCTCTCTTCTGGCTTGGGGATCCCAAGGTCAAACCTCGCCCTTGTGGGCTACACTTCAAGGCCCCATGACAGTCACAGGGTGGTGGAAAGCTGAGGACACATCACATTGGCACTCCGTGCCCCCATTTGAGGGCTTGTGGGGCACAGGGCTGGGCTGGGCTTTGGCTGACAGAGAAAAGCAAAAACTGGCACTTTTGACCAGAAAAATGCCATCTAGTGTCCAAGCATCCCCCTGCTGCGGGGTCCCAGCACCTTCCTAACAAGGTCAGCATCAGGGGCCAGCAGGAGGCAGGATGGGGGCGCGTTGAGTACCCTGGATATCCTGCTCGGAGGCCTGAAGGTGTGGGCTCCCATCCACTCCCGCCCAGGAGCATAGTGGCTGCCCCACTCTGCCAGCGGCCAGGAGACGAGAGCGGGCCCCCTGCTCCGTGAGGAAGAGGAAGAGATAGAATCCGGCTCTCGCTGCTGCAGAGATGCACGTGGACCCCCAGCCTGGCTTTTCCTTTCTTCCTCCCTTTCTTTTTCCTCTTCTCCCAAGCCCCTAATTGGCAGGAGGAGACTTGGGGAACATTCCAGATTTTATTTTCTCTCTACCCTGATTTACACCTGTTTCTCTGATGTCGGAGTCTCGGGAATGAAGGGCAGAGGAGACAGAAACTTGGGCTGCAGAGGGGGCTCTCTACAAAGGGAAGGTTAGGCTACTGGTCAGTTGTCCCGAGACTGAGAGTGTCCCCCCCACACACACACACTTGCTCGGAGAACGGGACTCGGAATGGGACACACCGTAGTAGCAGATGAAGGGCTTCTGCGCCGCGCACGAGGCGGCTCCCAGGCTGGGGAAAATGGAGACGGAGTACAGGGTGGCACAGACGCCCTCCTTGAAGACGGGCAGCGAGCTCCACACCGGGGCGGTGAAGGCGGAGCCGCTGGACCAGCTCAGGCCCTGAGTGCGCACGTCGAAGAAGAGGCCGATCCACGCATGCGCGCTGCTGGTGAGGGCGTAGAGCGAGCCCATTGCGCGCGCGCTGTTCATGCTCTGCAGGTCGGCCAGGTCCGTGTGGTGCAGCCGGCAGTACCGCAGCGCCTCGGACCAGCTCAGCTCCACCTCCACCCTCGAGAAGTTCTTGCCACTGCTCGCAGGCTGCCAGGCTGGGGTGGGAGAGGCTGTCAACGCCCAGCCGGCTGCCCCCTCCCAGCCCTGGTTCCCGAAGAGCTTTCAGCCTCCACGCAGGCAGCCTCCCCAGTCTCTTCTTTCCCACTCCACCCCTTACGACGGGCCCTCCACTCACACACCGCTCTGCCTCTGGGCCTTTGCACAGGCTGCCCTCTTGGCCTGGAAGGACTGGCCATTCCTGACGCCCTGCTCCCCGAACCTCTCAGTCTCCCATGCTCTCATCTCCCCTTTCCCTTTGCCCAACTAACAGCTCTCCGCTCTGCGCCTTCCTGGGGAGTGCCCCTTCCATTGGCTGCAATGTTTAATAACCTTTAATAACCTTAATAACTTAATAACCTTTGTTAGTGCTTAATAACAAGGCCCGCGTTTAACTGAGCACTCCTGGCGCACCTGTAGCTCATTAAATCCTTCCACCAAGTCCCTAGGATGGGCATCACCATGCCTGTTCTACGAATGAGGAAACCCAGTCACAGGTAAGTGACTTGGCAAGGCCACCCAGTGGGAAGGAATGGAGGTGGGATGCAGGGACTGTGGGTGGAGTTCCCAGGTCCTGGCCCTTGATCATAGCCTGGCATTGCGCTGTGGTAGGCAGGGCTCACCCCTAAGGCTGCACATTAGAGCCCCCTGGGGAGCTTTCCAAATACACTGATGTCCCAGCACACCCTACAGCAAGGATCTGAATTTGCTGGGATTGCATCAGAATTTGGTAAAATCCTCCCAGGAAAGGACCTTTTTGCTTGTCTGTCTTCATCACCAGGTGCAAGCAATTTGGGTGCAAAGAACGAGCCTTATTCATCATTGTATTCACAGCATGTCAGAAGGACTCATTGTGTTGAAAATGAATGAATGAATGGATGAACTAATGGGCAAGTCAAACCTCTCCTGGGAGCCAACCCCAAGCCCCAAGATCTCCATGTTGGCTTCCTTCCTTCCTAACTCCATGCCCTTGTGGGGTCCCCCCAGAAAAGACTGCTCATGGGTGACGCCCTGCCAGGCCCTGCCTGTGTGGAGGGATGGAGGGGCCAGGATGGTTGGGGGGAGGGGGGCTAGGCCTTAAGGGATCAGCCTCAAGCCAGATGCCCTAAGAGAGGGAAATAAGACTAAAGAACTGGGCATACACAGTGGGCAACCTGCGCACAATCAGGAGGAGAGGGAAAGGGCTGACGGGACACTTGCTGCCCTGGGTGAAGTTCCAGGCACCCACCAGAATCCAAGATGCTGCCTGTGGCTGAGAAAAGTCGGAGGATTCCTGCATCAGAGAAGGGGAACAGGAAAAAAAAAAAGTCATTCTTTCTTATGATGTATGATTCACTTTGATGCTTTTTATCCTATTCTGTTTAATTTTTTAAAATCACTGACTGTGGCCCATAGTCGATTTAGGACCCAGTGGGTCACGGTTCACAGTATGAGAAATGCTGGGGGTCAACACTGTGTCCCACTACCTCCCAGACTCCAGCCTCTAGTGCTGAGCTCTGGGTCTGTGTCCCACTGCGTCACACATAGATCCACCCTCTGATGTAGTCTATCCTGGGCTTCTCAGCTCACACCAGCATCCCCAGCTCCCATCCAGGAGTCATTGCTGGTCCCTCCCCTATCCCTCCTTCCTGGCATCCAGTCACACCACAAATCCTGTCATTCCTTGGATCTGGAAACTTCTTAAACTTTCCACAACCTTCCACGCCTACTGCCACCCTTGCCCCAGCCACTATCCTCTCTCTGCGACAGCCAGCCATGGCCCCAGCGGGTCCCTCTGCTTCTACCCCCGGCCACCTCAATAGGCCTTCATGGTCCCCACCCAGTATAGTAGTTCACCCCACCGCTGCAAGACCTCAGTTCCAAGGATGCTTTCCTGGGAGGCCACTGTGGCCTCAGGCATCTTCTCCTCACACGCACCAGGCTCCTCCTTTCCTGTCTTTGTCTTTATTCTCTGTAGTCCTTCCACCCCTCAGGCCCAGCTCAAAACACCCCGTTCAGTAAACCTTCCCACCCAAGGATCGGAACAGTCCGCCCCCCATGTCACTCCCTGGGACTCTCTCTTCTTGTCACCCTGCTTATCTCCTGCACTGCATGGGGCACATTCTCTAATATTCTGTTTGCTATCCCCCAGCCACATGTCTTTCCCCCATGACAGGGTACGCTCGGGGAGGTCAGGGTCAATTTCTGACTGGCACGTACTGGGCACTTTGAAAACAGTTGCCTACATGAAGACACGAATGAGAACAGCAAGCGCTAGGTTCTGGGACTGGGCCTGCGGGTTTGGAAGGGGTGAGAGGAACCCAGCCGGCAGGGGGTGGGGGAGCAGGTTGGCAAGCAGTGGGGAGGTGGCCGAGGCTGACATCTGGAAAACATGCCTTTCTTTCCA
The DNA here is from genome assembly GCA_004024625.1 of Mellivora capensis. Lineage (NCBI taxonomy): Eukaryota > Metazoa > Chordata > Mammalia > Carnivora > Mustelidae > Mellivora > Mellivora capensis. The sequence goes on from PISX010000325.1 coordinate 135,599, forward strand.
CTTTGTCTCTCCTTCAACCTCAAACTGCGAACCTGCAAGGATGGGTGCCTTACCTTTGATGAGACCTGAGCCGTGGGTGCACACGGAGTCGGGCGCCCTCCTGCCTTTGCCCTGGGGACCCCGTGACAGGTAAGGGCAGCCTTACCTGCTGCACAGCAGAGGGACAGTGACCTCCCCTGGATCCGCATGGCAGCAGCACCTGGAAGACAGAGGGGAGAAGACTCCTCCCCAGCAGAGGCAACACCTGGTCTTCCGCGGTTTTATGCCTCACCCTCCACTCCCCTCCTCTTCCTACAAAAATTGACAGATTTTACTGAGCAAATACTTACTCAGTGCCTCCTGCCCGCCAGCGGCTATGTGAGGTGCTGGGGGCAGTGGGAGGAGGGGACACCCGGAAGGAAGCATCCCTGTCCTGTAGGTTATAGGGACAGCAGCAGGACCCAGTAGTCAATGAGCAGAGAGAGGGGAGGGGAGGGAGAGGGAGCCTGTGTGGGGGGCCTTGCTTTGCTGGACTCTCCTCCCTGCTCATCTAT